>JACDJE010000128.1:537835-791178 GCA_016647715.1 Pavo muticus
AGCAGAGGAATTGCCCTGCAAGAAAAGAGCCAAGACTGAGCACAAGGAGCTTGTTACAGTGCCTCAGAAAAGTAATGCTGTCACTTAGCACTGTTCTGTGTCAGAGTTTTCCTTGCCCTGGATTAGTACTGAGTGCAGCCATTGCGTTTCTTTGTTCCTTTTTATGCGTTGTTGGTAGACAGAGATGACTGTGTGGGAAACATTGCTGAGAACCCTGGACGTGGCAGTGTAATTCCGCTGGTGAAATGTGTTTAACTGCGTGGAAGGGTTGTGGGAATGATGAGAGGACGTGGCTTTCTCTTGAGGCACAGCAAGACTGTATCAGCAATCTCTTCCTTTTACTTTAGATGGACGCAAGGTGCCCGTGAGCCCTGCTGATTGGAAAACCACCTTTCCTGCAAAGCAGAGACGGAAGCGGAAAGCAGCGGAGATGCAACCATCTGCTGCTGAGGACACGGATGAGCCCCCAGCTAAAAAGCTACGTATGGTAAGAAGAGTGGCCAAAGCAGTAGTGGATATGGAAGGTTTCCATTGCTCTTGAGGAAAAGATACGTACAGAGCTCAGAGCTGGTTTGCTGAAAGCGTATCTCCAGTTAGAAATGGACTGATTGTTCTCTTCCTTGTTCTCCCAAGTGTGCAACTGCTCCCAGGAAGCCACGCAGACTCCGTGGCACAGGCCGAGGTCTCAAACTCAGAATCCCATTCCGCAAAAGAAGCAGACGAGACGCAGCAGCTGAGCTGCACAGAGGCGGGGAAAGCACTCGTCTCTGAAGACGATGACCTGGAGCAGTTACTGATGGACATCACAGGAGAAGAACTGGAAGGAGAAATTGATGTGGATGCTGAGAAGGATGTGGATGAGCTCATTCTGGAACTCTCTGAGATCGCTGACATTGTAACACCATAGTTTGACTGTATATTTTAAAGCAAACAAGAATAATTAAAACCAACCCTGTTCCTTTTCAACCCTGTTCCTTTCCTTTGTTATTCTGAGGGGACACCTTTTCTGAAACTTTGCCATGAGTCTTAAAGCAGAGTGGAAGTGGTAAACATCAGCGGTGACTGCATTCTGTTCTCCTGATTTCCCTGCTGGTCAGAGTTCAGGGGCCGTGCACCCACTGCACAGCTCTGGGTGGCTGCCTTCAGCATCAAGGGCACAAAGCACTTCTGTGGGCACAGAAAGACGTCCACCCGCAAGGCTGAAACTGAAACTTCTTCCTTCCTCCCCCCTTGGCAAAACTCTGCGTTGGGCTCACGTGGAAGGTCTGGAGTCCTGATTCCTTGGACAATGCCTGTGTCAGCTGCAGCGCTGCCACCCCCACCTCCCACTTTCTTCCCCCTTCACCTGGGTCGGGACACCTCTCAGGGACGACCAAATCCTCGGGGCTGTCGATCAACGGAAGCCGGGGCAAAGTCCTCCCACTCGAGTCAGCCTCAGCTATCGTCTGTCGAGGAATGCCGGTGCATGGTGAATACCGGCTCTAAATTCAAGTCGTGAGCAGAGGCCAGCTCATTCTTCTTACATCCACCTCCCTACTTATTTATGCCTTTTAATTATACGCACTTGTTGCACACTTGTGCTGTTTTACTAGATCCACATATTTATCCACGTTCGTCTGTGATTATCTGTACGCAGATGTCGGGTATCCTGTTAGTGAGCGTGAATCTTGTCATCTCTGAAGCTGTAATTGGGTCTCTGCTTAATTATCACATATTTCATTAAATCGTATTACTGACCTCCAAACTGGTTAATGATTAAGTGCTGTTAAGATGTTTGAGCTAAAAATTATCAATATAATTTAAAATTATCAATACCTCTTCAATTGCTGCTCAGTAGAACCAAGTGAAATGCATTGGTCACTTCCTGTGATGCCAAATTGGTGGAGTCAGCAGGATGACAAGCAGAGTCACCAAATAGTTACGAAAACGTGAGATCCAAACAAAGCCCACGTTCCCTGAGGATTTGGCTTATGATAACTGGTGTAAGTGGGCAGAGGTAGGAGAGCAGTGAACTGATGCTGCAGGTCTGACTAAGGGTGGAAAAGATAAAGGAATGATCTGCAAGAGGTTGCAGTTCCTGCCAGGAGAGGGGAAAACCAAACTGTAAAGTAGAGGCTTTACAAGATGACATCAGTGGATGTAATCTACTGAGCTGTTGTTATCATTAGAAACAGAGCAACTGCTAAATAAGCTTCAAGAGTTTCAATTAAAACACCTGTATGGGAATCACGGCCTGAACCTCTGATTGACCACCTGAGGCAAGCACTGAGTCAGCCATGGGAGCACAGGTGAAGGCAGTTCAGCTGTGTGCCCGGAAGGGGTGGAGCCAGGCTGCACCTCTCCTAGGCCCCATTTAAGGGCTGACTGCCACTGAGGAAGGATCTCTTCTGGAGATCGCTCCTTGTGGAGTTTTTTTGTGTGCCTACAACACTGGTGAGCACCTTTCATTTATATCTAGTTATCTTTCCCAACATGGTGATCTTACCAGCCTAACTTCTCTGTATTCTATAGAACTTCTGTATACCTGTTAACCTTACAACACCAAAAGCTGGGATAATGTATTGAAATGGCACTGATGCAACCTCCAAATTCTGTCTGACATAGCTCAAATTGGAAAATGCATCTCCTGAAGGATAGGGTGGTAATATTTGGGGTGATGCAGACAATTGTTGCTCAGACAGAGATAACCATCTGTATCTGCTTGAGTTCCTCCCCCCTGCCTTGCAGTCAGATCGATCATTGAAGCCACAGGGCCTTGGGGTGCTGCACAGAATCACACTAATAAACAACCCCATTTGACGCCATCCCCATGGCCAGTGTACACCACTGTCACAACTGCAGCCCTGGAGAAGTTGAAAGTGACTGTCTTTGGGGAGTGTTTTTGACCAGGGCAACGTAATGTTGCTGGAGATGGAGCCAAGTGCTTTTGGGGTCCTGGTGTCCTTTTAAAGGCCAGCCCCCAGCCCCTGTTGACACCCAGTAAGAAGCATAGTGGCATAGCTAAAGAGGTCTTGTATATGGACTGACCCAAATCGCAGGTTTAAATTACTGTGAGAAGCAGAATCTTCATTACATGTTTCTTAGTGAATCTCCTTAGGGACGGTGTCTATTTAGGAAGCTTGAGTTTCTGTCCCCTCCTTTGTGCAGAGAGATGATCTGTCTGTAGTGGAGAAGATGATTTATTTCACACTGCAGTTAAGTAGTGTCACTCACGTCCTCAGATGCTGGAGCGGTGGTTATGAAGATCTGCCTCAGGGTGTCCTCAGGGTTTATAGAAAAGTGTCATTTCCCAAACAACAAAGCAATATGAGCAATCATCGATGAGAAAGGGGATGTGTATGAGAGCTAAATGTCCTCAGAAACTAACCTGCTTGTTGCTCTCTTCTGTTGATGACAGCTCTTGGAGAGGAACTGACGGGCATGGCATGCTGCATCCCATCTGGCACCATCGGTTTTGTGCTCAACCTGCACTTGCAAGTGCAGCACAGCAACTTCAGCAGCCCCTGAAGGGACAGGTGCATCAGACAAGGCGTGCATGCATCGCAGAGATTGTTTTGGCTCTTTGCAAAGCAAAACAGATACAAATCTCTTTCTGAGAGAAGGATGTTGCCTGCAGCACATGCCCATTGCCAAGGTTGCTTCTGGCACATAACCTGACTCAAGTCTATGGAGCTGAGCACACTAACAGGTGAAATTGATGTGGTGCCTGCAGTTGGTCAAATAGGTGAAGAGGTACAACTTGGCTTCCAGTACTAACCCAAGTGCGGCGCCTCTTTGTGCTCATCGACATTTCTCAGTGTCTGGGCTGTGTTAACTTTGGGTTTGCTAGGCACAGACCTGCTGCAGTTCAGAAGCCGTTCTGACCACAGCCCAACAAAGTGGCCATCTGCAGAGAGAGGTGCTTCAGTGTCACAGGCCTCAGGAAGTGCTGGAGCATGGAAACTTTAGTGGACAGAGAGCTTGAGGATTGTCTTAGAGGGTGGTAAGAGGTAAACAGTCCTACTATGAGACTGCAGCATTAATGTTAAGAGAAGCTGAGAACAGAGTCATAGAGAATTCTGTGTATTACATGCAGGACATGATTTTGTCATTTGGTTTCCTAACACCTGCTGTGTTGTTTCCAGGTACTCTGCTCTGTGTGCTTGGCTTTATTTCAGCCCTCACGCTCAGCACAATAGATAAAGTGGGTCTGATGGGGTGAAGTGGTTTGGATGGGGTTATCCAGCAAGAATACAAAAAGGTGGTGGGTTGTACAGACAGCTTTTCCATTTCTCTTCGACAGGCTGGGGCGCCGCGGTAAGCACTGGTACGGCCAGGAGAGGGCATCAGCACCACTGCGTGAAATCTTGCGTAGCACTTACAGCTGAGGATATGGCACCTGCAAGCCATCGGGCAAATGCAACTTATCTGCTCAGAGACGTATTTGGAGCCTTCGGAGAGCCACCTCAGCACTCTGAACAGCATCACTTTACTGAACAGCCAGGTGTTTCTTACTGGTCACCACTCAAAGGAGGCTTTTCTGGATAAAACTAGCTAGTGGTCTCCCTCTGAAACTGCCTTCTGTCTCAAGGTCTGGAGTATAAAGTAGGTAATCTGGTCAGTACCGAACTATTTTCTGCCAGCCTTCATCTTCCATTCCTCATTGCATTCTTCTGTCTTGGAATAAGCATTACAGACAATACATCACTATTTTTTCTGGCACTTAAAATTAGACAGCTTTCTTCTCACTATGTATTCCCAATGGCTTCTCTTTCCTGCTGTAGCTGTTTATATGGTATCTTTTGGTTTCTCCAAGGTTGTGCAGTAGGCTCTTACAGCCTGCTTGGAGTAGTGTCCTGCACCATAGCCTTTATAAAATGATACTGGGATATCATTTGCTGTGGGCTTTTTAAAAATCAAAAAGTGTTAAAGAACGGATTCTTTGCAGTTACAGCATGTGCAGAATTCCTGTCAGAGGTGTGTGAGCTGCCTTTGCATCCTCTTTTGCCTGCTATTACTTAAGACTTCAGTGTCCTTTGATGGCCTACAGCAAGTGACATTGGAGTGAAGCAGAGAGCTGGCTGAGGGCATCTTTTCTTTGCAGAGGACTCAGGACAGCTGGCATCTTCTGCTTCACTACTGGCTACTGGTTCTCACCATCATGTTCTTCCACAATGCAGCAGACGCCAGGTACTGCTCAATGGCTGTAGCACCAGTGACTGACACAAGCCTCTCTCAGCCTCGCACACCTTTCGTTTTTAGCTGACAGGGAAATAGGGGGATAACATACCTTTTCCTTCCGCTAGTGAAACGCAGAGAAAAGTGTTTTTAACACTTAGTTGAAGAGCATGAGGATTCTTTGACTTTTTTTTACTTTCAAAGACAGACCAAAGGAGGCTTCTGAACAACAACTTAAAGGGAAATGATTCATTCAGTTTGGGAGAAGGGGAAGAAACGCTTTATTTGAAAAACAGACATCTCACCTATGAGCTAGTCCCACAAGCTGGCTGCCTTTGCAGACGGGTGGGGCTTCAGCTGCACCGCCGCAGGCAGCCCTGCCCCGCAGTTCAGCAGTTGTCTGCTGTGCCTGGAACGAAGCTAAGCTTGCATCAGCCTCGCTTTGGAAGCAACGAAACCTCTGCATCCCAACCCAAGTCTCACAGATTTCCTTTGTTTCGTACTTCCATTTGTTTATGACAGACACAAGTTGCTCAGCTCAGCTGGGGCTCCCGTTTCTGTCCTGCGGCTCTGCTCCATGTTTATCATTTTGCTGCTTTCTTCCTATTTGCAAAATGTGAGAATGCAGCTTCCCTCTAGTTGTGAACTTTTAAACTAGCAGAGGCCATCAGTAAAAACACAAACATTGTGGTACTATTTCACTAGTGATATATGGTGTAGCAGTCTGCCCTGAAGTTGAGAATGAAATATCATCAACTGTTGTAACAAATGTAGAGCAAACTCTGAATATCCAAACAAATAAATTCAAAGCGGGCAAGGTTCACCTTTATGAGATGGACTTCCTATGGGCTGCCTTCTCATTTTAACCTGAAAACAGTTAAAACTGAAAATGGAACCCTCATTTCTGCAGCTCTGCCTCCGTGCATTCTGTTATGCAGCGAAAACTCAGCCACAAAGTCACACTGCAAAAATCTTCTCTAGCAAAATATGCTCTGCTTCTTCCCAGTTGGAAAACAGCGGGCCCAAGGCCACAGGTGGTTGGTAGCTATCACTGCAGCAGAACACCGGGGTACAGCGTTGTTCCACACTTTGATGGGCACAAGCTATAAAGGCTAATTATTACTAATAGGAAGTAGCCGTGCAAAGCCAAACGAGGTTCAGGTAGGTACAAGATGTCTGCAGTGGTCTCTCAAAGCTGTCACGACTGTAAACTCTGCAAAGAACTGAGTAAGTTCTTATGCCATTTTTGTGTGCCCCTAAAGAAGGTGAAAGGCTGACTTCCTGACCACGGACACTAAACCTGGTCTGTGTAATTCCTGCTTTAACAAATCCTTCTTAAGGATCCCTGAAGACTGAGGGGGAATTCCTGGTACTTCTAAGACGCAGACGTTCCATTTAAATGCTGATCTTTGCCGACATTTTCCTGCCCCTCAGCATTCTCAGCCTTGGAGTGGAAAGTTTCCTGCCTCTTCAGAAGAAACATTACAAATCCAGACCTATGCTTTGGACAAACGACGGCGAAATTCTTCTTGTGAGCTGTGCTGAAGTTACTGAACAGAAGCACAACCCTAACCTGCAGTCTTCTGTGTGCACAACACCCTTCCAAAGCAGTGCTTTAAACCAGCAGCTTCCATCTGATGTGCACCAATTAAAAAGGAAACAAAGGCAAACCAGAAAGCAGGAGCCTGGAACCACAAACCAGACTGCATCACAGTTCCTTACGAATCCTCTGGTTAACACCCTTGCTATGTTTGTGCTCAGCTTTACTTTCCACCAAAACAACCACATCAAGTGACTGCACTTTCTTTTTCCCCCCAATCATTTTATTTTTTAGCAAGTTTATTCAAGATAAATATTCTGGTTCAGTCAGCAGGGTGCTACATAAATTGTGCAATGTACCACAGCTCCCCTGTTCTCTCTGCAGCACTTGGCATATTAATTATGAGTGCCAAGTGTGCTTCTCCTAACCTTCCAAGCATCTGCTACGATCCCTCACCAGATGTTGGCTCGTTGCTCCTGGTCAAGCACTCCTTTAATTCTTTGCAGCCTGCAAGATGCTCTACGATCAGAAATGTAAGAAATAACATTGACCTGTCTGTATGCAACCCTCTGTTCCTTAATTCTTCTGCAGTAGCACCAAACAACAGCAAATGGAAGTACGATTGGAGAAGTCGAGCCTTAGCTTATTTCCATAGCTGTTAGGGCAGAATGGTTTATTTTTCTTCTTCTCTTTATAAAGCCTGCCACTTCACCTGAATTCTTGACGCAGATTCTCTGGTAAGGGTTTGTCCCAGTTCATGAGTGGAACTAGCAATAGCCTGCTGCAACATCAGCCATGTATCACTGCCTTTGTGTCCTGCTGAGCAAGTTGAACAGGTATGGTTTGAAGTCACTGGCACTCCAAACCTGAATAACTTGGCTAGTTGTAAATACCCCACAATGAACCACTGTAGCACAAAACCCAGAGCAATGGACTGGTTGTTACAGCATGAAGCATTAAACTTGTTTTTGCTTTTCCTAGTGCTTTCTCAGCTGAATTTTTTTAGAGGCTTACGTGCCATGTCATCACGTCCCATCAGGAATCTAGTCGCGTTATTCCAGCTTGAACCTACACACACTGTCTGTGCTCTCTCAAGCTGCTTGAAAGGGATGGAGAACAGTCTTGAAGCTGCCATTGGGAGGGATGTATACTGGATTTTATAAGAGGAGGCATAGATGTTTATTTAATGGAAATAATAACTCTTTAATTCCTCTTAGAACCAATGACAATCTAACACCTTCAAAAACTGCTCTCATTCTTCTTTTCATTACCCCTGCCAGGCCATCTATACCTCCTCTGGTCACCCAAGCAACTTTAGGAACAGCTCTGCTCAGGTGACTGGAGTTGGCCTTTCCAATCTTGCTGGGCACATTCTCAGAACAAAGTCCAGGTGGGAAAGCTTCCCCTACCACTCCACACAGACAAGTCAGCAGCACGTTAGTGGAATACTGTGAAGAGAAATCTGCGTCTTCACAACCTGCATGGAACTACAAAGGTGCCTTAAGGCAGCACAATTAGTCACTTGAGATGTTTTTGTCCTTTTCTAGTGAATTAAAGGCTCCCCTGTGGCTCTGGCAGCAGATGATGATCCTTATGTTGGTAAACACTATTGCATGCATTATTGCTTCCATAAGCCTCAACACTGTGGACAAGAAACAAGTAAGTGTGATAAAGGTGAAAAATAGCCCTGCATCACCAGCTTGCCTTTATTGATGTCACAGCAGTTGGGTGCATGTGTAAGTAATTCCCCCAACACAAAAAGAGGACTCCATGGAAAGAGTCATCTGCTGGAATACTGATACAGCACTTACAGTCTGACCCAGAATCAGCTACTGGTGGGTGTATCATTTTTTGAAGGGAGGTGAGGGGAAGGGCCTCCTCACCCCTGTGATGTGCGTGCAGGAGGAACGACGTCCTTTTGGGCACTAAGTGCTTCTGTGAATTTTTAGGTGGGATGCAGAACAGAACAAGGGAACACTTGTGGGGCAGGGCAGAGTCCTGCGGGTACCGCACCGCTCCTTGATGATATAGCAAGAGAGAAAGGCTGTTAGCTGAACCTCTGCAGTCTGAGAATGCCAGCTGCCAGACACAGCACTGACCCGTCTGAAAGCTGATTTCTTGTGTGCACATTTTAAACATCTTTAAGGGAATCTTAGAGGGAATTATCTACAGACAATTCTACTTTCTTGTGTCTGGCACGCAAATGAAACAGAGCAGTCGAGTGGTTCTCCAACACACACAGGCCTGCATGGGGCACTTCAAGAACTACACTACACTAAGCGAAACTACTGTAGCCCCAGCTCGTTCATAAGCCATTAGATTGCTGCTTTTCAGTCTTGCATAGAAGCTACCTCCATAAGGTGTACCTTACAGGGTGTACCTGCCCGTACTGCTGTTGCTCAGTCACAGGAATGCTGTGTATCAGAACTTGTACCTGTACCCTTGTACAGAACTCGTACCCTGTACCTCGGTAGGCTAGCTCCACCCTACTGTTCTACATCCTGCATCTTGTACAAATTAGATACCCAAACCAATGCTAACCTTTGGGCTGGAGGTTGGAGACCAAGTTAATCAAAGGGATTACCTTTTGCCCTCAAGCATAGCTTAATGGCACGTTACCTTAGTAGCAAGGTTTCCACAAGCACTGCCCATTCATTTACCCTTAAAAGCATGAGGTTCCAATCTGGAGTTTTGTCCTTTAAGCCAGGGTGCTGTCACTCATTAATGGCTTGCTTTACTTCTCAGTTGCCCTTTCCACTATGCAAAATGCAAACACACCAACTGTTTACAGAAGCACGAATTATGCTTCAAGAATGAAGTAAACTTTAACACGGCCGAGCGCAAGGCATGCTGAAATAAATGACTTAAATGAATTTTTACAAACTCTTCAGAGAAAAGGTTCTGTTCAAGTTGCATTTGACATGAGCACTAAAAGCAGTTTAGTCACTGAGAGCATCCCAGAAAAGCCACCTCTTACGTGGTGATCACAGAAGACGAATCCATCCATTACAGCAAACTTCTCTTGGACTGTTTCCACTGATGGAGACTCCACCTCCTCTGTGCAACCTGCTCTCATATTTGACCACCCTCCCTGGTAAACATAAGAACAAATTACATTTTGCCCTGTCTTGTCCTGAGCAGAGTCTGGCTCCCTGCTTGCCACTGCCTCCCAGCAGGGATTTATGCCCACTGATAAGCTCTCCCTGAGCCATCTCTTTTCCAGGCTGAACAGTCCCAGCTCTCAGCCTCTCCTCCTGTGAGGAGAGGTATTACTGAAAAAAATGGTCCTATTGCCAAAAACACATTTAGTATATACTTATGCTGGAGGCTTGTCTACAGAAGAAACCATGTGTTCAAAAGAGCTGATACTGTGTGTCATATACTACCAACCACTACCAGGTGGCTTTCAAGCAATAGCTGTCAGTCAAATCAGGCTGGCTGACAGGAGCTGATCAGCTTTCCCAGTTTCTATACCGCATACTGCTGCAGCTAAACTCAGCGTGGCTGTAAGGAGAGTTGGAACACGCACTGAAGTCCCATACTTGGTTCATTGTGGGAGCTCATAAACCTGCCTGCCCTCGTTTGTCATCCCACCATCGACTTCCTGGTTACAACTTTACTCTCCTGTCCTGAGGAAGAGCTGCGATGCACTTTTCATAGAGCCTGCCCTTGGTTCTCATAAGACGCAGCCCTGGAAGCCTTACTGCCCACCAGGTGTCACTGTGAAGCCTTCCTGTGTGTTTGCACACTGCAGCATGTAACAGGAGAACTTCTGTTGCATAGTTTTTTAGCAGGTACCACTGTACAAAGATCCCTGCAAACGCTCTTAAGAACTCTTTCATATCATCTTCAAAAGAAATAAAGGGTGGGAGCAACAGGGAATTCCTAGCAGCCCTGCTGCCTGTTGGCCCAGGACCATTTTGGGCTAGGAAGACTCTACTAGAGCCTCTTACAAACTGTTTACAGAAGGCTGATCATGTCTTCCAGCTCAGACTTGAAAGGCCTGAAGCTGACGTAGCTACAGTAAGGAGGCAGAGAACAGGCAACAGTACCTGTGCATCCTCATGTGAGTACATCAGCAGCCTCCTGTCACTCCTGTTTAACTGCTCCTTTCATTCATTGCTCCAGCAATGACAAGAAAGCCAGCTTTGCTTTGCCTGTCTTCCTGCTCGTCTGACAGCAGCTGCTGCAGTGTCAGAGCTCACTTCTGAGGAACTTTTTCCAAAGTAATTAAGTGGTTCTCTACGTTCATTAAGCCTGCCACAAAAATGAGACCTCTCTCGCAGAGGTCAATGTGCTGTAATCAATGGAAAGCAACAGATCGGTCTGCATCTGTTTAATTTCTGTAGGGTTGCATTTATGCATAGAGGCAATTGAAAGAAAGTCCCCACTCCTTGCCCTCTCTCTAGCCTTGGGCAACCTGGAAATAGTAATAATCAGGCTCTTTTGGGTATGTTATTTGGCAGAACCTTTAATTGCAGACAACACACTGGATTGCAACTTTTACACCAACAACGCAAAACTGAACTTCAGTTCAGGCAGCTCACACTGAAGAAGGTTTTTTCGCTCATCTTTTTGCCAGCACTGCCCCAGAGCACACTCCCAGAATCCAGCATGTCGAACACCGTGCAGCACAGTTACATGAGCTGACGTGCAGCGGCAGCTGAGGAAAAGCCGTCGTCTTCATGAAGAAACAGGCACAGCACGCGTTCCTGGTCACTTCTGATAGATGCTTCTGTTGTGCTTTAACACAAAGCCATTTGGTTTTGGCTTAAGTGGCATACGGTATATCAGGGAGTGGTATGGGAAGGATAATCAAGCAGCCACAGGCAGCACAGCTGCTATTTAAAATATATGTATATGTAGGAGGGAAGAGGTAGGGTAGGAGCCCAGGATTAGAAGCCGGCTGGAGACAGGCTGATGGGTAAAGCAAATGAGAGCATTCTTGCCCATTACGGTCAGCATCTCAAGCTGCTTGAGGAAGAGACTGTGTTAACAACAGGCACTGCAACTTGAAAGAAGGGAAAGTCAAATTCAAGTGGATAATCTTCATTCACAGCAGCAAGAGAAAAAAAAAACCAGGGCTGTAAATTTAACACAGCATTTAAAAACCATTCTTTCTGCTCATTAACTACGTTTTCAGGAAGGGGAGCAGGAACCAATTGAGCTAGAAGCCCACAAATCCACACAGCCTGTTTGCTGGGGTTCTGTTCATCAGTTTTTGGCTGGCAGGAAATCATTACTTCATGTATAGTTGATAGAAAGTAGTGACATAAGAGGTTTGCCATTGATAAAAAGTAGTGACATAAGAAGTTTGCCACTGTAGCAGTCTCATAGTTTACGCTCACATAAGTCAGCACCCTTCTGCTTTCTGCCCAGTACAACACGACATCCTGGCCGTGACACTGCTTCATACTTCAAGAACAGTGAACAAATTAATGCAAAACTCCCAGCCTCAGCATTCTAAACCATCACCTTTCCCACAGGGAAGCGATACAGGATGTCAGCAGAGCTTGAAGCACAAGTTAAATAACAGACAATGCAGAGGACTTGAACAAAGGTGGCCAGCTGGCTCCTGGGCTACAGAGACACCTGGACAGGCAAGCATCAGGCAGGTCTCCATCACGTGATCGCCAGGTAGATGACACAAAAAAGGCAGGAATGCTACTTACTTCAAAGAAAGTACATCAATCTTCTTCACTGAGAGTGAAAGCTGCGGTGTTGCTTACCAAAGGTCAAGCAGTGGTGCAAGAGAACAACATCAGAAGATGCTTAAAATGCAGCAGTCAGCAATCTTAACAGTGGAAAAACTGCACCGATCTTGATTCAACATAAGACATATTTGCATTTTCCTTCCACAGCTGGACCAGTGACCCGGATAACAATCTACACCAAGACTGCTTCAGATCCTCAATTCAGGGGCAGAGCAATGAGGTTATGTGCAGAGCTGTGAAATGAAACTGTTCTGTAGTCTACCAGGACAACCTCTTGTTACCAGCACAACAAGCAACAAGGGCATGCACAGGTTCTCACACGAAGCAGACCCATCCCAAGGCACTGTGCAAACCTGAGAGGAGTTTTTAACTGTAAGTGGCAAATTTCTCCGTGCAGAACAGAGAAATGGCTGGTAGCAGGTACTAAGTGAGAGGCTCTGCAGGGCATCACAGCCTGCAACTTAAGGCAGTATCAGCAGACTCCTGGCTGAGATGCCACCACATCCAACTCACCTGAACTGAAATCATGGCCACACCATTCTGCTGGCAGAGATAATACGGCACAGGAGGGCAGTTTCACACACTGGAAGCGCAGATGTAGAATCCTCTGCTTAAGGGGAGTTATTACACTGTACTACGAATAGACTTACATATTGAAAACATTTGAATATTCAGACTAACACTGAAGAGCATAACAGCACCCCTGTATTGTGGAGAACATTAAATGTTATCTCCCCCCCAGAAATAAGCCTGACTACCCCACCCCTGCTGCATTCCTTAACTCCCCAGGGGTAAGAGATGCTTTCTCATGAGCAGCCTCAGGTGGGATGGCACATCTCCAAAGCACGCTTTACACTACAGAAGGCCCAAGAACTTTGTGCAGCTTTTCCCCATTTCAGATAAATTCAGTGTTATTCAGCTAGACCACCAGTCAATTTATAAGAGCACACATCTACGGCACGCAGTGAAGTAGCAAAATACAGAGGTTTATTGACAAGTGCATGATTCATCATTTGATTTCAAATCATCTCCAGTGGCAGAGAAAGGCTCTTATCAAGTCCACTTGAAGAACTGGAGCCATGGTTCAGATACCAAACAAAAAAGGAGCATGAAAACAAACAGTTTAACCAATGTAAAGGCCCAGTTTGAAGTTAGTTTAAAAGACAGGCACTGTAGCCAAAGCACTAAAAGATGACAAACCTCAGCTCAGCATTACAGACAACATCAGTTGTACCAGATCCTTCAATGCAGAAAGCAGCTTCTGGTTGAGGTTGTTGGCTTTTTTTTAAATCTAGAAACCTCTTAAAATCTTGTCAAGTGTGGAACAAGGTATTGAAACAATGTCTGAAGCTCAGCCAGAGGCATGGCAGCACAGACTTGAGAAAAGCTGCTAAGAAATACATGTTTGGAAGTAGCATAAATGCAATATAAGGTCTAAGTTAGAATCCCTGTGTTGTTCTCCAAGGGGGCCAAACAACAGAGCGCCCCAAATCCATCTGAAAGACACAAAGGCTTTGGAATTCCTACTTCCCATGGCTATTTAGATCCTTAGCATTGCCCCATATAGTTCACTTTCACAATCTGAAAAGGCAACTAAGTCTTCACACAGTCATCCCCCGCTTCTGGCAAACTAAGCAGAGCAGTCTATGAGCAGAACAGACTAATGAGCACCATAATCAGAGTGGTTTTTAGCACCTGACCCAGAGGAAGTCCCCTCTAAACAGCAGCGGTTTTCAGGGAACCTGGGCTAGAACAGCAGTGAAGATATGCAGATAAGGCCACTTGTTCTTTGGTGTACCTGAACAACTCCTGTTTTGATATGTCAGATTTAAAAAGTCACTACTAAATACACAGAACTGTCTAAGCACTTAATGTTGACATTCAAATATGGAAGCTCTGAATATGATCAGAAAGCCCATCCAGAGAATCACTGGTGGGAGCCACCCTCCCCACATACTCTTGTTCAATAAATGCACATCTTCCAAACATGATTTAAGAAAGCCAGCATAAACAAAAGGGCTGCATTGTCTTTGCTTCTCCAACTAGGATAGTCTACAGTATGACTCAAAACAACTACAATCATGGTTTGGGAAGAATTCAAATAGCTTTCTTCCTTAGCAACAAAAATCTGAGGCAGTCAAAGGCAAACACGAGGCTGACTGAAGACGAGAGGATTCACTAACAGAGTCAGCACAGGCAAACCAAAAAATGCACTGTGGTGAAGACAGGAGAACAGTCCTGGTTTCTGCAGCACGCGAAAGTAAAAAGCCACTGCAGAAACTAAGGCATTTCTATACAGGTTGGATTATCAAAATCAGCTGGCTGGACATCTCAGCATATAATCTACAGTAACTGCAGACCATATGTTGATTCTGTTCAAAGAGTGCTATTAAGCTCCTGCTTGCACTCACATCTTTTCCATAAAGCGTGCAAGCACTCAACCACGATACTTTCATTTAAAGTCTCCTAGAAGCACCTAAATGAAATGGTACACTGGACTGGTGTTATCGTTTATCTAGAGCTACTCACAGTAATCAGCAGATTACTGAAGGCAGAAGAAAGGCCCGAATGCTCTGAGGAGGGGAAAGAAAATAAATCAAGATATCTATTAACATATGGAGATTTATGAGAGTATAAAAGAGATCTTCAGCATGTTTTGCCCTCGTATCAGCAATCACATGCTGTGAAGCAAGAAGGAAAGAGAACCAAAGATTAAAGACTCTCAAGAACACGGCAGCACTAGTTGTTCCAGTGGAACTGCAAGTCAACTCACACTGTGAAGCTGTCTCCTACTGCCAAGAAAAAAGCACAGCCCACCTGCTTTGCTTCAAAATATTCCAGATGTGACTGCAGGTCCCTACCACTCACAACGTTTTACATGTTGACTGTACAGAGAAGCCCAGTTCCACCAGCGTGTCCTGAGCCACTCTCCAGCCCAATGAACTCACCACAAAGCAGCACTGCTCTTTCACAAAGTTACACTAATGTTCCCCTCCACCACCCACCTAGGCAGTCCCATACTCCTGTCTTCCACAGGGCATCCCTTCCCCCCCTCAGCCCTCCCACCCCAATCATCAGGTTTCTTTCCCACACACTTTAGCACAGCCCTCATCCATCAGCCTAAGGATCTATCCACAAACAATACCCTGAAAGCTGACCTCGCAGCCACAGACCAGAGTTTCTGTGCAGACTCCGTTAGTGAAAGCGAACAGACGGCCCTAATAGAATGCAATGCTAGATTTTCCACCCGGGGGATTGAGAACTTTGTTGTGTGAGCGTGGCCTCGGCCCTAATCTGGGCTCATGATTGTCTATCTTGGGTTCTGGCTCCTTGCATCGCTCCTCTTTGCCCACGTCTCTTTTCTCGCCACCATCTTCCAGCTGTGGTTTGTTATTTTCTGCAGCTGAATAAAAAGAAAGGAGGATCAGACCAACTCGCACACTGTAGCGAATGAAGCACTTCCTGTACGTGTCATCCCGAGCAGACAAAATTCTTCCCAGTGTCTCCCACCCACAGCACACCAAGGACGTGGTTTATACCTATCCATTTTTCCTGAAGGAAACAGATACCAGGAAGAACTTCACTTCTGTAGTAGTTTCCTTCCATCAGCAGTCCCTCTAGGAAAGCTATGTAGGCTAAGCAATGGACCTTCAGAACTGTTCTGGCACTTCCAGGCAATTAAGAGATCCAACACGCCGAGCAATTCTGTCACATCGAGCTTGAAAACCACGCACTCATCATTCCTCAACTATAATTAGCAGAGCAACAGCACGTTTTGTCAGTCAGCTACTTCTTGTTTACAGCCAGAGCATGCCTAGATTACACACTTGTAGAAGACGGCAAGGGAGAAAGAAAGAATCTAATAGGGCGTGTTAGAAATACCAGACGTATCTATCTGCAGTATCAGTTTAGTACCAAGCAAAGTATATACGCACGCTGCACACGTTATCAAGGCCTATGCACGTGGTGCTCTCCTCAGTGAGAGGAAGAGGACAGTTTCCCTGAAGTCACATGACTCGGCTTCTGACTGAGAAGGAAAACCTCCCTGCTATATTATGCTAACCTCTGGTGTTAGACTTGTGCTGTTACACAAGGAACTACCCCTCACAGCACATATTCTCAAAAACAAGAGTTTCTCTTGCTGACCTTCTGGCTTCTTCGGTGTTTCATCCTCCTTCAAGACGATGTGATCCTGCAATGAGACCAAAAACAACCTCAGTATGCCACTGTTCTCAAACTGTAACCCTGCCACAGAACCCTCAGAGGATTTTGCCTTGTTTCTGACCAAAGTTCACTTGTTTATCATGGTAAGAGCCAGCAACCACAGACACTGCACAGCCCTTCCTCCCCCCCACCTCTGTGCAATCCCTGAAGCACTACTGGAATTGAACTCTCAAAGTTAACCTCTACATTACGCTCAGGTGCACATCTCAGGCAACTCACTGAACCAAGTGAGAACATTACATTAACTCTTCAGATGCTTAAAACCTGCTGATAGACAGCTCAGCCCAAAGGCTGTGTCCCTGTTCACTGCAGGGGCATTAGACTAGATGGCCTTTAAGGGTCCCTTCAACCCAAACCACTCTGTGATTCTGTGACTGTCATTACCACGCTTGACAAGTACCTAACATCACTCAGAGAGGTCGACTCTTAGCCCAGAGCAGCCAGAACACAGACAGCCCTGCAGCACTCAGGCTGATAAGTGGCAGCTCCTGCTGTAGGTAGGCACCAACAGTGACCCAAACAGGACAGTAATTAACAAAGGCCTTTGAGACCACTTTCCCAACAACGTTAACTGATAATCAGAAACACACAACAACACTTCAGAAAAGTTCCTCTGTTTTCCCCACCCACAAAAAACTCATTTGCTACAACCACTGCAAGTTGCAACCTCCTGTGTTTCCCATCATACCAAAGCTTTATACTCACAGGAGTTCCAAAGGTTTGCCCTCCATTTAGACAGGAATTAACAGGAATTAAAATGTTACATTAAAAAAAAGAAGGCTGTTGAGAGGAGTCCCAGAGCAGCCCCACAAAGGGGTGCAGAGGACCAAAAAGCACCTCCCTTCTCCAGCAGCACTGCTCCCAACACAGCCTCAATGCCGCAGCCTTTTTCTTCCTCCCTTATCACCCAATGCCTCCCAAACAAACTCACATTAAAAGTCAGGTAAGAGCCCACAACCAGCACCTTCACATTTAAGGGGGAAAATAGAGAAAACTACACTGGTGCAATCTTTCCTTCCTAAGGCTCCAGGAAAAATAAGACTGCTGATACATTCCCAGCATAAGGAGAGCCAGCTGCACGGCACCTGACAGACCAGAACCACGGGAACACAGCAGCACTCCTCCAGGAGGACCAACTCAGAGGAGAGCAGCAGCTGTTAACCCAAACAAGGGGCATTTGAACATGGAAGCTGAATAGAATTTGCAGTGTTTCCTTTTGTTTTAATTTTCCCAAACCAGATTTTCATGCTACCACAAGCCTCTGCAACTGCTCAATATTCCAGCCTTCAGTGACAAACAGTGACTGATGTAGCAAGATCTGCATTCATCTGACATCACAGAACCACAGCAGACCTGGCACTCGCAGCCGACCTTCAGTTAGTTTTCTCATGTTGGTCACTTAAGCTTCATCTCCTGCTGGAGCTCCCTCACACTGCATGCAGATGCACGCATCTGGGAGAGGTGAAGAGGACAGCAAGGTCACTGCAGCTCACTGATATCCACTGGGTTGCCAGAGTGGGTGTCAGCATCACCTCTGCCAAGCTGCAGAATAAGGAGAAGTATCTCCTACCCATCCTCAAAGATCCCTCGGGTGTGTGCCATGACAGCTCCAGCCATCCCTCACCTAAGACCACATGATCCAGAAGCACTTCTTTCTTAACACAGTAATTAACAGTTTTATCACAACTGTTATTACAACAACAGTTTTATCAAACAAAGCACGCTGAGAGCCAACACGCCACAGACACACCACTAAAAGATCTCAGGACTAACTGTCCAACCTGAAGTTACCCCATGCCTCATTAGGTTTGTCACCCCTGGGACAACAGGCAGTGCTGTATGGCTGGGCAGACTGCAGGGTGACTCATGAGCTGTCAGTGTGAGCCATACCGATACCTTGGGCTTGTTGGGGTGCGCCCGCACAACGCTGGTAGATACTGGAGAGCCAAAGATATCACTCGTCTTCCCACCAGGTGGATTCAATCGTGGACGAGGCTGAGCAGTACCAGAATCCTCAAAAATACCACTTTCTTTTCCCCCTGCAAAACAGTCGGGTGGGTTTTTTTTTTTTAGTTTTACCAAGCTATAAAACAAAGTAACAATTCAAAGACTTCTGGAACCTGCCTAGCTAGAGACTGGCTTTCTCTTGCCTGAAGATACTGTCTGAAATCCTTTATTACAAGAACTCAACAGAGAGCTCAGATTCAGAGCTGTACTCATTGCAGCTAGCTGACAGCAGAGCTCTAGAATAGAAGCAGCTTCCTTTCATCACTTCCCAGGCCTCAACTCAGAGAGAATTAGCCTTGATGTGCTAAGAGCCCTATGAATATGTAAGCCACTGAAATATTCATATCTCCATGTATGTGAATAGATTCAGTGCTCAGGCCCACTCACCCTGCGAAAACATGACATAAGACAACAGCATTCCACAGCAGCAGCACAAAGCCAGCTCTGCTCTGCAGTTCAGAGCCCAGCAGTGCTGTGGGAGTGGCTGCCCTTACCTGGAGGGTTTGTTCTTTTGGGAAGATTCTGTGGCTCTTCTGATGCTCCAAAGATATTGGATGCCATTCGGTGTGGCTTGCTGGAAGAAGAAACTTCTTCTGCACTTCCAAAGAGATTACTGGACCCTCCTCCAGGGGGCTTCAGCACCCTGCAGCACAGGAGGAGGGAAGCAAGAGATGAATGTCTGCTGGGAAACATATTTGATGCTCTCCTCCACATTCTCCCTTGTATGCCACGATTAACTACTCTGATTTGAATTTACTTCAGCTAAATCCAAGCCCATTAAATATCTGCCTTTCAGCAGATGTCCTAATAAAATATTCCCCAGTTTCACGTAAGCACTGCCCACCTCCTTGGCTGTTACCTGAAACGGCCCCAGCAGTGGCACCAGAGCAAACTGCTGTGCTGCCTGAGGCCTGCCAGACACAGCATGGCAGTAAGACACAAACCAGAGTCAGAAATCTGCTCTTGAAAATAAGCCATTAATTACAGCATCGGATTTTCTGCTGAGCCTCCTTTACTGACTTTGCCATCTCCTCACTAGTGAAGATGTGCTGGTTTCAACCAGCAGTTATGACATCAGGTGCTGCCGAGCTGACAACAGAAAGGAAGATGTGAGAAGATAAACGTTCAGTTGCTGATGCAAAGTTCTGCCCTACAGGTGTATCAAACAGATCCTGTTAAATTGAAGATGATGTTAGAAATCAGTTGACATATTGAAACCTACCAAAAGTCATGCTTGCCACTAAATAAGCCTACAGCTAATTCCAAAGCCCTGCTCAACACTTTGTCCTGTCCTGAAAGAGAGCAGAACCATTACCTGGGAGCAAAATGAGTGGAACTGATGGAAGACCCACAGAAAAAGCACAGCAATGCAGTGCCAATGCAGGCATCGAAACCCACCTTCGCAGTTGTATCTACTTGATCAATTACCTGAGCAAAAACAGCAGCTCAACACACCTCTTCTAATCCAAATACCTGACCTGGAGCCCAACGAACCTTTCCTTTCATACAAAGAGAGCAGGGATAAATGACAGGATCTTTAAGACCTCCCCTCTAGATGAACAGAATTCAAGTGTCAGTGAATTAACAATGCAGTACAGCACAGCACTCATCGTCTGCAGCAGAGCCCAGCCAGTGCAGGTCAGACACCCATCAGGTGTAAGGAGGGGCTCCCCTCAGCCAACGCCTTTTACTAAGGTTTAATCCCACAAGAGCTGAGATACCAGGCTGCCCCAGCAGGACATGGGCTCTGTCAGCACGTCGGGATGCAGAAAGCAGTTCTGTTCACTTTGAGAGGCGGAGACAACAGCTCCTGTGTTGGTCTGGGAGTAGTTTATAAAGCCAGAAGCAACCTGAGAAGGATATTGCCTTTACTGGCCAATTCCAGCACTCCGGCCCCTAGCACGGCTGGCTTCCATGAGTTTGAGGGAGCAGCTAAAAGCTGTGCAGACAGGACCCGAGCAGAAGGCTGAGGCACAGTTTAGTGTTCAACACGCTATGGATCCGACTACAGGCTTTCCATATACTTCAGAAGACCTAAAACTGCTATTAAAGCATACATCACATGGGCAAGTTACACATTTCCATCGTTCACAGTGGTCTAGAAAATGTAAGGGGCAATCCAAGTACTTAAATCTGGGAGAAGGAATGGAGAACTGAGGGAACAAGACCAAACCAGAGGAGCTTGGGAAGGGGCTCTTGTTAAAGCAGCGAGCCTGCTGCTACCCTCACAGAATTGCAGTGATTTCTGACTTTCAACCACTTCATGTTTTTAAGCATTCACTCTTGCCTGAGCTCTAGGAGTACTAATCCAAGCACACAGAGGCTGAAAGGAAAAGCAGTTTAAACAGATGGAAATTAAGCACCCCCAGTTAACTGGAAGTCCGTCAATTCATCTCGAGCAGCCAAACTATGAACCTCCCCTGTATGCATAAAAGCCTCTACTAATTGCTTTGTTCTCTCCTGGCAGGCTTGAAGAATTTTAATCAGGTTTTGTGGGCTTTTTTCCTACACTCAAACACTGCATTTGAATGTTCTTTCCCAATTAAGCCTTTCAGCCAAGCTATGGAAGGAGCACCAGGACTTACCCATTACTTCAAGATGCTGGCTACCTACCTGTGTATTTACATAAATCACACATCTACAGCTACTTCATCTGGAAGCAGAACACCAAAGCCCTGCTGGTTCTCAGACAGTTCTATTAAAGCAGGTGAAAGAAGAGCTGCATTCCACACCAGAGACCACTGCTACACCAACGAGCAGAAGGCAGACACCAAGGTGTGGAACAACGAGCTCTGAAGCAAAGACCAGAAAGCTGCTGGTCAGCTTCTGCTGGCGGGTCACTGCAGGCTCACTGCTCACTGAACAGCTCACTTGTCTTATGAACAAACAGCAAGCTTCAGAACAGTCATGCTATTGACCTGAAAGCTCTGCAGCACGCTGCAATGATGCTGGTTGGGGAGGAAGGCAGCACGTGCATCACACTGCTGTATTTTCAAGGCTGCCAGTTAGGACAACATTCAACATTTTTGGCGCAGCAGTTTGGAAGCTGCTCACACACCAGATGAGGGCCACAAAAATGACAGAAGGGGTGAAAAGTGATCCAAGGGGTCGAACACCTCCTCCCCTACGGGAGGGGCTGAGAGCTGGGGCTGTGCAGCATAGAGAAGGCTAAAGGGAGAGCTGAGAGCAGCCTTCAGTATCTAAAGAGGGGCTATAAGAAAGAAGGGGACAGACCCTTTGGCAGGCACTGCTGTGACAGGACAAGGGGAAACGATTTCAAACTAAGAGAGGGAAGACTTAGATTGGATATAAGGAAGAAGTCTGTTCCAGTATGGGCAGTGAAGCAGTGACACAGGCAGCCCAGAGAGGCAGTGGGTGCTGCCCCATCTCTGGAAACACCCGAGGTCAGGCTGGGTGGGCTGTACGGGTCCCTGCTCATAGCAGGACCATGGCTTTAAGGGTCCCTTCCAAATCTATTCCAACTCCAACGATTCTATGAACCGGGGATCCATGGAAGCACAGCACTCGTACAGCAAACCTCACGGAGCTCTGCGCCTCTCTTGGCGGCGGCTGCAGGGATTCTCGAACTGGAAGTGCCACGCAGCGAGGACTGCAGGAGGATTTCGCTACCACAAACAAAGCTCTGTTCAGGACCCCGCGGGCTGCGCCCCGCCGAGCGGTTACCCGCGGCGTGCAAAGCGCCCGAGAACGGCGGCTGCTCAGGGGGGGCGGAGGGCAGCGCCCCGCGGCAGCGCCGCGCACCGCCACGCGGGACAAAGGCGGACCGGGGAGCACCGCCCATCCCGCAGCCGCGGCGCGTTGCGGCTCCGCGAGGGAACAATAAACCCACATCCGCTTCCCTCGGCGCAGCGCCGGAGCCCGGAAAGCCCCCGGAGCGCGGCCGGACCTCCGTCCCCTCGGGAGGCTCTGCGGTGCCCGGCCCTCCTCCCGCGGCCGGACCCCCCCCGGCCTCCGCCCCTCAGCGCCACGCCCCGGGCAGAGCCCCCCGCGCGCCTCCAACCCGCACCGAGCCCCGAACGAAGGCTGCCGATGAGCCCACACCGCCCCGCGGCGCCCAGCAGCCCCCGGCCGCCTCACCTGGAGCTGGGCTTGGCGGGCTCGGCCTCCGGGCCCTGGAACATGGTGCGAGAGCGCGAGCCGCGCGGCGCTCCTCTTCGGCCGCCTGGGGAGCAGGTAATGCCCCCGCCCCGCTCCGCGGTTGGTGACTGCAGCTGTCCATTAAGGCAAGCAGCCTATCGAAGGCGGCCCGCCCCGCTCGGCGTCCCGCCCACCCAGAGGGCCTCGCAGCGGGAGGGAAGATTGAACACGGCCCGCGCCGGCGCCCGTCCCGGCCGGCTCCCATTGGCAGCTCCGCGTGTCCGTCAGGAAACCACGGAGAGAAGAGGAAGGGCGGGGCGAGCGGGGAAGGAGATTTAAAGGGACAGGGGGGCCGAACAGCGCCAGCCGCGGTTGTGTGGGTGAATCGGAGCCGTCGGATTGCTCAGGTTGGAAAAGACCTTCAAGATCATCAAGACCCACCGCAACCCAACCGTACTACCCCAACTCTAACAACCCTCCGCTAAATCATGTCCCTGAGCACCACATCCAAACAGATTTTAAACACATCCAGGGATGGTGACTCAACCACCTCCCTGGGCAGCCCATTCCAGTGCTTAACAACCCTTTCTGTAAAGAAGTTCTTCCTGATATCCAACCTAAACCTCCCCTGGAACAACTTGAGGCCATTTCCCCTCGTCCTGTCACCAGTGAGAAGAGACCAGCCGCGCTCTGCTGTAAGCACCTTTCAGGTACTGGAAGAGAGCAATAAGGTCTCCCCTCAGCCTCCTCTTCCCCAGACTAAACAGCCCCAGTTCCTTTAGTTGCTCCTAGTAGGCCATATTCTCCAAGCCCTTCACAAGCCTTGGTGCCCTTCTCTGGACCTGCTCCAGCACCTCCATGTCCTTTCTGTACTGAGGTGCCCAAAACTGAACACAGTACTCGAGGTGAGGCCTCACCAATGCTGAGTACAGGGCAGGATGACTTCCTTCCCTAGTCCTGCTCACCACACCATTCCTGATCCATGCCAGGATGCCATTGGCCTTCTTGGCCACCTGAGCACACTGCTGGCTCATATTCAGCCGACTGTCCATCAGTACGTCAAGGTCCCTTTCCTAAGGTCGCTGGGAAGAGCTGGAGGTTTCTCTTAGCTGTCAGCAGAAGGGAGCATCTGAGCAGAGCTCCCACAGGGCCTTGCCAACACACGGATGGGAGCTGAATCCTCAGCCCTGAGAGCATCGTGCTCCTGAAGATGTGCTTCATCTCTTCTCACAGGACTATCCTTGTGCTTTCTGATTTGCTGAAACGTGGATAAGAAAGGAATCAGAAATGGGTAAGGTAGCATAGGATAATTCAGGCTAAAAGGTTGCTGGAAGCAGGGTGTGCCTTGAAGAGCTCCGCTGAAATGCTGCACAGCTGCTGGTAACCCCTTCCCTGCCTCAGGGTGGGTTTCTTCCAGAGGTATTGATATAAATACAACAGCACAACACCTCCCTGTCCAAGCCCCTGCTTATCTGTAGCTACTGAAGATGTACTGGGGTGAGTACGTTCAGGTGGGGGAGGAATCAGAATAGACTTCTCCTCCCCCCCCAACCCTTATTAGTGGT
The DNA here is from genome assembly GCA_016647715.1 of Pavo muticus. Lineage (NCBI taxonomy): Eukaryota > Metazoa > Chordata > Aves > Galliformes > Phasianidae > Pavo > Pavo muticus. Next base: position 562,141 of record JACDJE010000128.1, read on the forward strand.
GACCAGTGCCCTACGCAGGACAGAGAACCCTCTGGTTTGACTTATTTCTGATGTTAACAATTAGAGGACACTACTGGGGATGGAAGCTGGAAGCTATTAAAAGAACTACAGCCCCACATCAAAACATCCCCCGTTGTGAAAATCCAGGGAATTCTGGGATGGGAGATATTAATGGTAATTATTCACATTGTAAATAGAGGTTAAATGGGAAATCTGATAGGCCATGAACTGCAATGAACACACTGGACATGAGTTAGACCAAGTATTAGTATGTATTTATGCACAAGAATAAAAACAGCTTTACAAGTTGAATTGGAAATTTAAACAGAGGAAGTTTAACAGCTTTTGTATATTATATTAAATAACCAAAACACCTTTTTCCAAAATTGGTAAAGAATAAATAATATAATTTACAATATGGTACAAAAAAATAATCAGTAAGGACAAGCATTCTGCTTTATACATACACTATATAGGTATATTTATAATCTATAAAACAAATTCACATCTCAAACAAGCCAGAAACCTTAGATGATATGGCTTAACTATTATTAAAAGAAACAGCATTAAATTTTGCTGCCAGAACCATAAGCTCTAAAGCAGTTATCATGTCTCAGTAATTAATGATAACTCATCGCCGTAGTGCTTGCCAAGGTTTCACTTAGTTAACATTTACAAATTGTTGAAATTAAGAGATTCAAAGGTTTGAAAAAGTTAACAAAAAAAGTGCAGTACTTTCCTTATAAATGCATCCGAAGTTTGAGAGTAAAAACCAAAATGTAACTTAATCTCCACTCCGGGATCCGTGAGTCAGTAATGAGATGGTCTGTAAGTTTAGACTGGAGCCAAGCTACTTAATTCAATTTAGAATATAAACAGGGGTGTCAAGACAGGCTTAACAAAGCCACACTAAAAACAATTAGTATTCCTATGCTTAGTAGATTTAGTGATAAAGGATAAAATGAACGGTGTGGCTAATCAGGGTGCACGCCCAGAAGGAAAAGCACTGTCAGCACGCACAGCAGCTGGTTCTCCGGGCGCAGTACTGCTTCTCACCCAGGCTGTTACCACAGCACACACTGAGCTTTCTGCCACTCACCTTGCTGAGCCTCTCAGAGCTTCTGCATTGTACCTACAGTCACTAAACCAGCGCGGGGCAAGCCTAGCAGAGGTTTACAAACAGAACTAGTAAAAAGCTGAAGCCTTACAGCAATTAATACCAGAACTGGAGGTTCTTAGTGTTCCATTTGTCCTCTTCAACTGTCCCCAGTGTAGCAGGCAGCTATTAAGCTAGCAAAGTCATGGTTCATTCCAACAATCCTACCCAAACGTCAGCACAGCTTGCCTGAATGTTTGCTTAAGATAAGCTGACATCGTTACAAACACAAATCTCTTACTGCTGCCAGGGAAGCTGCAGAAACTAAAACTGAAACAAAAGCTTTGGGTTTGACCAATATGTGCACACACACACGTGTACATACACACCCACCCACCAGCTTTTCCCTTAGGCACAAACTGATGATGGTTGGTATGTAAAGCACATCCACAGAACACAGAACTGAGTCAGAAGTGTGTTTAAGTGTCTTTTCATATGGTAAGGGCAAACGAGTTCTGCACCAATTCAAAATTACCACAATGATTTAAGTTACTGATGAGTTTTTCCCTGATAAAGCTTTATTGTCCTGAAAGGGTTTAGTTATTAAAATGCTGTTTGCAGAGCCCTGCACTTCTGAGCTCAGATGCCACGAATGGAAGGCAGGAGTCTATAGGAGCTTCCAGTCTGAAAAGACAGGAGCATGCCAAGAGATTCTGGGGAAAGAAAGGATGCCAAACTCTGTTTTGTCATCAGAACTTTCAGGAGGCTGATGCTAAACACATTTCTAAGCATAAGAGTGTTGGTGCTGAACTGACTTCTGTCATTTCCACTTTGTTATTACTCAGTGGTCTGAGTCTACTTGCAAGGGTCCAGCACGTTAAAATGCTCCGATCTCACAGCACCATTAGAAATAGCCACTATGCTGACACCCATTCTTATTCCTCTATGGCAACTGAATGGGCTGAGAAGGGACAGCTTGACAGCTGCCTGCATCAGATGGCAGAAACTCTTCACAGACCCTGACGAAACGCTCTGCCATATGGTGCAGCAACACTGGCACTTCTTCCAGGCAATCTAAGAGTCAAAATTAGCACGGTATCCACTTAATTAGTGGCATGGGTTGAGAAGATAAAGTGTTTGTCAAGCCACCTACATACATTAGAGACCACCAAGCTGGTCTTTCACAATTTTGAAGCTTAAGTTCGGATTTTTTATTGTTACAGTACTTGCTTGGAATACATCATCTCTCCTACAGCACGTCCTGTAATTAACAGCCCCAGCTACACGAGGAGCCTCTGCTGCTGTCCTGCAAGGCTGAAGGGTTTTTGGAGGTGCAGCATATATGATAACCAGCACTACTAATATATGAAGCCAAAGCCAAATGGAGACACTCTGGTAAGACTACATCAAAATACAGCTCGATTCTTAGCAAAACTTAACATGTTTTGGAGGGAGTGACTCCTGCGATTCAGAGAGATTCTCTCCACGAGGATGGATGCTCAGAATCATCTAATCCTCAGCACTCATTCTTCTGGTATCGTTTGACATTTTAAATTCCAGGTTTACGTCACTTGCTGATAACTGCATCACCATTCTCAAACCACTATGCAAGGACAACGAAAGAAATAATGCCCAAAGAACGCCCCACGTGACACATGGCCAGCACAGCTCACAGGTATGAAATCCTCAGTTCTTCTAGTCATCACCACCTTCCTGCTCGTAATACAAGCCCTGCTGGGAACAACTGATGATACTGAGGTGGTTTTTACACAGGTGCATGGTTCCTATGGCAGACAATGTAGCAATCTTCTATGTGGTGTCTTGGAATGTCACACAAATCTCAGGACTTTCTGACTGACATAAGTTGCTCTGGGCTGCACAAAAGGTGCCTCAGAAAACTCGCCATTTTCCCTAAGTGATGAGAGCAGAAGGCAAAGTATGGAGCAGTAAACCAAAATCTATGTAAGCAGGGTGAAACGACTGGGAAAACAGCAAATGCCATCAGTGCATCACGAGCAAGGTTACAAGCAGAACGCCTCAGTCAAATGCCTTGTAAAAGCAGCTAAAGGCAGGCAGGCAGAATTCCATCCACCGAGTATAGTGCAAGTTGGGAAAGTGAACCCCTGATAAATGCCTAAGAGATGGGGAAGTTTTGTTTATTTAGTAATAATATAAAGTTGAGGTTTATGTAAGACTGTCCCCTTGGATCACTTCAGAGCGACTGAAAACAGCCCAAGGGCTGGGGAAGCAGACAAGTGCTGAAGGGGCACGGTAAGGTACTCTCAAAACCGGTAGGAAAGGAAATAGGAAAAGTCTCCTGAGTTATAAAGGTAGGGCTGAAGTAAAAACCAACTGCAAAGAAAGTAACTTTAGATTCCTTTCAACCAGTTGGAATCAGGATCTGGGTCTTCCAGACATTGAAACACTATCATTAAATGCATAGGGATTTAGCAGAGGGAGCTCCAGATCCATCAGTGCATGGGAGTGATGATAAATGGTGCCCCAAGGTACTGCAGAGCACCCGGAGGAGCAAGGGATGAAGCTAGGACTTGACACCTTTTCTCTTCATTCCAAGAAGACAGATTTCAACAACTTGAGCACTGAAGTATTTTTTATCTATAGATTACATTATTCTTTCCTATTTCCTCTCCTGGGAAAATTCTCAGGGCTTGCTTCTTTTTTTTTTTTTTTTTTTTTTTTTTTTTTATCTTTTTTGAGAAAGATAGCAATATATACAGGTTTCCAGCACAGCCAAAACTACTGACAAAGCTTTCATAGTGATAAGCTCTTCTGCAGTGTTTCCTGACATGAAAAGCAACTGTTCCTCACAGTAAGTGGAAAAGCACTCTCCAACTCATGGGGTGAACTGTGCAACGTGGTGAAGAATCTCAAGGGTGAAGAACATGAGAGCAGTCAGCAGGATGACTGTGACATGTGAAGGGGTTTAAAACCAGAGTAAGCTCCCCAGGGATCCATGCAATCTGGGAGAAGGGTAAGGCAGAGCTCCCCTACAAAACAAGAAAGCAGATGTGTGCCCCTGCTGGAATGGTCAAAGAAAGACAGCCAAAGAAACATAAAGGTCTATGAAGCATCAGAGAGTTGCAGCATCTTTGAAGAGAGCACAACAAATTTGAGTTTGACTGAATTCACACAAGCAGTGCCAACCAGGACACGTCGAGACGCAGAACAGTTTCCATACCTACCCACACCCTTCTTTCTCCACAACTTCAGTGTGGAATCCAAATCATGGTATTCTGAGTACTATGCAAAAACAATTCATGTAGGGGAGCTTCTGGCAGTACCCTTTCCTGCTTGAGCTTCTTGCCTTGGCCATTCCAAAGTACAAGTCCAGGACTGTCTTACAAACCTGCCATCTTACATCACTGATGCAGGGGACACACCATTTTCTGTAATATCATTCCACATTTTGTTGTTCCCAGTATATTGCACATTCCAGGACCTGCAAGTATTTCTTCAGACCTTTGAAGACAACGCTTCTTCTTCAGAAAGAAGTGCACCAAGACAGGGACAACTGAGCTTCTGCAATCTGCTCTTGCCATGATCCAGCACTGCAAGCTCCAACTTAAGCTGAACAGTCTACACCAGCCTGCTGGTCTCATACGCTCACTGTGAGAGATCCCCAATAGGGGGACCACCTCCTCCTCCATCAAACAGGATTTCCCTGCGGGTTGGCTCAGGTATTGATAGTTCCTGGGCAAGGTCATTAAAACGAGATATGTAATCAATGCTGTTTTCATTCATCATGCAAGCCAGCTGGGAATCCACCACCTGTAAGAGACGTGACAGAAAAGAGCTACATGTCAGTGGAAATTTGACAGAATTGGTTAAGTTGCAAGGGAGGCCTTGTGATCACCTTGTGCAAACCCCTGCTCAAGCCAGGTCAACAAGAACAGGTTGCCCAGGATCACATCCAGGCAGGTTCTGAATATCTCCACAGATGGAGACTCCATTCCATCTCCAAGCAACCTGCTCCAGTTTCTGACCACCCACATAGCAAAGAAGTTTCCTAATGTTTATATGGTCTTTCATGTGTTTCCATTTTTGCCCGCTGCCTTTTGTCCTTCATTCCCAGCCTCCCCCCCCCATGAAAGATGCTCTTTGTCTCACTTCATCCGAGTTGGAGAACAGCTCTTACGTGTGGCTAAATGTAAGCCTCTCAAAAAAAGAAAGTCTGAATGGGCCTTACCTGCACATCCTTAATTCAGCATGAAGACACACTAGCAAAGGTGCTGTACAAAAGCTGTACATATATATGTTGCATCTTATTTAATACCTGCATTTTTTGTAAATGAAACTTGATTCTGCAGGACATTTAACAATAGGCCTTGCAGAATCCTCTCATCATTAAAGCTATTTTTACTGACACTTGCTTCCTCTAAAGACTCCCATACAAACCTGCATCTGCCACAACAGCAACAAAACACTGCAGCAGCTCTGGTGTGCCTAAAATTATGGCTTAACCCATTTTCCTCTGAAGGCAGTTTGTAAGATCAAGGGCTGCACTGTCACTTCAAAACCACAAAGAAATGAAAGGCATGTATGCTAATCAACACAGATACGTCCATGTACTGCTCCACAGATTCTCAGTTTGCAGAATCTTTGTATTTACACCAGGAAGTGGAGCTGTGCAGACTCTGAAGCTCAAAGAAGCACTGGACCAACTTCAGCTTTCTGCAGCTTCTGGTTACAAAGTTTATATGGAACTTCTTCATCGAAATCCAACAGAGGAATGACATTTTCCTTCCCTTGGGACAAGCACTCATGAAGTTACTCTGTACATGTTGTTACACTGAATCAGTGACTGTAAATCACAGGTTAATGAAGGAAGGGACCTGAAGCAGTGTCAACAGACTGCTCAAAGCAGGGTCGCCTAGGAGGACAGATCACCTCATTTGGGGTTGTACCCTCATTAGTCTTGAGAAGTTCTCAAGACAGAGATTGCACAACCTCTCTGGGTGAGCTGTTCCATTGTCTGATTATCCTCAAGGTGATAAAGCTTTCCTTTATAACTTCTGTAGTCAGAGCCTACCTCTACCTCCTCAAAACAGACAGAATTCTACCAATGGAGAGGATAACTACATTTTTGGTAACTTAGCATTAGCCATTTCATGCTTCTTCCTTCTGGCCTATTTATTTTTTCCACCAGTCCTCCAACTGTAATGTAGGTGCATCAATATTTAATCCTTCTCTAATCCTTTGTCTTTTCAACTCCTGTTCTATAAAGTAGGACACACAAAACAGAAGAATTAATGGGAGGATTAAAACTCTATCAAGACAAAGTTATATCCAACAAGGCAAATATGACCTCTTCCAGCACAAAGAGCCTGTGCCAAAGTTATCCAAAGCACTTCCACACAACAGCTCTCACCTGAGACCATTTTGCATCATTCATTTAAGCCTGTAAACTTATTCTGTTAAGCTGCAGAGCAGATATTAAAGCATCTTTGTCTTAAGTACCTCAGGAAGATACGATGGACAAAATGCAATAACAGCGTACTAAAAAAGGAAGCAAAACCAGCTGAAAGCGATTTGATTACATACCTCTGCTACGTCTGCCAGAGACCGTGATACAAAGGAGTCCCGTGAGTTTCCATCCAGAAGGCTGGGTCCCAGTAAGGAGGTGCCACTGGCAGTCCCAACAGGAGTTGGCAACATCTTTCGTCCCTTTTCAGGGGATATGAAACTTGCTGTGAAGAACAGGCACATCAGTAAGGCACTGCACTGAAAAGTTTGCCACCGCGAGGACAAAGACGACAAGGGAACTGCAAACGAAGGATGACTATTTCTTCTATCTCCTATAATTATGTGTTGCCAGTATGAACACCAGCAGCAAAGTGCAGGCTCGTTTAGTTTACCTAAAAACAAAAAACCAACAAAAAACCCAGGGCAAGCAAACAAACCAGCCAACCACCTTCCCCCACCAAATACACTCAGTGACCTCATCTCTGAAGCTAGGCTCACCAAGCGCAGAGCGAAGCCTATTTTCCAGCAGCAGAGCCAAGGGCACCTTTTCATTTTGGCAGAACACCCAAAATGTCTCAACCAGCTGATGAGTCAGGCTCCAGGCAGACTCCAAAGAAGTACCAATGAATTATTCACCCAAAGGTATGGGCTTCAATTTATGCCCCAGTTTAGCAACAGGATTGTTTTAGGAACAGATTTGTGACGAGTAGGAAAATGCATTCAAGGCAAAAAAAAAAGGGAGAAATTCCACGAATGTCCTATTTAGCTATTTTCCAAAGGATCACTTCTAACAAACAGAGGGGTTTTGTGTTTTTTCCTTTTTTTGCACACACACATCTCCTCATATACCAGCACTTACAAAATAAGCTGCTGAGAGACGAGTCTGTGGAGTCGTTGGGGTACCACTGAGGGTCGTGGCTGGGAGAGGCAATCCAGTTCTGCTGAGGACTGCTGGATGGGGACGGAAGACTTTTGGAGCTGTCACTGCCATTCAGCTTTGCAGGAGAGAGGGAAACGCCTTCACCTGTAAGCCAACGTCAGGAGTCACGGGTTCAGTCAATGTGGTAAAGTCACAGGACACCACACCAATTTATGTTAGCAACAACAAACATCCTACGTACATCAGAAAAGACAGGTCAGGCATGCAATGTATTTCCAACACGTATCTTTGAAAAGCTCAAAAACAGCTTCCCAAAAAATCGCTGCTGACATGCAGGATGACAAGGATTTTTTGCGTGAGTATTAATTTTAACGCTCCCAGAAGACCTCAGCTAAGCTCAGACTTACTGTATTGACCAGAGCTGATAGCTATCTCAATGATAGAATCACTGATTTGAGTGGCAGGTTCTCCTTGAGAAAGCACATCTTCAGGTGGTCCAGGCAGAGAAATATCCAGGAGAGCTGAAACATTGGGAGGAGAGAGCCGGGTACTGGAAGCCTCTAATGAGGGAAGTGGAGGAGTGGAAAGACCATTCTGGAGGGGAGTCTTGGACAGCTCTGACAGAGAAAGGACTGATGTGCCCTGTTAGAAGAAACAGAGTTCATTGTTCATGGATTTCTGGAAGTCCTAGATGCATCTCTGAAAAACAACAGCTTAGCTTCTAAACAACAGTTTATAGTTTAAAAAACAGAACAACAAAAAGACTAATAATTTAACAGAATATATTCTTAATATTTCTTTTAATGATCAAAAATACCTCAAAATATTCTTCTCACTCAGCTACAGAAGACTTTCCATATTTTGGATGTTCACTAATAAGTACAACTCACATTCTTTGTATAACAAAATATCTGCAAGCACAAATATTTCTCAGCCCATAGCCTGCCAAGTCATCAGAAAAAATACTGGTCTGTGACATTCCAAAGAACATTTACTACAGCCTACAAAACAGAAATAAGCATGGAACCATAAGAATAACATTATCTTCTAGAACCTGCAAGATAGTTCCTAAGAATGAAGAACTACATTTGCCTTTGTGTAGGCAAAAAAGCCCTGCAGATGCTTAATGATTATATTCTAAAAGCCTAACTCCTATCTCCTTACAGCCAGACTTGCCAAAACTGAATCTCCTTTTGTAAGCAGTCTTGGTGCCCCTTAACAGAACTGTTTGTGTTTTTTTCTGATGTACATCAGAAAATGAGAAATGTTTTGAAAACCCAACTGGTATTACCAGTTACATACCTGTGTTCCCAGGTAATTGTATACCATTAATAGAGTTCTGTGGGAAGTGCCAAGTCCTGCACCTGGGCAGGAACAAACCCATGCACCAATATATGGAGAGGGCTCGGCAGCAGGAAAGCAGCTCTACAGAGAAGGACGTGGTGCTCTGGTAGAAACCAAGCTGAACACGAGTCAGCAATATGCCCTCACCACAAAGAAGGCTAATGGTATTCTGGGCTGCATTAGGAAGAGCATGGACAGCACATCAAGGAAGGAGTTCCTTCCCCTCAGCACCGGTGAGGTCACACCTGACGTGCTGCATCAACTTCTGGAGTCCTCATTAAAAAAAGAGACACAAATATATGAAAGAGGGTCCAGAAAAGAACTGGAGCATCTTATAAACATCCCTCCCCCACAGCAAAGCCAGGGAAGGACTCCTATAAGGGCATGCAGCAACCGGACAAGGGGGAAATGCTTTTAAACTGGAAGAGGATAGATTTAGACTAGATATTAGGAAGAAATTCCGAAGGTGAGGGTGGTGAAATGCTGGGACAGGTTGTCCAGCAAGGTTGTGAATGCCCCCTCTCTGGAAGCACTCGAGGCTGGGCCGGATGGGGCTGCGAGCAGGCTGGGCTATAGGGAGGTGTCCCTGGCTATGGGGGGGATTGGAACTGGATGATCTTACAGGTCCCTTCCAACCCAAACCATTCCACAATTCTGTGACGATTCTATGATCTCTCCTACATGGAAAGGATAAGAGAGCTGGGACTCCAGCTCAGAAAAGAGAAGGCTCAGGGGGAATACTATTAACATACATAAATGCCTGAAGGGAGGGTGCAAAGAGGTCAGAGCCATGCACTCTTCAGTGCTGCCCAGTGACAGGACAAGAGGCAAAAGGCAAAAACTGAAGCACAGGAGACTTCACCTGAATATCAGAAAGCACTCCTTTACTGTGAGTGATGACTGAGCACTGGCACTGGTTATTCAGAAAGGCTACTGAGATATTCATCCTCGGAGACCCTCAAAAGTCACCTGGACACGGTCCTGGGCAGCCTGCTCTAAATGGCCCTGCTTGAGCAGAGCAGGGGGAATCTGGACAAGATGACCTCCAGAGGTCCCTTCCAACCTCAACCATTCTGTGATTCTGTAACATGCAGAGTGATCCTGAGAAAAGGAACCAGAACCTAAGATCTAATCACCACAGATACATGCTTAGTAGGTTCATATCCCCAGCATAAATATATATAAATATACATAAAAATCTCAAGCAAGAGGTGTGAAGCTGGCGTGGCTGAGCAAGGACATGCTGATCAAACTGAGGAAAGATGGGAAGTCACAGGCAGTGGAAGCAGGGATGGGTGGCCTGGGAAGAATAAAGAGATGCTGTCTGGACATGCAGAAACAGGATCAGGAAGATCTTGGAGAGGGAAATAAAAAATTACAAGAAGAGGTTTTACATTACATTGGTCAGAAGAGAGAGAGAGGAGAGTGTACTCTTCTGATAAATAACAAGAGAGAACTGACTTCAGCAGTTATGGAGAGGGCTGAGGTACTCAGCGAGTTCTATGCCTCAGTCTTACTTCACTGGCAGTCAGGCTTCCCACACCTCTCACATCCCTCAGTCTCAAAATGGGGGCTGGGGGAGCAAAATCCCTCCCAGACTAAGAGCAGGGGAAGTCTGAGACCGCCTCATAAGACTGAATGTGCACAAGTCTGTGGGACCAGATGACAAGCATCCCAGAGTTCTGGTTAAACTGGCTGATGTGGTTGCCAAGCTGCTCTCCATCCTATCTGAGAAGTCATGGCTGTCTGGTGAAGACTGAAAAAAAAGGAAACATCACTCCCATTTTCAAGAAAGGGAGAAAGGAAGACTTGGGAAACTACAGGCTAGTGGGCCTTCCATCTGTGCCTGGGATCAGGGAGCTGATTCTCCCACTGTGTTAAGGCACACGAGAGATAAGGAGGTGATCCAACACAGCTAGCACAGTTTCATGAAGGGCAGACCATGCCTGACCAATCTGGTGGCCTTCTGTGATAGGGTGACAGCACCAGCAGACAAAGGAAAGGCAACTGTTGTCATCTACCCTGCAGTTGTGCAAGGCCTTTGACACGGTCTCACACGACATCCTTATCTCTAAACTGGAGCGAGATGGATTTGAAGGGTGTGCTATTTGGTGGGTAACGGATTGGTTGCATGGTGGCAGTCAGAGTGTTGTGGTCAGTGGCTCCAGTGGCTGAAACTAAATGGGCTCTGAGGTCCTTTCCAACCTAAGCCCTTCTATGTGCTTCCTTTCCTTTACGCTCTTCAAATTAATTTTACCTGTTTTTGCCTGTACCTGTCACAGGCAAGGTCACGGACCCACTGGAGAAGGAAGCTGAGGACAGGATGACAGCACTCTCAGACAGCAACTATGGCAGCATCTACCTTCTAAGTAACTGTGTCTTACTGCATCCAGCATCAAGAAATGTGATTTTCTGAAGTGGATGCTGACACTACAATCTTGTTTTTAGGCTTAATAGTCCCCCTCAGCAATGCACTGAAACAAGTATCCCTCTTCCAGCAAATGACTGCTGAAATCTTTGTGTGGTGTCTAAAATACACATGTAGCTTATTGCTGAGCAATCATAAACAAGTAAGAATTGTATATCCTTCAGAAGTTAGAGCCTGTCACATTTGTTTTGCATTTTTAGAGAATGGCCTCCAATTAAATTTAAACATTGTTTCTGAATTTCTTTACATTTCTTCAGATGCCAGATTTTCAATTCTACAAAACACTAATGATGGAATACAACTATCTGAGAATAAGGGCACCTAGCTAGTAAGACCAGTGGTGTTTTTGAGTCATCACCCATTTCATACAGCTGTTCTTTCAAGGCATACTCTACCTGAAAGCCATCAGGAACTGCCTCCTGCTCGTGACGTGTTGGTAGGCTGATAAATGGAACTCGACACCCAGGGCCTGATCCCTAAAAGGAACAGCAGGAATCACGTAAGTCACACTTCCACATAAGATGATGGAAATACAGCTAGGGAGATGAGAGAAGTGCATATCACCATTTATGCACGTTCTTTCTACATACTCTGCCTTTCAAAATGGTCCATCAACTCCCTGAGAAAACAACAAGGACTGACGTGTATCAAGGATCTCAGCAAAGGAAACCAGCAATGAGAAACTGGTCTCCATTCCAAACGCATCACAGAAGGCCATGTTTTGTCCCCACATTCCTTTCTGAGTCACTGCCTCTTGAAATGCTACTGTTTCATTTTAAGCCCAGATTTTTGGATGGACAACTTGCACGGTCTCACAGACGAAAGCTGGAAATCCATTCAACGCAATGGTGATTTGATCCTTCAGCCCCTGAATACATGCCATGCAGCAGAGCTTAGGTTTGCCATGGTAAGTCATGTCTAATAGCAAGCTACAAGAGAAAATTCACTGGAGACTCATCATTACTCCAGCTTTTCACACAATGGAAGAGCAAACTCAAGACTCTGACCTCCACAGTGGTGATGGCACTTCCATTCTGATGCGCAGCAGTTGACTCCTGCCCTGCTACCACTGTGGTCACTCTGTCTGGTGACAGTGGAGATACACCTGACAGACCATCTGCATCCAGGACAGGCACAGGGCTACCAGGGATAATACCAGCACTTTTAGCTGCCAAGTCAATAGCACCTTTGGTGAAACAAGCAAAACAAAAAACAACAACAAAGACACGTTACAGGTCTTTCCTTCACACCTCGTTGTGACTCCCCTAAAAAACAAGCAGTTTTTTAAAAGTTGGCCAGGAAATGAAAACTTGCAAAAAGAACAGCTACTATCTGGTCATCTCCATCAACTGCTCCTTCACGAAGTACAACATTCATTTCAGCTGAACACTGATCATTTTTCTGCCCTGCTCCAATATATTATCAGGTATATCAGAACAGTTCAGTTCTCCCCTCTCCTTTTTCTTTTGTCCTGAAAATTATTATGTAGTTGGTTATGCAATTCCTAGGAATTTCCTACAGTTTAACAGAAGAGGCATAAAAACAAGTCTCATTTTGTTACCCTGCCTCCAGCAGCAATTTAGTCTCAATATATAAACTTAGGTTACTGCATGAACATCGTCCAGATCTTTGAAAATCCACGCATACATCTGAATGCCTTCCTGTCACAGAGAGTTCTCTAAGCCTCTAAGAGGAACTCACTGCGTTCTGTCACCAAGCACTAACTATAGGACCATCTTCTTTTGCTACAAGGCAGTAGTTGCTGGGCTGCACTGGCTTTTTCTGTTTTGTGCAGAGCTCCCCATGCCAAGTTAGCAGATGACTGAAAGTTACAGCATATGTCACCACCTCATCTTTTAAAGAGGCCTTGCAAAAAACAACCAGCCAACCAACCCATCACCCCAGTCCTCAACTTTTTTACCAATTATAAACCCCTTTCTAGCCTGCAAGTTAGACACAGCAAAAAAAGCCAGTCTGGACCGTCCCAGCGACCTCTCCCTTTCTCCAGCCACAAAGCCTGCACGTAAGATGCCATTTACCACAGTCCAAGTTTTCCTTAACTTCAAAAGGCACTAACCATTTTCACCCAGGAAGAAGAAACCAACAATGTATCACACACACAGATCAGGACAGACCTTCATTTTCATTGCTTAACAAATACTTACTGCACAGATGGTTGGTAGCCTGCGTTGGAAGAACTTTGGGCACAATGGGACGAGAGACAGCAGCCTTAGTCAGCGAGGACTGGATTGGCCGAAACGAGCCTCTCCCTAAGTGACAGATCAAATACCGATCAAGCAAATGAAATCTAACATCTTTAAGGCAGGGCACAACACAGTTCAGTGGAAGAAACAAATAAACTCATTCCAAGCAGCAGCTAGCTTCCACGAATGCAAACAGCAGACAGAGAAACAGACTTAAACAGGAACACAAGCTAACCAGCGCCTTACCGCAGAAATGCAACAGCGGGTGCTGCTGTGTAACTGAAGCTGCTTTCATCATTTTAAATGAGGTAACCTCTAAGCTCTGATGTTGATTTTGAGATTGAAGCTGAGATCACCTGTATTACCACCGTACTCAAGAGAAGCACATCAGCAAGAAGGGACAAGCAGGCAGCACACTGTTTACAACACATGAAACGTAAACAGCATCCCAGGTACTGGGAGAAGTTTGTTATAAGACCCAGACCAATGATTACATCCTATAGAAAAAGATTATCATCTTATTTATTCCTAAGTTTCATCTCCTTGTAAAAAAAAAAAAAAACACTGCTTACTCTCCCCCAGTTTCACTGCTGGGAAATAGGGAGAAGTGTTGTTTTGTTCAGTCATTGTCATGATCTGCTGAACAACGGTCCAGGAGAACAACTGCGTGCTCTTGTGGGAAGTGATTCAATTAATCGATTAATAACTATGGTTTTGAAAAGGTATTTTCCTGCTCTTAAAAGTTATTCCTTTATGCATGTAATGAGACACCTCATGGCAGCAAAGAAGTGACAATATACCTGGAACTCACCTGTAATAGATGAGTTGGATAGGATAGAAAAGGAACACACGTGCTGGGACGGATTTCCAGATGGCCTGGGGAGCAGCGTTCTCTGTGCAACAGAAACAATACATCAGAACACGATTTATTACAAACTGAGTGTAAACTGGTCTTCTAGGGCACAGAAATTCACGATACCTTCTAAAGTAAGAAGCAGAATGTTTACATGGAGGTATACGGATACAAATTGTGTGCCCTCTGTAAGCTACAGTAAGAGAAAATCTCCACATGGACAACTCCCAGTCAAACGTGAATTAGAACTGAGCTCCTTTCTGGTTATTCATGCCATCATTTCTAATTTTCCCAAGATACTACAGTATCTTTGAGCTTAAGGATTGCATCTAAACAAACTGATCTCCCATCACAATTAAACAAGAATGAATTAAAGAGGCAGCTGCATCACTTGTGAGGCTTAAAAACAAATGGAACTGCACAAACTAGAGTGTCTCACTACCAAAAACCAACTGTATGTATTTTCTTGGTCTCCTGCTCTTCTACAGAGCAGAAGAGACCAAAGGGTATATTGATACTTCATGACTTCCTTTTCCCCAAACAAGTGTCCGCTAGTTTGTTTGTCATTTATTTTTGTATGTTCTCCCCCTGCCACAAGACCCTACAGCACGTCTGCGGCCCCATTTCACAGCTGGCACATTATTCTCACCTGCACCACTAACGGCTTTCGCAAGTGCCTGTTCCTCAGCTTCCTTGGCTTCGGCAGGAAGAAGTCAGACTGCATCTAGAGGAGAACAGGAAACGCATTACAGAGTATATTAGGCATGCACGCAATAAATTACATCCCTAAACTCTTTTTCAATAAAGCTGCAACTATTTATCAAGATGTTGCTTTGTTCCATACTGCCTAACAGCCTTTCCCAGACTGCCTTTAAGTTAAGCACATCTCATCTGATTCTGATATTCTAACACCGACGTGTTTATGATTTAATTGAAAGCTCCTCCAACACACAGTCCAGTAAAAGAAAAACCTCATGGAAGTAAAAAAACCCATTTCCTTGACTCAAAAATTGACACTTATTTCATACCTCCAACCTTCTGCTAGAACAATGAAGTTTTCCACTAGCAGTGCATTGTTTTTCTTCTTTTTTTACAGGGACAAACCTTCTGCCCCACAGAAAGTCATTTCAATACTTCTCTACCACAGCCTGGTACAAAGCTGTTACTGAGACTGCATAAAGATTTCACCTAAATACAGCAAATGAGGTCGTATTAAAATTCACTGCACGTTTAGCCAGCTGTGATCAACCTGGCCAACAAATTTTATTGGAGCAGTTTAATTGGAGAGCGAACCAGGCTCATCACAAAGCATGATGGCATTCGGCTCTGAAGAAGCGACGTCACCCTCAAAAATAACCAAAGTGTGATTAAACTCAGCTGGCACAGTGCCGTGCTTCAGCACTACTGGAAGCACTGCTCTGTAAGGATGCCCGTGTCTCCTGATGAAACAGAAAGCCTGTAATCCACCACGCTGGCTCAGGCACAGAACGGCACGTCTTCACGCACTGCTCCCACTTACACTGATTGTGTCTAAGTGCTGCCGGAAGGTCAGCTCTGCTTCCTTGCTAGGCAAGAACAGCTTCCCGTGGCGGCTGTTGGGGGGCAGAGTTGTAGGAACAGCAAAGAGTCCACCATCAGCATCAGCGCCTCCAGAACCCGAAGGCCCAGCCACCAGCAGAGGTCTGGGGAGGTTTCTCAAACCTGGAAGATTTTAGTGCAGTTTAAATGAAATGAAGAAAAAAATAACTATTTGGTAACTGAAGGATCACACAGAGAGCTGAGACTTATGGATCCTGGCCCTGCCACTATCTGTTTGTGGCCTTCCAATACTTGAAGGAAGCATATGAACAGGACGGGGAAAGACTGTTCACAAGGGTGGATAGTGATAGGACAAGGGGGAATGGTTTTAAACTGAGACAGGGGAGGTTTAGGTTGGATGTTAGGAGGAAGTTTTTCACACAGAGGGTGGTGACACACTGGAACAGGTTGCCCAAGGAGGCTGTGGATGCCCCATCCCTGCAGGCATTCAAGGCCAGGCTGGATGTGGCTCTGGGCAGCCTGGTCTGATGGTTGGCGACCCTGCACACAGCAGGGGGTTGGAACTGGGTGATCATTGTGGGCCTTTTCAACCCAAGCCATTCTATATTCTATTGCACTGCATTTGCCCATTATATCAGAGGTGGATGTTGGAGGGATGGCAGCAAAGGGGCACTCTGACAGAGCAGCATCTGAAGCAAAGGGGTGGAACTGAATTTCTCCATATGGAAAAACGGCACCACTGACATTCACTGATACTTGCTGAATGTTTATGGAGCACAAACAGTGAGTGCTGGCACAGCGCATCAGTGAGTGGTGCATTTCAGCAGTGGCAGCAACAACAGTGGGGCATCTCCACTGGTACAGATTTGTACGAGCGCAGCATGCAGCTCTTCTTCACTGCTGGCAAAAATGCACAGCTAATGGTGGTGACTATGTTGAAAAACAGTGTTTTGTAGCTGAGAATTTGCTCTATCAAATACTGTTATTGTGCTCTTTGCACCTGCTGTAGTTTCCATGGAAGATAATTTATTAAGGCATTACTTCCAGCACAACCTATGCAGCTGAGGCTCAGTCCTTCCACTATATAAGCTCTACATCCACCTGATCCACTCCTTTTGTAGGCTAAGATAATACAAATACAGATTCATTCTACAGTAACTAGGTTTTATTTAGACACCCCTCCCCAGTGTGTAGTTCAAAGTGCAACCTCAATAAAATGATTCTAGTGAGAGAGCAAACAAAAAGCAGGGATCATTTACCAAAAATACCTTCCAAAAGATGGATGATCTTAGAAATACATACAGCACATGGAAATGATGACATCTGGTCTGAGCAAAACTTCTGTTTACATTTAAAAAACATTTCAAAACGTATTATTTCACAGTGCTGTGCCAACTCTGCAGGCACTCACTTAGAATGAGCAACAGTTTGTTAGTGCATCATTCCGAGACCACTAAGTGTACCTCTCTTATATGCTGTACATGCAACACTGCTTCATTCCAATAGACAAAAATGGCTTTTTTCACACTCAGCATGGCACCCTTGCCTGGCAGGGCTCTCAGCCTCCTGATGGGCTGCGTGTATCAGCAAGGAAGCAAAACTCATCTGACTCAATGACTCCCACCAAAGCCTGCTGCCTCCCCAGGCAGAACAGTACAGCACAGGACTGAGCCGTCCTAATGCAGCGATGGTGAACCACAACATTGCTCAGGAGGAGTTCTGAAGAAGAAACTTCATAATAAATGGGAGGAATTATAATCCTCCTGTTTAGAAAGCAGAATTGCCACCCCCACCCTGCCCTTCTGCACCACTGCTTTTTTCCAATAGGACAGTGAAAATTACAGCGTGCCAAACAGCTAAAAAACAATTAAATGCTGAACACCCAACATATTTGTGTCTCCTGACTGACTAGGAATTGCTCACACACAACACATTTCCTTTAAAATCTGTCAAGGGATGCGCCTAAATTATGCAGTGATGTTGTAGATATGATAGGTTACGTTGCATCACTCTTCCCTAAATCTCTTAGCATGACTCTTTCTAACGCCTGTTATTTTCTCCCCAGCTAGCTGCGTGCCTTTTGTGAAGCTGTCTATCAGTTCTTCTGCAAAGGACATGAGCCACCTTCTTTATTTTCTACTAAGAAGGGCAAATCAATTTATCTTTAGGAAAAGAAAAAAGACAAATGAAAATGCAGTTTGCAGCTGGACTGATTCAGGACCTACATCTATTAGGGAACGACCCTAAAAGACTCATCACCAAAAGCAGTTTGCTTCCTGATAGCCAGATTACTGCAGCCAGATCATCACACTGCATATGAGGATACAAAGAAGCTTGACAATTACTGTATACTAAAGGTCCTAATCCATCATTGTTTTAGATTCAAAACACCCTCAGGGTGATAACAGGGCTGATAAATGGGATTAAGTTTATCTACCTATAGAGCACGAGTTAGGACATGCTTGGCTATCAGTCCAACATACTGGAATGCCAACACATGAGGCAGATGCTGAATATAATATCTCAAGCAGAGCTGTTGAGGAGATAAACAAGCTATGTAGAATGCTGTATTCAGCACTTCATGCTCCTCTGCTCAAGCCAAACAGACTGGCTGAAGTCACTCAGACTGTCTTTGACTGGTACCGTACAGGAGAACGACACAGATTTTTCAGTGCTGATTTTACCAACAGCCTTTATGCCATGCGTTTACTTCCCAGCTCTGGAAGCCTTCACTCTTTGGAGATTCCACATCTCCTTCCATCCCTTCTCCTGGCAAACGCCAGCATCTTCTCCAAGACTGACTGCTGAGACATTTTCTGGATTGAAAGCTGTATGGTTGACAGAATGCTTTGCGAGAGTCAAAGAACTGAACTTAGGACAGCCCTAAAGCAAATATACCACGTTCTTAAGCAATGAGGTTCCTAACAGTAGGAACACTCACTCTGCCAGAGTCACACGACTGGAACGTGTCCATCATGGTAAGAGGTATTCATCGTCTGATCCCCTGCAATGGATTTCCATGAGTACTCACCTGAGGAGCTGGAAGCAGCAGCGGGAGAAAAAGTCTTGTTATTGCGAAGGGCAGCCTGACTGCGAGTGCAGCCTGGACTTCTGGTGCTGATGGTAATCACCTTCCCTGGGGGAGTCAGCGACTGCTCCTCCTGAGTAGGCTTTATAGGTGATGTGGCAACGGAGCTCATCTCAGGGGTCTAAAAACACAAGCACATTACAAGAACATCGGCCGCAGTCCCAGCAAACACACTGTTAACCTCATTCTACTTCGGAAACACTAAAAAAACCTGACGTACTAAAAGACCTGTAGCACTCTAATCAATGCCTCTGTGAGCGTGTGGTGGAAGGCTGAAGTTCTTCCCATACGCATTTAAAAGCAGAGGTAATGACAAAGATTTGGCACAGTAACAAAAGAGGGGCTGCTTTTAATTCAGGAGAAACTTTCATAAGCTCATCAGCTTCATAACCATCCAGAGATGATGAAGTAGGACCTGGAATTAGAACCTGTAAGTAGAACCTCGGAAGCAGACCTGGACAAAAACACTTTGCTGCCAGTGCTAATCAAATACAGACAAATAGTTTTGAGATTTTTCCCCATTCCTTCTCCTACTCCATGCTGTAACATGGCAGTAAGAAGAGAAGCACATGGCAAGGTGCATTACTGATTCTCCAGGTCTGTCCAACTGATTTCCTTGTTGCTTACATGGTTTTCTAGAAAATGTATCCTTTTTAAACAACCTGTGTGCAACTACAGGCATAAAATTAACACCCAAGCTTGACTGCAATGCAATTTGATAGTTTGCTTTATGCTTGTAATCTTCATTTAGAAGAACGAACCATGGAACAATCGAGCACACTGGTAATCCTGAGCAAGCTGCAGGATCTGGGACCTCCAGTCAGGCAGGAAATATCATCCTTGGCTCCTGAATGTGTGTCGTTCAATGACATTCACTGCCACAAGCAGCTCATATATTTCATGTGTCAGAAAAAGACAAAGTGGTATTTGGCAAATAAAGAAAAAGGTTACATTACTTTTGATTGGAATGTATTAGAAGGTACGTATTTGAAAGAACGCCATTGCTTTTCAGGTGTGTTAGCTTGCTCTGATTGAGACAAAGAATGCCAAAAAGACAAGAAAACATTTGTAAATAATAACAGCCTCGTATCGTGGTTTTTGCTTTGCCTCCTCCCTCAAGTCTACCGAGATACCCTTCCTTCTATTGGCAGTTGTTAAACATCTTCCTGACTGCCACGTGTGCCACCCGCAGGAGATGCCTGGGCCATTGTCACACATCTGCCTGGTGCTGCACCAGAAGTCTTCAGAGATTGAACAAATCTAAGTCAGGAGCTGCAGCTGAGTGAAGATGGTTCTACATTTAGAAAGCCTTAGAATGTAAGAGTGTAAAATCAGAAACAAAAGGAGGCTGTGCTGTTACGAAGTCTGCACCAAACACCACAGATCAAAGACCACAGGTGTCAGGGAAGAGAGATCCATTTGCACGCTATGCTGGAATATGATGCAGGTAGTATCTTCAGCTCATCAGATCTTCGTCGCAGGATTCAGTCAGATCTGCTGAATTTGGCTTCTTTTGATCTTGAAAAGCATGTTTTATTAAGTTTCAATTAATTACACTAGGAAGAAATAGCAGCCAAGTTATCACAGTGGCAGATCTTAAACACTGGTTACAGCACACAGCAAGGAAAGCAAGTTCATTCCCAGCTGTCGGCCTAACAAGAAGTTGTTTTTCTAGATCCGTTAAACATGTCCTAGAGCCTCAGAACTTCTACAACAAATCACTGTAGCCAGCCAGACCCAAAGAAAGGGGCTGTTTTCCCACCTGGCATGATTTGAGCTATATTAACATTAGAAATTTAGGATTGTGGTTTTTGTTTGGAATTTTGAGAGAGAAGGCAGCTAACTGTGCTCATGATGGATCTCCTGAGTTCACTGTAATACTACTGAGAATCATGGCAACCAGAAACCAAACGGCACTGTAAAAAGCAGATGGAGCACAGTGAGCTCAAGTCCACCCTGCAGCAACCTGTTTGGACTTATTTTTTTAAGCACAGGAATCTCTACAACCTTAACAGAGCTGGTTATTGATTTACTAGGAGCACAACAGGAACAGGAATTATTTCCCAGTTCAAATAAGAGCTTAGCATCTGAAGGGAAAAGAAGAGCTACTTACTGGTTTGGGATTGACTTCAGTAGAGATGAGTTTTAAAAGGCAATTTAGGAGTCTCTGCTTGTGAAAGGTAGTACAGGTAGGAACAGCACTTGATTCAGATGTTTGCTCCCTGGCATCCTGGGTTTCTGGCTCCAAGACAGCCAGCCAGTCATATTCCAGCTGCAGCTTGTTCGGTTTGCCCATCATGAGGTAGACTTCAGCCAGCGTAAGGCTCTCCGAAGTTCGCAGGCTCCATCCTTCTTCTCTAACCTGTTGAGAGAGCCGGCTTGGGTCATCCTTGAGAGACTTCGTATTAGATTGTCCCTGAGGTGGAGGTGGAAACGAGGAGCTCAGCTTCTCTTGAGAATCCTCCATTACTGCATCTGTTATCTCCTTGGTACACGCATCAAGCTGCTGGCTCTGGCTGTGGCTAGCCTGAGCTTCACATCTGGCTGTGCCACTGCTGGGTGAAGCCACACCACCTCTCAGTAGCTGAGAATAGGAGTCGGATGTCTCTGTGCTCCTCCCACTTGGAAAAGCCACAGGAGAAGTATCACCAGCTGCTGGAACAGAGTCCTTCCCATGCGGTTTGTCTGTGCAAGAACACTTCTCTGGGACAATCAGATCCTGACAGGACTTCATGTACCGCGGGAATGGATCGAGCAGAGAGAGCTCTTCCACATCAGGGATCTTACTGCAAGCACAAGCTGTGCTGCACGATGCTAGTACAGTTGCTTGGTCGCCAGCCAGGGCCTCCCTGCCTTCCACACAGAAGGCTGCTGAGCTCTGCTTTTCGTGATTCCCTTCTGGATCTTGAAGTCCAGAAGGCGGCTTGCTGAGAGAATTAGTGATGCCAAGGTTTGAGGCGGCTCCTTCCACCAGACCAGAATCCGCAGAGCCATCTTCAGTGCTTGCAGAAACTTCAGCTGTGGGCTGAGAGGTTCTGCTCGATTCTGTAGTGCTCTCAGCCCTTCCAACACTCTTGCCTTCTGTTCCCCGTGGGTATTTTAGTTGTCCCCTAGCTGTCCCCTGACCACTCTGTATGCCCAGAATTTGTGCAGGTGGTAATAAGTGAGAGTCTTTTGTGTTCTGTTTGCATTTGCCAGTTTCCTGCCAATGCACCGTGCAGAAAGCCTTGGAGTGGACCACTCGGGCTACCCCAGGCAGCGGGGTGAGTGTACAGTTCTCTCCTGGAAAGAGATGGAGCATCACTTTCTCCTCTGAGAGGCTGCCTCTTGTTTCTGAATCTCTGGAGTCTTGAAGCTGCCGTTCCTCTAGTGTTTTACGCTAAAAAGGTGTGTTAAAGATTATAGCCGCTACCTGTCCCTTCAAATCAAGCGCCTGATGGCCTATGTCGCAAATGAACAAAATCAGTAGCTAATCAGGGGTGTATGTTCCCCATTCAGCATAGATATGAAGGCTCTATGACCTATCCTGTGTTGATAAAAACTATACTGAAAATCTGCTACAAGCACAACCTAAATTTATGGGGACTTCACTTATTACTAACCAGCTTTCCTGGGGATGGTACTATAGAAGAGATGAGGTAGAAGTGAATGAAATGCTACAGGATTTCCCACAAAAGGCACCTTCACATCAGTGATGCTGAGATACCACGCTCTATCTTCATCAAGCACAGGCTGGTGAATTTATTAAGCAGACTTACATTTCTTAGGTGAACTTACAAGAAGGGAATCGGTCCCAAGCCAAGGCATACAGAACAGACTAAGAAAGAAAAGGATACAATACGCACTTCATGGAGAGCCCACTTCTGCTTCAGGAATTCAATAAGGCTGGAAACCTTCCGATGTAGCTCCACAATCATCCTGTATGCAGGATAAAGCAAACAAACAGTGAAAAAAATGTCAGCAGAAATCCCAACCAGAGCCCCAGTGCTAGCATGGGAATTATGGGAACAAACTGGCATTCTGTAACACAGCCACCATTCCCAAACAATACAACAACAGCTGGCCAGAAATGGCAGCATTAATAGATAAATAACTTGCAGCTGTGAAAGATCTAAAAGCCTATCTGATAAATCTGACTGCCACCATTCAAGATATTAGTTCTGCCAGACAGAAAAACAAAAAACAACAAAACGACATCAGAGAAGGTGGCAAGATTTGGCTAAAGCACAGTAGTTCAAGCAAGGCACAGTGCTACTACATGAAGCATGGAAAGAAGAATGGGGACAAAATATCTTTACTTTTTTGCTCTCAAAGCATTTTAAAAGTAAATCTTGCACTACACATCTTTGTTCTCCTCTCCACGTGGCATTCAGTCATTATAAAGAAGTGCTCTGTGTGAAGGAGCTACCAGCATCACAGAGGCCCAGTGCTTCCAGCCACAACTTTTAGACCAGCTGTAAGGACTCAGATGGACAGCCACCGACAGCACTGAGCAACAAGACCAGGCAGGTTTGGTTGGGAGCAAGTCAAGCTAAATATCTTCATTCCTGCTACCACTGTGTTGCATTTGACACATTCAGACTCCTGATGCAGGTGCCTCTGACCATAGTTTTACTTCCCTCCCCTATGCCTCTGTCCCACAGCAAGTCCAACACAAATTTTAGCACAACTAATGCTGCATGTCTCTGTTCCATTTGTCTCTACTCTGACAACTGGGTGTAAATGGCACAAAGCAAATCCATCCCCAACTTTAGTATCTCCCATCATTACCCAAATTAAAAAGTGTAAAGAATAAGGGTAAATTAAACTCTCAAGAGAATCATGTACTCTGGTTGGACAAAGGCTTCAGAATAAGTATGTTTAGGCAAACTGCATTATCAGTTATGTACCACCTAGATCCTAAAGAGACCTCTGAAGAGACAGCAAGATGCCAGAATGCTGCCCACACACTCCTCTGCTCTGTACTGAGCACCAAAATCAGGCCTTTGTTACCTGAGCCGTGGATTCTGGGCAAGGCTCTGCACTCGAGCCCACGCATGATTATTGCGGGGCTGCAACTCAACAGGGACCTTGAGAGGAAGACGTACTGGCTTCTGGTCCTCTTCATCACTAATGCCTGAAGGGAGATGAAGCACAAAGGGAATGGATCAAAGCAAGAAAGCTCAAGCAGAATGCTGTATGTTCAATTACACAAGAAAAAAGCATCGCAGGTATCAGCACCACCTACAGACAACTTAAGCAACTCAGCTTTACCAGTGGAGGGAGGCTGCTTCCTTAGATTACCTCCTGTTCCAACACGTTTATGTTTTGCCTTGGACACTGCAGGGTCAATCTCAGGTGGCTGGAAACTCTGAACAAGTATGGTGTTTCAGATCTTCAAACTGCCCTGATACTACTTACTGGGGGGTGGGAGGAGGTGGGAGAAGGACTGAAATAAAGAAGGTAAAAAAAGTCTAAAATGCTCAATGCTAAAAATGCACTGCTGTTTTTTCACTGATATAGTAGGAAGACTAATCTTCACATATCATGAAGGCAGAACTAGCAAAGCTGTAGCCATCTTGTATGGTGTACATATCTCCTCTGTAGTTTCATTACTGCCATAGTCAAGACTTAGAGAGCAAGGTGGATCTTAAAGTTAGCAGATTCTAGAAACAAACAGGGTTACATTAAGAGAACAGGGACATATCCATGCCCAATACAAATGCAAAGTAACACAAATCCCCTGCCAGCAATGTACACCCTCAGACAGGCCTACTCTCAGATTCTTCCAACGCTGTTAAAACTCCCTCACATTTCAGCATCTCTTACTTACCGTCTGGATCACAGAGCTTCTTCAAAGCCCTGCACATTGGAGCTTTGATTCGAAGGTTTCTGCCCTTGTAACGAACAGTCGTAGCCCTGAATATATTGGAAGAGAAGGCACCATTAACTAGAATTTGTGAGTATGCACATAGCAGTGGTACAGTCAGACACAATCGACTCTATAGGAACTACTAAGAAATACAAGGGTTTGCAATGCAGATTCACAAAGGCATTCAATTTTATTTTTAATCACCTTACTTATCACAGAAATGCTACTCTTGTAACACTCCTCTTCCAGACATCCACAAGACACTGAGTCCTGTTACGTGCACTGAGGGGAGGGCTGTTATGATATACAGACCAAAATCATGTTACTTGGCTGCAGAGTACCCTCAGATAAAGCTTGTTTGGAAAAGACAACTGGTTGTGCTTTTGTCTCCTCTTAATGTTCCTAATTGTTCCTTATAAAAACAAACCAAAAAACCTGAAGTTTTTAAGAGGCCTTCCATTCCATAATGTAAACTACACAACCACTGCAGAAATGAGGCCAAACCACTTGTGCAGGAATCTGAACAGTCACTCCTACATTATAGTTCCAATACCACAGAAATAGCTATAAAGATCCCTAAAAACAAGACTACTTTTTGCTTCCTGAGCAGCAGAGCTACCTTCATCCAGGCATGCTGTCTTTTAGAGGCTTAAAAAGGCAGGCAGGCACTGACACAAAGGTACTGATGGCAGTATTTACACCTCAAGCAGTAAGGATCAGCAAGCACAGAAGCAGCAAGATAAACACAAGTCTTTGCAGGTAAAAGGAAAGAAATGATGGAGAGCGTTCTGACAGCAGGGTCTGGATGTAAGGAAGGCAACATCTCACAAAGTGAGCACCTGGCTATGCAGCTAAGAGGGAAAGTCACAAAGGGGCAGCAGGAGGCAAAGCCAGACCTGCGGAGACGGAGTGGAAGAGGTGAGCAGTTTCAGGTACTACGCTGTGGACCTCTACAGATCCAGAACAGGCCAGGGCTGGAAGGGCAGATCTCCCAAACCTGCACTAAGCCATCAGAAGCCAAGGGAATACTGCTTTAACAAGGAACTAGCAAGAAAAGACTGGGCAGACAGCAATTTGGACTCCCTGTACTTTCTAACTGAGTTCTGTTTCATAGATGTCCTGCTTAGCGATTCTGAAACTGGTGTAAGCAGGCTGGGTGTGCCAGTGTGGGCATGAGTGTGCCGAGCTCCTCGGATCAGTTACAAAAGCTGACAGAGCAATTCTCCTGTTCCCCCTGCTCTTATAACTGGGATCTGCCTTCTGACAGATCACTGACTCAGCCAAGAGCAGCTGAAACAAAAGCTGTGTGCCAGCTGCTCTTACACCTCCATGCAGCTCTAAAGACAAGTACGCAGAAGACCAGCACTGGATGCTCCCAGATTCAATAACCAAACAGGGACACTTAATGCAAAGATTCTGCCTCTACATTAAATAACTTAATTATAGTTTCAAGCACTATTTTTGATATGTAAGCTGGGTTTATGAGCTCAACTAGGAGGAGATTCAATATGGCTTTTCTACAAGCATCTCAGAGCCATTTGTTTTTCCTACACCAAGCAATTATTACACAAAGCCAGAGATGATGTCTAACATAGGCACAACATGCAAACAAACTGCCAGAGACAGCTCCTCACAGTCCCAGCTTCCCTTGACCCCTACCAAACAGCTTCTGCTCAAATTTACCTGCTTCAGGAGAAGATCATTGCAATCATGCAGGCTCACATTTGTCATTCTTAATTGCTAATCGCTTTCAGTCAAGACTTTCAACATAGTGACAAGTGTATTGCACTCAGAGGAAAGGGAGGAGTACCAGACTTGAAAGAAAGATGTTAGGAACTGGAAAAAAGAGAACTGCTCACAAATAGAGCGACCTCAGAATGCTAACACCTCTGAGCAGGACGGAATGAGAACGTTTCATCTAATGGATATATGCAGTATGTTTGTTTGTGGAGATACAGGGCTGTCCTGCACATGCAGGGGATTAACTCATAGTGTAGATGTGCAGGTGCTGATGAAGAGGAAAACACGGGCACGTTTTGCTCCTGTAAGAACAACAGGGCTTCCCACCAAACAGAGTAAGAGGTGCAGGAGGAAAAAGGAAGCCCAGGTCATTCTGACTGATACTTAAAGTGGATTAAGCAATTTGTTCTAAAAATCCTTTCATTTATGGAAAAAAAAAAAACAATAAGATTTTCTTAGCTGTACAAAACCCAAATGGAATTTCTGCTCTAATTTAACATCTGGTGAACAAAAGAACGAACAAGTGATCCCATAAGCAATCACATCCATGAGCTACAGCAAGTCAGCACGCAGCATGGGCTGCAGCTTTCGGGAGGAGAAACTGCAAGGCACTCACATGGGCCTCTACTTATGGGCAGTGGAAGTGCAACACCAAGTATCCACCCTATGTAAGCTAAAGTCAGCAGCAGCTGAGTGTGCAAAGACTTCCTATTTTTTTTTTCCTTGTTACAGTACAGTTCAGTTCATCACTACTTTGCTACAATAACATGCTCTAAAAGCACAAATGCCAAAACTAAAAAGCAATCTGTGGAAGACAAAATGAAACTGCTTTCCAGTCTCTTTGAAGGCATGATTAGGGCAAGCCGACGCCTGCTGAGCAGCTACAGCTTGGAAGGCATTCAGTTTAATGACCACAGTCCTTCATGATAAAAAAAGCATATACTATAGATAATATAATATAGATATAATATATAGCATATATTATAGAAACTAAGTGTCCAGTGTGAAACTCTGGCTCTGAAATAGCAGTGTGGATGACCAATCCAGCAGTCCCTTTTGTGAGGTTCAGGAATAAGTTTGTACTTACCCGGCCTGAATAAGCTCATTAAGCTTGGCTGCATTCTTGTCATCCATACCTTTACATGAGAAAGGACAAAACAGGAAATTAGAGTTGTAAGAGATGCAGTCCTGACCTTTATTTCTGTGCTGTTTGGTTTCCAAAACTATTACATTTTCCTCTTACGAAGGACCAAAGGTGCATAAATGGGCTGAATTTTTACAGAAATTTATTTACATAGCACACAAACTTTCCATGGTCCTTGCAGTGAAGATTACTTTTTATTGTACAATGAAATGACCACAGTTTAGGTGCTACACACATCCCGGGTTGTTGTGCATTAATCTGACACTGCAGTATTAGAAGGAAAGCTTCCTCATCTGCCTGCTCCATCTCTGTTGCTAAGGCAGCACAGCATCATGAAAGAGCAGAGCCTTCACAAGGAGAGGAAAGGAAATCAAAATAACCACATGTATAAATCACACCTTTCCTCCATGCACTACTCTGAAGGTTTTAAAGTAGACATTATGATAACTTGTTCCGTACTCTCTATAAATAGTTATGCCCAGATCTATTTACTGTATAGTTAACCTCCCTGTGGCAGTGATGAAAGCAGTCCTGACATGCTTTTGTTTCTCAGCAGCTCTACAAAAGTTTTCTCAATGTCTGGGC
This sequence comes from Pavo muticus, assembly GCA_016647715.1. NCBI lineage: Eukaryota > Metazoa > Chordata > Aves > Galliformes > Phasianidae > Pavo > Pavo muticus. Next base: position 590,377 of record JACDJE010000128.1, read on the forward strand.
AGAAAGGACTGGGTAAGGAACTGCAAAACAAGCAGAGAAACAACCTTCACCACCTGCAGAGCAGACCCCTCAGAGCTGGGTGCAGGGGCTTGCCTGCTTAAGTCCATTTGATGTCAGGGAAGAGACTTCATTGTGGTAAAATTAAGGTAAAATGTTTAACCAGGTACCAAGGTTATAAACAGGCAGAAGCACGGAGTATGTATGCACACACTGCCATGGTGTCTGAGCAAACCCTCATTCCCACTGGGAGCCAAGGAGGGTCTGCTTTTAAGACAAGATGGATAAAGGGAACAAACACTGACACTCATTTCTACTGGCAATGCCATCCGTCTTGCCTCTGCACCTTCTCTGTCACAGAACAGTTCAAAATGTCTTCACAGAACAAAGTAAAACATTCCAACATCCTAACTGATGGCACAGTACATTAAAATCCCACGTGAGGGGATAATCTAACAAAAACCCTGCAAAAATAACAGCTGCACTGGGATTTGTACATGGCCACAACTTTCATTTTCTTCAGCTCGCTGCCAGCTTGAGTTTACAAATGACAGAACTTGGATTATTTCCCTCCTTTCACAAACCAAACGTGCAGTTCTTGGATCCAAAACCAACTAACTGCACAAAACACTTGGAAACAAATAAGAAGATACACTTGGTGGGCTGCAGCATCCAACACTTGTTACCCTGCCCATTCCCCAAGCTCGTCTCTGCTCTGGAAGCCATCGAGACCAGGCAGAAGCGATACAAGCACCTTGCTAACGCAACCCATCCACTTCCAGAAGACTGGGGAGCACAGGTAAGGTGCATGCTCATCATCTACACTTGCCCTTGTGGGCACAACCAGCCCGTGGGACTGACATGAGGGTCCCAATGCATTCTGATTAGCCAGGACAGCCAATATTTCTTATTATAACCCATAATGCCTTTTCCATCTTCAGTGTTTATTACTTAGAAGAGACTGACTTGGAGAAAGGTGCCAGCCCAGATCTTGACAGTGCAGGCAGAAACACTCGTGAGTACAAATACTGTTCAAGTATAATAAAATAACCCAAACTGCAAATACTTTGACCTGTCACCTGTGGGTATTACATGTGCTGCATCCCACAGATAGCAAAAGCTGAAGAAATGTGTCAAAGAAAAAGGGGACTCATGCAATTGGCTGCAATAGAATACAATGAACACAAACTCTTCAGTAAGACAAAAGAGAAACTGTACCAGAAGTGGCTAACTTCAAGGGCAGACTTTTGACTCTACCAAATAAAAACAAATCATACTCACATCCCCCAATCTTCTTCCTCAATTCTCCATAGCAGATTAGGCCATAAAGCTCCAGGGATGATTTTTTCAGCCCTTGAGAGAACACTGAAAGAACAGAAGTGGTACAAGTGAGAGGACACCATCCAAAAAGCAGACACTCATTTCAACACTGAGAGCATTCTGTGAAAAGATGAATGATCCACATTCCTAGCAATGAGACAAACACCTCACTGAAGGTGAGACTGAGCAGCTTCTGCAGGATTTCAACAAACATCCAGTTGTTCAATATACAAAATAGAGCTAATTCAGCTCCATCAACCTTACTATCATGACACTGCCTACAATTTCTGAAGAAATCATCCGTGTGCTCCCCACAAACTGCATGCAGCTCTTTAAGAAGTCGGTCTGAACTCTCCAGAAGATGCAAACTGTACAGGAAAGCAAATTGGAGACTTAAGGCAAATTCTAGATTCCATACTTTATCTAAAGAGTTGCACTCATTCGGCGGAAGGAGCTTTTGCAGACACCCCCCTTTCTGATTAACACACATCACAGAAACATTACTACTTCTCACAGGCATAAAGATCTGTAACAGCACCCAGTGTTGTGATGTACAAATCAGAAGAAAGCATTTATTCTTGTCTATTCATCAGGAATTTGGTGTTCTTGGACTTGCAAGCTTGCTTAACCTCAAAATTCAGACACGTATTTTGACCAACACTAAAGCTAAGCAAGGCACAGCACTAATTCTTCAGTTACCACAGCCAGTGGGATTTCAGACCTTATAGGTGCAGATCCAAGTCTTAACATTATCCAAAAACTAGATGAAGTTCCTCCAAGACAACTTTAAGTTTTTCCACACAGTGCTTGCTGTAACATTCCAAAAATGAAATCCTAACGGCTTGGCTCATTTCAGTGTCTTGTCTTGATGTGGAAAACAAACAAACATCCTTAAAAATACACCTTCTGAGAAGTGCTGTAGATGTGTAAGCCCTTCTTTAGATAACCTAATCTCAGGAAGAAGCAAAATTAAGTGTATAAAGAGACTGCTTTGTATTATCTTTACATTTATTCAGCTTTTTTCTACAAGGCTCTTAATACACATTACAAGTTATTAGCACTTAAAGTCGCAGCCATTTCTCACTGAGTGATTTTTAACACGAGAGGTTCTGGCCACAAACTGTAAGGATGTATTTGCTATCCAGGCCTGCTGAAGTTAAAAAGAATTGTTTTAAGACCAAAACTTTCGGCAGTGATGACACTATCACAATCTGTGCAACTCAGAATACAGCACCAACATGACAGGAAGGCCCCGGAAATCTTTACTCAATCAAAAGCTACCAGGAGAACTAACAATCTTCATAAGACCTTAAAATAGACAACAGAACTGCATGTTAGCACAGTCTATTCACTCTGCAGTAGATTCCTTTAACCACTTTTCAAAGCAGGCTATCCACAAATTGACCTGAATCCTCACTGCCCATTACTGGAGAGTAAGCATCTGACAAAAATCAATGACCACATACTGTTACAAAACACCACTAGCAATTCATACAACTTCCCAATTTCCTTTCCATTTATCATGCTGGGGAAGGAAAGAAAGAATGTTAAGTAGGAAACAGGGCACAGGAATTCCTGACTAACAGAACTGATGTCACAATTTCAGGCTTATTTGAAGTGCAAATAAACATTTTATCATTCACATTTGTGAATTTATTTGTGTATTTATTTCTACCTTCCACCAAGAAGTGCAAAGAAGTGCACTTCAATTTGCTTGACGAAGTCATGCCTGACTAGCCATCCTTTAGGTAGCTGTTCTCTAGGGTGTGTTCCTGAGAACAGAAACTTCCTCAAACCTGCCTTTTCCCCAGTACTAGCACCAGGATCAGCAGTTACTACGGCGTGAACTGATATAAAGGCAATGGTTAAAAAAGAACAGAACTTTTTGAGAAGTATTTTGCAAAGATGATGAGCCTCACTGTGGTTATGTTCATAAACATACAACATATCCACAACAGACCCTATTCACTACTTCTTTTCTTGTTCCCATCATTCCTACCCTCCACAATGACTCCAAAAGGTTGGACTCCCACACTCACAAGCCTGGGAGTTCTGCACTGAGCCCGCTCCCCTGCATACTAACCGTTATCAAAGTCAATGTACTTTGAGATCTTGTGCCAGGTGCGGTAGTAGAAGTGGCGGACCTGCTCCTTATTCTTCACCATGCTTGCTGGCTTGCCTTTCTTCTTGTACTTCAGGGCAATGTTGTTCTGGATAGCTTCAAAGTCCTTCCCATGCTGAAGAGCGAATCAAACAAATCCAAACAGTCAAAATCTCTTTCTGTAAGACAGCTGAAACAACACGAAGGATCTGGGGGCTCTTCATGGGAAATCAGGTCTCAGTGTCGAAACTCAAGAGCATAAGCATGACAGTATTTTCCATTATGTAAAATGCATTATGGATGCCAATTACAGATGCCACCTTTTTATTGGGTTGTTTCCAAATAAAACATAAATTACTGGGAACTTTTTACAAAGACAGCTTTACTCCAATGCACTGGGTGGCAGAACTGAAAGCACTGACTGTGCCACTCAGCTCTCTTTACTTCCTTCAGTGTTTTCCCCTCTCTTCACTCTTCAACACAGCTCTGCTTGGGACTAATGCTTTGTTTAACAACTTCTGCTTGCAGGGCATTTCACATTTGAGTTATTAGTGCTACATCTGAGTTTCAAACAATGAAAGGAAAGTTGGTGGTACCTACAGAGACACACTTTTACAGGGGAAGCTTATTCTCAGGGTAAAAATAAAACTAAGACACCTTCAGTGTCCCTTAAAAACTATCCAATCCCTATAAAACCCTTTACGAACATAAATCAGCACTGAACTCCCCACTTCTCAGAATTCAGAAAAGGTTGGACTTGATTTTAATTCAACTACAAAATAGGAAAACCTCTTCTAAATAGTAACAGCATTGAATGAATGGAAGCAGGGAACCAAATTAACAATTCCTCTCAGTGACAGAAGGACTTAAAGGAAACATTTCAAATGTTCATTCTGTTGACCAAACATACTCATGAATCGTAATTATCACTTAAAAAAACCAAACTTGTGACCACTTCTTTTGCTCTCACCTTCAGCACGTATTTTTATAGCCATAAAGGCTCTTAAAATCAGTATTCTTAAAATAACTTTAAGGAAAAAGGAGTATATTGCATTCAACGTGTGAGATCAGAAGTTAGATGATCCAACTTCCCTTGTCTCTCAACCCTAGCACCAAAATGGTTAGACTCGCTATCACCAGAAGATAAATACAGTATTCTGCAACACTCTAAAATAAAGCATAATTTCTTATTTGCTAATACTAGCATGAGTGTGTTGCTTCCAAAAACTGAGATGGCAACATTACTTTTTCCTCAGGTGAAACAGAACCGTAATTGAAAACGTTATTATTAAGAGCAATTCACATATTTACCAACGTACTTAAGAAGAACATAAAACAAAGGAAAAAAGCCTGGCACTTTGGAAAGGTGGCTTTCATTCACAACTGCTGTACAGACAACTGCATGGGCACACATGCACAAACAAAAGTAATAGCGTATGCGTGGTGCTCCTGCAAAACCCACTTGAATCAACCTTCTTCAGAGCACCACATACCCAATGAAGCCATGCAACCTGGTTATTTTCCTCTATGTGTACCTCATACAGTCCCTCGAAGAACGTGTTTTTGTCCTCTGTGCTCCACGACTCCCACTGCCGCCGGACCTTCTTCCCTTCCTCCTTCTCTCCAGCTGAGGAGCCCAGGTTCCTGGCTGCTGACTTGGAATTCCCGGTCGGATTGCTGGGAGGCATTCCTGATGTGCCACCAGATGCAGCCCCTCCATTATCTGCCCCTGCAAAAAACCCCAGAACAACAGAGTGAATGCTAAGCCCACAGGGGGGTTCATGGATAAGTGAGGAATTCAGCCTACCCAGGAAGATACAAAAATAATCCAAGCTATCCCAGTGACAACAAGTCCCAGCACTTCCTCTTCCCCCAGATTTGGTGCAGCATTTATAAGAGGGCACAGCACTGCAAACTTGACTGTACCTTTGTCAGTTGTTGGCACCCCAAACGACACAATGCGGGGGTGGGGGAACACCAAAAAGCAGAGATCAGAAATAGTGGATGAGGGTGACAAAGCCCCTGATGCAACTCTGAGGAACCACCAGCTTTGCAAGTAGCAGGAAGATTAAAAGGGACTGAAGGAAACGGGGAGGAGGAACGGCAGGAAGGCAACAGCTGTGTGTAACGCAGCAGATCACATCCCCCAGCCTAACTGAGAAGGAAAACCCTTTCTATTTTTTCTTTTAAACCACCCCTGAAGTTTTCTTTTGAAGGTATCATTAAGAACATCATCAACCAACTCTAAAAGCGTTATTCATCCTCAACAGAAACCAGACCAAGCATTTCTCATGTTCTAGCAGGTTATCAGAATCCAGAAACCAGAGAGATTTCCCCAGAAGAACCTCCTTTTGTTTCCATGAGAATCTCAGCATTCCCAATAAGTCACACTCCCAAAACACATTTTCCCCTGCTTTGCTAAGAGGCAGCATTTAAGACTGGCCACACGGATCAGAGCACAGCATACCTTACAGAAAAAACATTCCTCCAACATTAAACATCCATTTCCTACTATAAAAAGTTATTACTGCTTCCACTTGTCCAGTCACTGTCCCTCACGCCCCGTGGTTTATCTCAAAATAAATTGGCCATTTTAAAGTTAATTCTTCTTTCATTTCCAGGAACCGTTTGATCGTTTGGAAGACAATTGCTGTCACCACAGGGAAGCACATAAGGCAAAGCATGAAGGAGAATGAGAAAATTCACCTAAAAAAAAAACCAACAACCAAAAAACCCCAAGCAAACAAACAAAAAGCCTCTCCATCTCCTAAAGCCCCCATCTGTGCCTCCGGAAATAACTGACAATTAAGCAATTTAATTCTGATACCATGAAGTCTTCAAAAATGTGAAATCATTGGAAAAATGCGATGTACTGTAATACATGGCTGAGAAGATACAGCAGTCTGAAGACCTGAAATTGCTTCTTTATTCTGTAAACGTGAAACTATTATATCATAATTAGCATAATATCTTTAATACGTTTAACGTCCTTATTAATGATCTGGATGAGGGCACTGAGTGCACCCTCAGTAAGTCTGCAGATGACACCAAGCTGGGGGAAGTGTCGATCTGCCTGATGGCAGGAAGGCCCCACAGAACAACCTGGACAGGCTGATCGCTGGGCTGAGGACAGTGGGATGAAGTTCAACAAGACCGAGTGCCGGGTCCTGCACTCTGGCCACAACAACCCCAGGCTACAGCGTGGGGCAGAGCAGCTGGAAGGCTGTGTGGAGGAAATGGGCCTGGGGGTGTTGGTCAACACTGGGCTGAACATGAGCCAGCAGTGTGCCCAGGTGGCCAAGAAGGCCAACGGCATCCTGGTTGTGTCAGCAGTAGTGCAGCCAGCAGACAGGGAGGTGATGGTCCCACTGCACTCAGCCCTGGGGAGGCCGCAGTGCTGTGTTCAGCTCCGGGCCCCTCACTGCAAGACAAGACAGCGAGGCCCTGCAGGGTGTCCAGAGAAGGGCATGGAGCTGTGAGGGGTCTGGAGCACAAGCCTGATGGGGATCAGCTGAATAAGATAAGACAGGAAGATCTGCCCACGAGGTACAAAGCAGAAAGTTTGGATGCTGAAGCTCAGAGAATTTTCATTCAGCTTCCAACAAACAATTCACGAAGACATGAAGACTCCATACTTGGTACTTGAACTACAACCTCCAAAAAGATCACAGACGAGAAAATCAGTGCTTCAGACAAACTTATTTGTTTGGTAATTCAGTGCCTTCCTTACAATTTCAGATATCACTCTCTGTAGATGAAGACGTCTTCACAGTCCTATGGAAAGTACAAACACTTGGAAAAAATGTGAAGGGATTTAAAGAGTGCAGTTTAAGATCTAACATGAAAATGACACTCAACGGAACACTGTTCCGTTGCAGACAGTACCAGTGTCTTACCCTGACTATAGCCACAAGTTCTTCCTTCTAAGCTCATGGCAGCATCTTAGCATCTACTCTCCCATCTTCCACCACCAGCTCCTGCCTGCCCGCTGATTCATACCTTCTCGTAGGGATTCTGGAGCTTGGCAGAGCCAACCCCCACTACACTCACGTATCTCAACATGCAGGCTGGCTTTCTTACTGGCGTTCTTTAGGGCTAGTTGCAAAGTGTGAACTTGTGCAGCAGTCACCAGTCAACTGCAGGTGGAACAGCTACCAGGAAATACCTTCAGAAAGGAGATGCTAAGTTCACAGACTCTTGCATGCTGCAGCCAAATCCAGAGTGCAAAACGCTAACCCCCTCTGCAAGGCACGGGATGCAAACACCAACTTGTAACACACCAGCAAGATTCCTTCAAAGCATTTTATCCTTGTTTTGGATTCTATACAAGCCAGCAACAAGGCTTGACTATAGAGAAGTTCAAAAGCACTCTTTGGTAAGGACTGCCACTAAGAAAGCCACCGCAGAAAACGCTTGGCTGTTTTATTCTCACACACCTGCAGCCTTGGCAGTCCCCAGAAACGTGCATCAAAACCCTTGCAGCCAACAGAGTTGCATGAGGTACAAATAGTCTTAAACTCTGCAGAACACTTCCGAACTCGTTCTGCTGTTCTCATAACAGAACTCTCCTCAAAATGCATTTACTCCTCAATTTTAATTACTAAAAAAAAAACAACCAAACCATCCAAACTTTCTTCCTGACCACAAGGTAAGCAAGTCCCAGTTTTAGTCACATGTCTTTCCAAAGGTAAATAAGACATCATACACTTTGGAGAAGAAACACATCAAGTGACTGCATAGCCAAGTGGACAATACAGGAATTTAAGTGAAGCCACTTGCTTTGTGGAAAGACCCAGCATATCTGCAGCTGGATCCAATTTGCTCTTCTCTCCAAGAGCCGCAGCTGAGAAGAGAACGCAGGCAAGAGAGACTGACATATTCCCAGCAAGTCAGTGCTTCAAACTGAGGAAAACTGGGAAGTGAGCTCCTACCTTGTATTGCCTCTGTAGTAAATAGCAGAGACTCCTAAGAAGGCCTACGACAGTTAAAGCCGTGGTGCACATTCATACCATGTAACACTCATTATGAATTAACATCCAAAGCTTTATAATACAACAGATGAATGCCCTACAGAGATCAGACAGTACAGCTTCTTCCATCTCTTACTATTTGGATTTGCACAACCCAGATAAAGGGTCAAAGTGGATGCCCCATCCCTGCAGGCATTCAAGGCCAGGCTGGATGTGGCTCTGGGCAGCCTGGTCTGCTGGTTGGTGACCCTGCACATAGCAGGGGGTTGGAACTGGATGAGCATTGTGGTCCTTTTCAACCCAGGCCATGCTATGATTCTATGATTCAGTGATAAAGCTGAATGTGTTTAAACATACACACTGCCAATTACCAACAGGCGTGCACACACAAAACAATCCTAGTGCCTGCTTTTGTATGGACAGTATACATTTAAGCCATTAGCCGCAGCAGTATCTGAGCTAACCAAGCACCACTGTAAAAAAGGTCTTTTCTTTAAATAAGCAAATCTGGTCACTGCCCTGCCTCAAGTCAATCATTCTCTTGCAGTTCCACTAGAAAAAAATCCTTAAGTAGAATAATGCATTGTATGCACATACACGAGGCACGGAGCCTAGTGCAGGGCTCCATCTGCACCTGTACCTTGCAGGCAGGCACCTTTCAAAGCTCAGTACCTACAGCACAGGGCACACGAAACAAAATCCTCCTGCTGCAGTCTGAGATGAGACACCATGGAGTTCTGGTCCTAAGCCACCTTCAGAGTAAGGGAGGGAAAACAAAGAATAAATGGGTATGTCAGGGTGGGATGGAAGTAGTATCAGTGGTAAATGAGATGGACAGAATTAAGAAGAATATTAGAACAAGGGGCTGCACTGGGTTTTTAAAGTCATTCATTCCCTAGAGAAATGATGGAGGAACCGTATTTCACTCGAAGGCAACAACACATGTAGTATGCAAATTGGGGAAGATACAGCAAAAATCATACTGTTAAGTACATCTGTCAGTTATCTTGGTACGTCCAGCTAATTAATTTAATTCACACACTACAGAACAAGCAACTTTGGTTGGCTGAAGCAAACTACAGAATGCTTTCCAGCGAGGTTTACACAGTGCAAAAAGATGGGATGTTTCAATTCTGTTCACGTTCTCAGCTGAGGTGTTTTTTTGTTTTTTAAGAAAACTGCTTATGATACGTTTTATGAATAAATCTGCAGTAAGGGCATGACAGACACCTCCAAGCTTCAGCTCGTCACCACTACACCTCGTTACTCCTTCCTCCTGACTGCATTCTGCATTCACAGAACAGATAAGAACCACAGAAATGAGAGCACCCTATGTTAGCTCATAGCAGAGCTAAGGTACACAACAGCAACGTTCTGCAGTTACTTTTAGCAGCATGCTGACAACATTCACGTGCATATTTTCACCCCTTACTGCTTCACAGAAAGCAGCCCCCAAACCCACTCTAAAACCTATGCTCAGCAGCAGCGTGCAGTATTTGTACTCAAGAAGAAAGCTCAGAAATCCCTCTTCTTCAGTGCCCTTGTAGTGACCTGCTTCCTCTTCCTCACTCAACTTCTGCATCTCCATATCCTCAATCAACTGCCTCCACCGTTCCTTCTCTGGTTTGGTGCACGTTACTTCAGGACTGACCTCCAAGCATTCACACTCCAAAAGGAGGGCTGTATTTGAGGCATGGAACTTGAAATGATTAAGAAGAGGATCAATATTTGAAAATAGGGTAACAGTAACTCCCCCAAAATTACACATATTTAGATACTCGCGCAGTAAATTTAATAAACCTTTCAGCAACCAGAATGGTGGGACCTGTGGAAGCTCAAGTTTTCAAACCTCCCTCTCCTATAGGTTATTACAAACCCCCCCAGAACCACAGCAACACGGGAAGTCAGGAAGTCAGCAGCTGCTGTGCAGAAACTCTTCCACTTACGTACACTGAAGTTGAAGTCAACAACTTGTTTGCTACAATAAAGTACTCTAAAAACAGAGGAGCAAAAAATAAGTGAACTGTGACAAACTGAACACACTGTTACTCTGCAATGGCTTGTAAAGACACAACTGGAACAAACTAATGCCTGCTGGGTAACGACCATTTGAAAGAAATTAATTTGAACAATCACAGTCCTTAATCAAAGGATGGTTGTGTTGGAAGGACCCTCATAGCCCCCCCCAGTCCCACCCCCTGCCATGGGCAGCCTGCCCCCCCAAGGTGAGGCTGCCCCGGGCCCCTCTGTGGCCTTGGGCACCTGCAGGGATGGGACCCCCACAACTAATAATAGCATTCAAAAGAGATTTCACTTCAGAATACAGATTCTGAAAGCAGGGCCACTTTGATATAACCTTAAGGGTTACCTAGTGTTACTGAAAGATCACAGCAGAAACAAGTTCCTGGTTCCAGTGGGCCAAACCTAAGTGTGGTCTGACACTCCTCCTGACCAAGACCGACGTTACCTTTGCAGTTATCACACTGCTTGCAACAAGCAGATCATAAAACAGACTCACATTCCCAGGGCTGATACAGAAGACTGCTGGAGGCATTCAAGCTTTTTATCTTTTTTATACTTAGAGGGGAAGAGAAAGTCGATGGGACAGCAAGTGCAGGGATTTAAGTCCCACCTTTATTGGAAATTTTCAATGTTCAACTGGTTCTCCACTAGAAGTCAGCTTAGAGAGACACCTCATTGGGAACGCAAAGCCCTGTACATTCTGATAACGTAACACTGGATTAGGGAGAACTCAGACACACCTGGAAAGCATCTCAGTATGGAGCTCTGCATGTAAAGAACTCAAACCATGAGGGCTGCTCCGAAAGTAATGCCTCCTATCTCACTGCACTGGCCCATAATGTCAGCCACTTCTGTTGGTGGGATGGCAGCAGAGGCTGAACCTTCCCACCAATATCCCATTACCTACTGTTGCAGTGTGACAGACAGCAGCAGAGGGGCAGCTTGACAAAAGGGCATCTGACACAGAAGTGCACATGGAACAAAGGTGTGTCACTGAATTCCTCCATGTGGAAAAATGGCACCCACTGACATTCATCAACACCTGCTGAACACCAATGGAAACTAAACAGTGGATGTGAGCACAGAGAGGCGGTGGGTGGTGCATTTCAGCAGTGGGGGCAGCAGGGCACCTCTGCTGCTGCTATTTGTGTGAGCACAACATGCAGCTCTTGGTCATCACTGGCAAAAGCGCACCACTAACAGAGGTAACTACGCTGAAAAGTGGTGTTTGGTTGTTTGTTAGCTGGGAACGTGCTCTATCAAACAGCATCACTGTGCTCTTCGGATCCGTTGCAGTTTCCACGGAAATTATTAGGAGGCATTACTTTTGGAGCAACCTACGTAGCAGGGATCCCACTGCACAGGTCTGTTCTCCAACACCTGGCAGTTACAATCCTACCCACACGAGGGAATTCAGCTTTAATACATTCACATCTAAGCTAGCCAGGCAAAGATGTGGCTGATCTTACAATTCAAGAACTGTCACCCTACCGATGACCATCACTCCCAGTGATCTAAGAAAGTCTCCCCAAACCTGACAGTGTAGTCAGGTACAGCAATTACCAGTCTATGACCAATTACTGAAATAACATGGCCTATTTTGTAGATAATTTTATTAGGGCTCTTTTGGAACCTGAACTGCAAAATAAACTCAGTTTGCTTCTTTAGCTGTGTTTTAACCCAGGAAGAATTACTCCACTCCTCTAAACCCATAAATGAGCATTTATGGACAAATGTAAACATGCACATGCACAAAGATGACAGTTTGTTCACGTGTGCATTCACTTTCAGAGCGATGAAATAATTTCAAATGCATACAACACACTCGTCCATGATGGACAAGATGCACTACAAATAAACATCTCCTCCCATTTAATACCACTTACAACCCTTGAAATAATTGTCTGCAGCTAAACACTCCTGGGTATTCCATCTGCTTGTTTATTTGGTTTAATGCAGCTGGGAGAAAAACTACACAGACCTTTCTGTTCTGTCTTCCAACAGCACACACAGAAGACCTTCACTTAAAACAAGGAAGTTTAATGTCTTAAAGTGGACTTACTGAGGCACCAAGAATCCTTCAGTCAATTACATCAACTGACCATCAAACAACTGAGCTCAGGGTTTCTTCATTATATGGCAATAACTAAAATACCACCACGTGCAAAGGGCTGCTTTCTCACTGTAACACAAAACTGTAACAATTCTTAATGCTCACCTGCTGCCCAGTATGCACACACCACTGAAACAGCGAGGTAATGCCCAATATGCATTTAAGCTGCAGAGTTTTACTTTGTTTCAGCAGACAAGAATAAACTTGGCTATTGAAAATCTTGAAGAAATCTACAAGTGCCATTTTCTCTCAAAATTGATCAGAAATTAATATTTGAGTACTTTTGTACAAGGTACCCAACATTAACGTCAAGCACGGCGCAGCTACAGCGCCAGGTGTTGGCTGGAAGAGCCGAGCACACACAATGGCACCAAAGACTCACATGGCCCCACTGCCTTCCAGCTGCTCCAGAAAGAAGCAGCTCTGACTAAAAGTCACATTCTCATCCTCAGTGCTGAGGTAGAAAAGCACATATACGTGTGTACATACGTGCCTGCATGCATACCTACGTGTACGCATAGATGTATGTGATAAAACCTTAAAGAGAGAAACAACAACAACCAAACAACCAAACCAAACAACAAAAACCCACCCTCAAATTGCAGGGAACTGCCCCCAGCTGCTCTGATACACAAAAAGCCAGGGCGACTCACAGACCTCTGGAAACAAACAGTTCGAAACATGCGCCTCGAAGACGCTTCCAAAATAGTTCCATGGTTAAAACAGTCACAGAAATCACTGGGGAAAAATCAGCAGTATCTCGGGGTTTGCTTTCCCCCCTTTTATTCAACTACCACCCATTGAATTTCTTATTATTCCATGACAGAGCTCAGGGCGCAGCCACCTGATTACACAGCTTGTTAGAGTCTAATTTCCTAATCAAAATACAGAAATTTCCTAAAACTCAAGTGATGAAATGCAGGAATGGAAGGTCTGCTCCAATAATGGAATTTTTATTCTCCTCTTCCACATACAAACCCAGCCCCCCCCAACCCCCCCCCATTTTTGGGAACAGGAGAGTGGGCAGCAGAGAAGTTGAAGCCTTGGGACACAAAGAAGATTTCAACTGCTGTGAGAAGCAGGCCCCACAGCTCCTTCCCCAAAACCAAACAAAAGATGGCATCTGCAGGAAGAGAATGACAACCCCCATACACACAGGTGGCCCGTCCACACCCCACCCCCCTGTGGGTTCTGGGGGTGCCAAAATACGGTACCTTTGCCTTTTACAGCAGCACTGCTGCCAACTGAAGAGGATGCCTGGGAATCCTTCTTCAGCCTCTTGCTCTGAGGTCTGACACTGGACCTGAGAAAATGATGCTGGTCCTGGCTGTGGGAGGGCTGGAGGGCAGCCGGGGCCTGGGCTAAGCTGGGGTTTGGAGGGGGGCTGCTGGTAGTGTTGCTGTTGATGATCTTCTCTTCTTTCTTTGTGCTGCTGCTGCCTGGAGCTGCCTCTCCTCCTCCTCCTGCCCCTTCTTCTTCCAGGGACTCCTCATCTCCTCCTGCTCTCTTGCCCAGCTTTTTCACCCCTTCCTCCCCGCCGCTCTCGCCCAGTTTCACTGTCATCCTGTTGGGGAGGAGAGAAAGAAAGGAGAGAGACATAAAGTCAGGCCGAGGAGCCCCCCAGAGAGGGGGAGAAACCCCTGGGCTGAGAGGGGAGAAGTTTAGCTGCAGAAATTCCTCTCAACATGGCCGCCGTTGTTTGTTACTAAATCCCCTTTCGTTTGCTGTCCCGACCCAACAACCTGTGCCGAGGGCGGGAGGGGAGAGCTCCGCGGGAACCCCCCCAAACCGGCCCAAAAGGCGGCGGGGCTCCCCCGGCGGTCCCCCCGGCACCCCCCGGAGCGCTCCGGGCCGCCTTCAGAGGAGAAATCGCCGAGGCGAACTCGGGCGCTGGAAGCGCTCGGCAGGCGGCGAGGGAGGCAGCGCCGGGCCCGGCGGAGCGGGGCAGCGCGGTCGGGCCGGCCCGGGGCTCGGCCCCATCCCACCCCTCCGGTGGCTCCAGGAGCTCTCGGGGGGCTCCTCGCCCTCCTCACCGTGGGGCCGAGCCGGCCCGGCCCGCCGCGGGGGGGGGCTCCATGCTCCTCGATGCGGCGGCGGCGGCTTCTCCTCCTCCCTGTGTGTGTGCGGCTGGGGCTGGGACTGGCCGCGGCGACCAAGATTTCCAGCTCCCCTCCGCCCCCACCCCGCCACGGCCCCGCACCTCCCCGGGGCCGCGCTCCACCCGGGGGGCTCCGGGCACGGCCGGTCCCACCGCCTCTGCGGGGAGCATCGCCCGGGCGCGGCTCTCCTGTCAGCAGCGGCCGGGCCGGGCCCGGGGCCGCCTCGTCAGCGTCTACCCGCGCTGCCCGGCGGCGGCGGAGGGACCCCCGCAACTCTGCGCCCCGGGGGGTGACACCGCCACGGACCCACGCCGCACTCGGGCACCGCGGCCTCTGGGAGCTGTGCGGCGTTGTCTGCCCGGGGATGGGGCTTCGAGGGGCACCCAGGTGGGCCTTCACCTCAAAACGTGCCCACTGCACTGCGGGCTGTACCTGGAGCACAGCACCCGGCATGGGCACACGCACGGGGCCAAAGGCGCTCAACCCCACTGCCTACTGAAATCCAACGACCGCTTTGGTGAGAGCACGGAGCATGGTGGGCACCTCCAGAAGTCCATGGAAGGAAGGCCATCCCGCAGCAGTGGGAGAACAACGCTCACACTGCAGCTCCCCATGGCAGCAGCGTGGCCGCAGCCAACTTCAACAATGGGCAAAGAGATGCTCGCGAGAGAAGGAAACTCAAAATATCACCCATGGAGCAATGGGATTACTGCGCATTGGGCCGGTATCAGAAGAAAGTGCTTTAAAGTGCACCAGGTGCATCACCTGCCTGTGACATGAGAGCACATGTGCCTACAGGTCATGGCACGCGCTCCTGTGATTGAAGCGACACTTTTCCCTCTAACAGCTCCCGGCCGAAGCACTGCACCCAGCAGCCCAGAAGGATGCGGGGCAATGTTCCGTTCTTTGCAGAAGGCTCCATACGCGGGTGTGAACCACAAATCTAAATCCACATTAAAACTTCCATACGGAAATTTCACACCAAACCCTGACAGAGCCCCGATTACCCACACAAAGACTTCTCCAAACAACCAAACCACGATGTTTTCAGTTGTTACGATGACAGAAATCTTACAACTATGACAGCCTGTGCTCAAAAACGTTCTCTTCAGCAGGGCTGAATCTGACCCCACCCTCAGCTCCATGGCCACAGACCAGGCGCTGCACCCCAGCACCAGGGCAGGAGGGTTCCCCCCTTCGGTATGTCCTCGGAGGAATGCAGCCACCCCTGGCCCCCTCCCCACTCCCGCCAGCCCCCCGGCCGGGCTCACCCCGCTGCATCCCCTCCTTTCTCGTCCAACACCACTTTCCCTTTCTCTCTCCACCGAGAACCGTCCCGGCCCACCATCACGGGCCCCGCACCGCCCCGCAGCCCGGCTGCTCTCCCCGCACGGTCGCCGGTGCTCAGGCAATCAGCCCCACAGACACGCGAGACCAGGGGTCCCCGCCCGCCCGGCCCGCAGCGTTACCTGCCGCATCAACGGCGCCGCGCAGCCTCCGCGCTCCGGCTCTCCCGGCGGCGGCCGCTCCGGCTCCCCCGGCCCCAGGCACCCCCAGGCTGCGCCTCGCAGCCGCCAGCTCGGGGGGAGGCCGGCGCGCCCCGCGACCCCCGCGGCCTCCAGCGGCCCTCCCAACGCTGCCGGCGGCAGCGGCAACGCTTCCCGGCCGGAGAGGCGACGCTCGTCCCCGGCTCCCCCACAACCACGGCGCCGTCGGCCGGAGCCGCGGCTCCCTGGCGCCCCGGCTCGGCCCTTACACGGGCCGCGATGGGTCCGGGCCGCCGCGGCTCCGCTTCCTCGTCAGCCTGCGCCGGGCCGAGGGGGCGGGGCGCGGCGCGCGGGCCCCGCTAAGGCGCGCCGCGGCACGCCCCTCCCGCGACCCCAAACAAACCGCTCCATTGGCTGACGGCACGCGGGAGAGAGGCGGGGGGCGGGGACTCAGCCTAGACGCCGACCAATGAAAGCGCGGCGCGGGGCGGGTGACGACAACTTTACGCACAGGAAGAGGCGGCAGCCGGCGTCCGTCAGGGGGCGGGACGATCCCCAAGATCTGGCTGTTGATTGGCTGAAAGGTAACCAATTGAGAGCTCTATCATTGGAGCTCTTGGGCATGCTCTCGTATATCATTGGCTGGCGAGGTGTTGCTTTGCGTGCGGCGTTGTATTCATAGACCGCCGGAAAAGGAACAGCGTTTGTAGCCGGAGCGAGCGTAGAGGGAGGGGTTGGGTCGTATTGCCGAGGTGCTGGCTATTGCACTCTTCCTAGCAATTAACAGCTTTAATCAGCTCATTCTTTTTCCTTAGCGTTGAAAATGAAGCATATAAACTGATAGATGTGGAATCTTTAGGGAAGGCCTATCGCTTTCAGGGCTTCCAGTTTTCTTCATGCGAAGTTCTCACCGTCTTCAGAATGAAGGAAGCATTATTCAGTGATGTACAAAACTATGAGGGATTTAATTTTATTTGCTAATCTAATGCATTGGTCTGCTTTCCAGTGACTTCAGTATATAAGTGGTGAATTCTTGTTAATGGCTAGCTAAAACAATTCTCCAAAGTCTTAGCATAAGTACTGTGCCATTTTCCCCCCAGCAGCTATTGATAAATGATGTGTAGAAAGGGTAACCCTTTTATAACAATTTCCTGGGTCTCATTGTAGGAAAGGCTCTTATTCCTGTTCATTCAAGGAAAATCGTCCCAAGCTGGTGATCGTCCCACTGCACTCAGCCCTGGGGAGGCCACAGTGCTGTGTTCAGCTCAGGGCCCCTCATTACAAGACAAGACACTGAGGCCCTGCAGGGTGTCCAGAGAAGGGCACGGAGCTGTGAGGGGTCTGGAGTGGAAGTTTCATGAGGAGCAGCTGAGGGAATGGGTTCAGTCTTGAGAAGAGAAGGGTCAGGGGAGACCTTATTGCTCTCTACACCTCCCTGGAAGGAGGCTGTGGGGAGGCAGGAGTCGGCCTCTGCTCCCAGGTAACAGCGATAGGATGAGAGGTGATGGCTTTGAGTTGTGCCAAGGGAGGTTCAGGTTGGATATTAGGAAAAACTTCTTCTCAGTAAGAGAGGTGAGATAATGGCACTGCTGCCCAGGGAGATGGTGTCACTGTCCCTGGAGGTGTTCCAGAGGTGTGGAGTTGTGGCCTGAGGGACGTGGTCAGTGGGCGCCATGCGATGGGTTGGTGGTTGGACTTGGTGATCTTACAGGTCTTTTCCAATTTTACTGATTCTATGATTCTAGGCTATAGTGCAGAAATCTGTGGTTTAACAATCTGACCTTCAGAATGGCAGGTGAACTGTGGCAGGCCCCCCTGGTGTTGCAAGTAACCATCTTAAGATAGTGAGCTAAATTCAAGCATGCCTTCACCTTTGTCATCTCCTATAAATACACTCTAAAGCACAGCTATGAGTAACAAGTTTATTGTTAGAAATTTGTAAATGCAGAAGAGCCAGCTTTTGTCACAACTGCAGAGCTTTGTGTTTTAATCCACTCCTTAATTAGTTTGTGGAGAGTATTTTTTTAGTCTTATTATAATGTAGCGTGCGATCATATGGCTTATATCAAGTATTTTTGCCACTTGGTTTAACCACAAGCAAATTTAACCACGCTGTCAGGAAATGATGCTTTCTGCATCTCCAGGGCCATGTATTTAAATGATGCTTTGCAAAAACACATGAAGATACGTTCAGTTCCCCAACGGCTCAGAACCATTCTCTATGTATGTAAATAACTTTGTATGCTTGAGTAGCCCCATTGCTTCAAGTAGACTGTTAAGGTGTAAAACTGTCCATGTGCATAAACGTCCATGAAAGAAAGACTGAATAAAAAGGCATTGGACAAGAGCTGAGAGGCAGGGGTAGGTTGAGATGTCGAAAGGCACTTGAGCTGTTCTTCATTTTTTTGATGGTAGGGAGGCTCTGTGGCCATGCTTGTGCAAACCTGTGCAGATACAAAATGCAAATAATCTTTCAGTGTTTGTTGCCATGGTTTTCTAGACTGGGCAAGAACATGAACGTGGATTTGTTGCTCTTCCTGTGTATTTTGAAATGGATAACAAATTGCATGCACTGCGTACTCGATGTTTTATTGTCTGTGGTGGTCTTAATTTTGTTTTATGTTGTGGTCTTAAGGTTGCACTTTGTGCTATTTGCAATGTGAAACTTATTTCTCACAGTTCTCAGGTGTGGAAGCCATCACCGAAGTGGGCGTCATCCTTTTAGGTTACTTGCTTAGCTATTAATTTTAATAATGCATCTGTTCTTAAAAGACTTGAATAATCTGGCACACGATGATGGATGATTTCGGTGTTTCTAAAGCAGTTCATTCAGGTAAGAGGATTTAAACCAAAGGTCAGACGTCTGTTGTTAATCCTTCATGTCTTGCTAAACAGGAATTGCCTAATCACACAGCTTTATTTTTCTCTCGGCAGCTGAGGTCAAGCCCTTGGAGGAAGGGATGAAATGCACTGCGTGTGACCGTGCCGCTGAACCTCTTCTTTGCACGTCTTGGGACCTCAGAGCTGCTAATTGTGCATCTCTCATGAAGGCAGTGATCACAGCACCGTAGGATGATGCTCTGTTTCTTTCTCTGATAGGATACGAGCACCTTCTAGCAGGGCTTCTCTGCTGAATGTTGTTAGGAAACGCCAATTTCCAACTAAATCTGCACAACTGGGGATATGTAATTTAGGTATTGGCCGGACTTCCATTAGTAATGGAATCAGGTAAATGTGAAAGCTGTAAAATGGTCACTTGAGCAAAGATGGTCCACGTTTTTTGATAATTATTACTCCTGTTAAGGTGTGGAAGATGCTCACGCGCGTGCTCATGCAATGCTACCTCCCACCCAGTGCTGCTTTCTAACAAAACTGACGTTTTCCTGCCTGAAAGGTCCCAGTAACTGATGTATGCCTCGGTGAAAAGGTGAGGTGCGAAGCACTGCAGGGCGCTTCCAGTGGGGCAGGGCCGGCCGGCCGCCGCTGCTCTCGGCTCCTCCCGCCTCCCCTCGACGTGTCGGCTGCTTCCGTCGCTCTTCGGCTTCGCTTCGGGAGTTTCCGCTCAGGGCCCCTCCCCGTTGTCAGGGGTAACGCGGAGCATCGGAGCGAGCGCGGACTTTGGGTGGCGCGGCTGCTGCAGGCAGAGCGGGCTGCGGGCCCGGCCTGCGCAGGACGGGGCGCCGGAACGCAGTGCGGCGGAGGCTCCGGGGCGGGACGGGCCCGCAGTGGGCGGGGGGCGGCCTCAGCCGGGAGCCGGGGCTGCGGGCACAGCGGGGCCGAACAGCGGTGGCCGGGCCTTGTCCCGGCGGAACCGCCCCCGGGCCGCGCCGGGCAGCGCTGCACCGCTGGTGGGAGCGCTCCGGGAGCACCGCGGGTCGTCACTTCACGTTACGAGATAATCTTTCCCTTTTCATACAGCTGTGAGATGTAGTGAAATTGTAACTTGTTTAGGTTGGTAGGTGCAGCCAGGCGCAGCTCCTCGGGCCCAATCTCCTGACAGCTCCTGACCTGCTTCAGTCCGGGAACCGAATGGCTGTGATAGTAGTGCTGGATGTGCTGTGAGCCAGCAGAGCTCAGAGTGAGGCTTCCTCGAGGGCCGGACGCCACGAGCCGTGCCAGCACGGGTATCCAGACTGCGGCTGCTCCTCTGGCCAGGTAGGAACTAGGGCAGAGATTGACCTTGAATCTCCCTCTGCTTTCCTCTGTTACGTTTTCTATGCATTGTTTCAGAAGTGTCAGTTGTGTATATCCTCGCTGATATCCTCTGTAATCCATGTGAGGGAGGGGATTGTCCCCCTCTGTGCTGCCCTCTGGAGCCCCCACCTGCAGTGCTGTGTCCAGGCCTGGGGCCCAGCACAGGAAAGGCGGGAGCTGTTGGAGCGGGGCCAAAGGTGGGCATGAGGATGCTCAGAGGTTGGAGCACCTATGCTATGATGAAAGGTTGAGGGAATTGGGCTTGTTTAACTTGGAGAAGAGAGACTTCATTGTGGCCTTTCAGTACTCAAAGGGAGCTTATAAACAGGAGGTCTTTAAGGCCCTTCCAACCTAAGCCGTTCTATGATTAAAGAGATCGTATAGCTGGGCTTGATCACCTTCTATACCTGAACTTCGTGAGAAATTCTTCTCTTTACAACCTTGGAAAAAAATAGGACATGCCATGCCAGAAGCCCTTATGGAAGGCAGTCCTCATTTTTCACTTTCTTCTTTGAGCAGTAAAGATAGGTAACGAATTTCCAAGATTATGGCAGACATAATGTGGATGCCCCATCCTGGAGGCATTCAAGGCCAGGCTGGATGTGGCTCTGGGCAGCCTGGTCTGGAGGTTGGCGACCCTGCACATAACAGGGGGTTGGAACTGGATGAGCGTTGTGGTCCTTTTCAACCCAGGCCATTCTGTGATTCTATGATAATGTTGGTGTGGTTGCTGTGTGTAGTTCGTGTTGCTGACAATGTCAGTGGCAAGGTACAGAACCACCAGGCTATTTGAAAACATTGCCTACCTTTCTAGTGCGTCTGATCAAAGGTGCTGAATCTGGTTTTTCTTTTTTGGGGGGAGAAGGCAACCCTCTTAAAGGAAAATGTTTATTTTAAGCAATGATGGAATATTTAAACTAAAGAGACTTTAAAATAAAGAAAGAATTTCTGTGTCTGATTGGTGACCTGGGCAGATCTTCTGTACCTACACGTGCCTACAGGTCAACAACTCATGGCTGAGGTGTTCATAAGAGACCTTCATCCCCACTAACGTCAAGGGAACCGTTTAAACCTTTGATGGGTTATTTTAATTTCTTATCTCTCAGGTCTTGGCATTTTAGCTAATAACTGAGGTGCTTAAAAGGTGGTAGTCTCTGGCTGCTTGTTTGTTTGTTCCAAACCAAGCCAATGAGACTCTACAACACAAAGCCCCAAACCAATTTCCACATGTAAACTTTCAAAGACTGAGTAACCCACTCCATTTCTGAGAAGAGCACCATTTCAGGTTTCTTTTCCTTGGAAAAGGATCACTTAATGAGGGCTTTCATTCAGAAGTTAAGATAAGTTGTACGGGTCTTGCATGACTTAAACCTGTATGTCCAGTGATTTCAGCAGTGTAAGCTCCAAAATGGTGACAACTTCTAAAGCTTACTTTGAAAGAAAGCTCAGATGTGAGACTTTACAGCCTGAGATCACTCTACACATCGTTCTCTTCAGATATGAAGTGCTAGAAATACCCTTGAAATAACTCTGAGCTTACCAGAGTGTTCTGTGAAATAAATAAGCATAAGCCACTGAGAGAGCAGGTGCCAGTCTGTGCACACTGTGCTCTGTGGGCTACAAGGCTCAGTGCTCCCCAGTACTCTTTAAAAGCACCACTTTGACCTTTTCATGCTCGCTACATTAAGATGGTGATGTGGTAGCTTTGTTTTTCTCCCCATTTTTAGCATACTTCCCTGTTAAATACCTGTTTTCCCCATGCAAACTTGCAGTCGGTGACGGCTTCTGCCATGGCTGTGTACGTGGATCACCGAACACAGGCTCCAGATTCAGTTGCCTCCCCTTCTCTCATAACGTGGCACTCCGTTCATCCTCTCCTGGCAGTTGCTTCTATCAGCACAGCGTCGGGGGGCTGTGTGGATATCTACCTGGAGCAGGTGAGTAATCAGCAGCTTTGCTGCTCTGAAACTTAGCTTATACAATACGTACATCTGCAATTCCAAGTTTTACTGGTGATGCTTAGCAGTTTGCTTGTTAGGCTTAACAATAGAAAGGCCAAGTGCTTCTATTTTCTGTTTTTAAACTTGAAGTGAATCAAGTGTGAACAGTAATGGGAATTAGAAAAAATCATTCTTCCCCTCGAGCCTGACTTGGTTTGCCAGACCCAGCTCATGGCAATGAGAGGGCTGTGGGCAGGTATTTGCTGTGCTGCTCTCATTAGCTTTGCACGAGGGGCTCGGAGAGCATTTCAACTTGCACAATTTGCAGGGCAAAATGAGACTCTGTGCTATTTGGGGAAATGGTACAGCAGATGCAGTGAAAACACTGACATTTGTTAATATGAGTATTTATAAAATGCATGACTTTCAGAGCGCGCTATGAAAAACTGTCATCCACATTTGACAAACAGGAAAATAAATATAGGAGGTGTTAAACAATTAGCCTGAAATAATGCAGCAAACCGTGCTCAGAGGAGAGCCTGCCTTTGGGGGCTGTTTAAGCATTAGTTTATTGTATTCTTGGTGAAGAGCTTTATTTTTTTTTCTTCTTTTTTTACATTGAAACGTGGTGGGGGCCGTCGTATCGTTCTTACAGGAGCCCCAGTTTGATGCTCAGTGAGCTCTTTGTGCACGCTGTGAGGGAGGAATAGCCTGGCAAAGCAGAGGGAAGCAGTCATTTAACACCACTGTGTGTGCAGAGGCTGTTTTCAAGTGGATGTGCTGCACGTCGTAGCACACCCATGCATGTGAAATAGCCAGAAATACGTGGTGTAGCCACTTCTTGTGTCTTGCCAGATGTTCTGATGCAAGTCAGTCCTTTTAGACGAGAAAACATCTTGTTGGCTGGGAAGTAAATCTGAAGGTTTAGCTGCGTTCTTGTGTCGATCCTGCACTGTGTTTGTGTTTGCAGGGAGAACACGTGCCTGATGCACACGTCGAGAGAAGCTCTCAGGTCACGTCGCTTTCCTGGCACCCTTCCAGGCTGATCCTGGCGGCCGGCTGGGAGACTGGAGAAGTCGTCACACTTAACAAACAAGACAAGGAGCTCCACACGGTGCCGCCAAATCACAGCGCCAAAATTACCGTCCTAAGCTGGAGCAGCAACGGCTCCCGCCTCGTGTCTGGGGATAGGGTAAGCAGCTCAGCTGTCACACCTTGGGTCGGGGATACACGGCGTGCCTTGTGATGGAAAGGATCATGGAATGGATTGCTAAGGGAGGGAGTAGTTGCAGGAGCAGGGGAGGGATTATATTTCCGTGCTTTAGGTACAAATTAAAATGGTTAGGGAGTGAAAACAAGTGTAGTTGTGTTAACTTTTCTACAGTACTGCCTTTAAATGAGCATCTCTAACCTCGCTGAGGGCGGTGGTGCACTGGAACAGGTTGCACAAGGAGGCTGTGGATGCCCCATCCCTGCAGGCATTCAAGGCCAGGCTGGATGTGGCTCTGGCAGCCTGGGCTGGTGGTTGGTGACCCTGCACATAGCAGGGGGTTGGAACTGGATGAGCATTGTGGGTCTTTTCAGCCCAGGCCATGCTATGATTAGAGCAGTAGGTCAGGGTTTCAGGCTGTTTGATGCACGGAATGTCTGAGGTGTGGGCCATTTCAATTATTTGCTCCTGTGTATGCAGGAAGTTTGCATTTTAACAGCACACTAATATGATTGTACTTACTGGATGGAAAATGGTTTGGAAATGCTTGAAATATCAGTCTGTTGATAAGCTTGTTACCCTTTATATAATGAAATGAGATACTAATAATAGAATATCTAATATTCAGGACTGAGCATTCATAGAAGATTCGGATTTTGTCAGTTCTTGAATGAGCAAATGGTGACAAGGTGCTTTTTTACATTCCTACTGATAAACCTGAGCATGCCCAAGAATTTTGGTTCAGTTCTCAGATTTTTACCTGTGATTTGGAGGGAAATGTAATTTTACACCATCCTTGGCAAAATTCTTGCATGCATTTGACAGAAATGCAGAAATGAAACATTGAGAGTCATGGTTGCATTTATCCTCTTAACTAGGAAGGAAGGAATGCTGCCTGGAGAAAGGATGATAAACTGTAACTGAGAGTTTAGGTGGAGAAGACATTCATGTAACTGCTGTTAACAGTCCTGTTGCACTTAGGAAGAGACTTCTTCAAATAGGTTTTTGGTGTCTGATCACAGTAAGCCTCCTTAAAACAGGAGTAGCCATTCTTAGAGTCAGTAACACCACTCCTTTTGTTGTCTGCATTAACGAAGCAGAATGAGGTTGAACTCTGCATTGCAAGTGGTGGTTTTGTTCATGCAGTGCTTACACAGAGGGCATCCAAATGCCAATTGTTTCCCTAAGCATGAAGATAATAACAAAACTAAATGATAAAATTCCAGCTGTGAAGCTGCAGTGTAGGTCTGCTTGCTGGGACTATTGACATATGACGTGCTGAAGGCTTTTTGCATCTCTGCCTTCTTCATCCATAGTTTCTAGTCAGTGGGGTTTATACTGAGCTGGCACTGCAGAATGCTTCTTACCTCCAAAACCTGTGCCAGGCTCTGAGATGTGCACAGTGGTGGCACTTTGGTGTGTGCTTGTGTTCCTGATTGCAGCAAAAGTCACAAACTGAGATTGTTTGTGTGATAGTTCGCTCGTTCTCACCTATGCTGCAAATAGGTGTTATAGAAAGTATGTGTGTTTGAACAGAAAAAAGGCAGCGAGTAAATAATCCTAGTTTTCATATTCAGTTGATAGCCAGAGTAAATCTTAAGAGTGCAACCAGTCGTAATGAAATTCAGGAGCAATGCTGAGATTTGTTTGTAAGGTTGAAGTTCTGTTTGGAATGAGGCAAGCAGGTAAAAGTTAGACAAATGCAGCTAAGGGGAGGGACAGACTGCAGGGCTGTGAAGTTCTTTCATTGAGAAATGGTAGAAGTTTTGTTACTCAAAATTCTTTTAAAATCAGACTGAAAGAAATGGGGCACAATTATTTCCCAGCGCCAACTTCCATTGACTACTGCTGCACTAATTAGCTAACTAGCCTTGCTTCCTTTAATTTGTGATTCTTCTAGAGCCTGGATTCTCACATATGTGCAATGTGTGATGAATTAACCGTGGTCTTTTTTTTTTTCCAGCATGGCATCTTGTTTCTATGGAGAATGGACCAGCGAGGTCGAGTGCAAGGTCCTCCCATGCTGAAACACGAGTATGGAAAATGTCTGTCACACTGCATCTTCCGACCGCCCCCGCCTGGAGAGTAAGTGGTGAGTCCTGCCAGAGCGCAGCTGGACCAGCCCTCACTCCTGTGCCACAGAAAGAAAAGCCTATTCACAGACCATTTCTGTTTAACATCTTGATTAATGATCTTGACGAGGGGGTTGAGTGCACCCTCAGTAAGTTTGCAGATGACACCAAGTTGGGAGGGAGTGTTGATCTGTCAGAGGGGAGAAAGGCACTACAGAGGGACCTGGATAGACTGGATCGATGGGCCAAGGTAAACTGCATGAGTTTCAATAGGGCCAAGTGTCAGGTCCTGCATTTTGGTCACAACAACCCCAGGCAACCCTACAGGCTTGGGGAGGAGTGGCTGGAAAGCTGCCTGATGGAAAGGGGTGTTGGTGTACTGATGGACAGTTGGCTGAATGTGAGCCAGCAGTGTGCCCAGGTGGCCAAGAGGGCCAATGGCATCCTGGCATGGATCAGGAATGGTGTGGTGAGCAGGACTAGGGAAGTCATCCTGCCCTGTACTTGACACTGCTGAGGCCTCACCTCAAGTTCTGTGTTCAGTTTTGGGCACCTCAGTACAGAAAGGACATGGAGGTGCTGGAGCAGGTCCAGAGAAGGGCAACAAGGCTTGTGAAGGGCTTGGAGAATATGGCCTACGAGGAGAGAATGAAGGAACTGGGGATGTTCAGTCTGGGGAAGAGGAGGCTGAGGGGAGACCTCATTGCTCTCTTCCAATACCTGAAAGGTGCTTACAGCAGAGCGGGGATGGTCTCTTCTCACTGGTGACAGGACGAGGGGAAATGGCCTCAAGTTGTGCCAGAGGAGGTTTAGGTTGGATATCAGGAAACACTTCTTTACAGAAAGGGTTGTTAAGCACTGGAATGGGCTGCCCAGGGAGGTGGTTGAGTCCCCATCCCTGGTGTGTTTAACAACCCTTTGGATGTGGTGCTCAGGGCCGTGATTTAGGGGTGGGCTGTAAGAGTTGGGGTAGTATGGTTGGGTTGAGGTTGGACTCAATGATCTTTAAGGTCTTTTCCAACCTGAGCAATTCTATGATTTAAAAAATAAATACAAAACTGTCCTGGTTGTCCTCTGGTTCCAAGCTTTTCTTCCTCTCTAGTTGCAGCAGAGGCTATTTGTGTTCTGTATGCAGCAACAAATCTTCGTTTTGTCAGCATCCCTCTCACTGCTGCTGTTCGTTCTTCTTTCTGTAGTTCTTCATAATCAGTGACATTTGCCAATTAGAAAAGCACAAAGCACACTGGAAACAGTTATCCATGAAATTATTGGCAAGAATAACTGAATTCTTCAATATGCATTTTCTCTCCAAGCAAGAAGTAGTAGTCAGCTATAGAATTAAGGAGAAAAAAAAGAAAAACACAGATTTTCTTTAGTCTGGGCCATTTCTTTGTTTCATGTATCTCTAAAAATAATAATGCTTAAAGGGGGGAAAAAAGGGTGAAGCAATAGAAGTGAAAACTGGTACTAAATGAGCTTTATTATCTTTCTGGGGTTAGTTGGTTTCCAACCAGTGTATGAAACATCTTTCTTCTCTCTTTACAATGCTATGAAATATTAATTCCTTTCTTTAGGATGGAATGTACTCTGTTATGTAGGGAGTTGGAAATGAAGTATCTCTTGTTTGCAGAGACTTCCTACAGCTGGCAAAAGCTGCTGTGAGTGGCGATGAGAAAGCCTTGGATATGTTTAACTGGAGAAAAGCTGGAACAGAAGCACCTCTGAAAAAAGGACTCCAGGAAGGACTGTCCTTCTTTATCACCTTGACTGATGGTAAGAGCAAAACCACTTTTTTCAGCTGCTGTAAACTTGCCTATTAGTGGTTCAAAACAGTTTAATGACTTAGCATTTCTGCTACATTCCACCCCTTCACGGCGTGGACCAATGGCTGAGCAGGTTGAAGGTAAGCCCTTTCCCATTACAGTGATCCAGCATACCACAGCGCTGTGTGCAATCTGCCCGTCACGGTGCAGACTGACAAAATATGAGACATTGATGATTGGGTCATGGTTGAAGTTCATGTTCCTTTGTGGGCCAGTACTCCATGGTTCTCCTGGAGGCACATAGTTGCTTGGGCCAGGGAAGGTTTGGCTCGCGTTTCATCCGTCCCAGATAGTCCACCACCAGGTGTCATGCTGAACTTACAGCGACACTGGATGTCATGCTGCCCCTCCTGGTGATCAAAAGAGACTCAAGGAGACTGATGGGGAGTAGCATAGATGTTTCAGAAGTACCAGAAGGTGGAGGTCTGCCCTCCACAGCAAGATACACGCCGTGTTCCTGTCCTGGGTCAACACTTTGGCTTGCACTGGGGCATGTCCTGGCCATCCGTACCATACCCTTTGGCCCAATATCAAGGCTGTATAACTATATCGGGTACCAAAGGGGGAGTCCTGATTTGCCACAGAGACATGATTAAGGTCCCCTTAGCAATGAAAACCAGAGTGTTGACCACGATGCCTGCAGGCCATGTATCTATTACTGGGGGGACTACAGATCCTCCAACCTCCAATAATCTCCCCCAAGGTGCAAGTAGGCCACACAACTTTGGTCCTATGTGCACCTTCCAAGGCCATTCTATTTTATGGGTACTGGGTTCTAGGTTCTCAGGGGCAGGGAGCAGATTACTGTCATCCCCAATTTGGGGTCTTACCCGACTATCGGTGCCCGTTATTTGGATCCTAAGTGGGAAGGGCCATGTTGTCTGTAGCATCCTTAGGGCACTGGGCCTGCTGTCTCTAGGCTGTTCGTTCAGGTCCCACAGGGTTTTCCCACAGGGTTTCATAGAGTCTCTTTGTCCACCCCAGCAGGGACTGAGAGTCTGTCCCATCGGATTATCTGGCAGGTGGAATCGTCACTCAATGCTGTTTTCTTCTGACCAGCATTGTACCACTGCACCAGTGAAAGGAGTCCCTTGGTCCCTCTCAGTGACTTGATGTGCCCCATAGGCAGCCATCAACTTGGTGAGCGTGTTGATGGTATAAGCCTGGTTCACTGTTGGAACTGGATAGGCCCGCATTAGCCCACTTGCTGTGTCGACACAGGTCAGGGCATATCTCAACCTCTCAGACCAACAGAGGGCCCCAGTGTAATCAACCTGCCATTGCTGGAGAGGACTGTGTCCTCTAGCAAGATGGGCTGTTGTTTCGGGCAATGATCTCAGTCTCATCTTGGAGCATTGCAGTCTCAGCATGCCTGGGCCATGTCAGTTAGCTGTATGGGCAGCCCCCATGCTTTAGCAGCTGCCCACATTGTCTTTTGTCCAGCATGCTGCAGCTTCTGATGTAACCAGCAGGCGATGCTCTCAGATGGTGAATCCTCAATCCATCGAACGCAGGCCAGTGTGTTGGCTTCGTCGTTTCCCAGTGACTGTAGATGTTGGTGGCCAGAAATGTGGTAGACATGTACAGTCCTGTATCTAACCACATTGCATATGTCTAACCACATATTTCTGCCCTGGATTAGTTGAGCATAGATAGTCCATTCCTGGGTGGCCCACTGTGCAATCCAAAGAACGAGCCCACAGTACACAGCCCAACTGCCTGTGCAGATATTCAGGATACCATCACCAGGTTCCTTGGTTATAACCGTCCACACAGCTCACAGTTCTGCCCATTGGCTACTCTGACCACCGTCCTCTTCAAACCAGATTGTTTCAGTGGAGGGATGGTATGCCACTGCTCTCCACTTGCTCGGGTTGCCCTTGCTGGACCCATCCGTCTACCAGGCATCTTCAGGAATGGGATATTTCCCTTCTTGAACAGGACTCTTCTCCAGTGGAGTGACCAATGTCTTCTCTGGGGCATCACTATGATATGTCACTGGGCCTAGGATCTTCTGGAGCACTTCTTTCAGTGGTGATGAAGACAGACTACTCCTCTGCCTGAGAAAGGCAATCCATCGTGCCACTGTCTGTGCTTGGGCCACCCGTCTTAGGAAGGTGGGTCAGATCTTTCCCCCAGCCCTGAATTGGCAAGGTGGTCTTAACTGTGACTTCAGTTGTTTGGGTTCTTGGCTCTACCGCCTGTGATGTGGAGTAGGCAGCCAATAACTGTTTTTCGGTCATACTGTACCTCACTTCTGCTCCATGCCAGACCTGAGACCAGAACCCAACTGGAGTTCGAACAGAATTTTGGTGCTGCCAAAGGCCCCAGCCAAACCCATCCTGAGTTACATGGACATCTAGTTTGGCTGGAAGGGGAGGACTGAATATACCCCAAGCCTGTTTAACAGCTAGGTTTGCTTGCTGGAATGCCTCTTGTTCTGTTCTCCCCCAGTCCCATTTTTGGCCTTTCTTTGTGAGTTGATACAAAGGCCTCAGCAGCCTTTGTAGGAACACCAGTATCCCAAGATACCAAAAAATTCTTGCAGCTGCCTTGGTGCAGTAGGCTCTGGGAATGCCTTAACCTTGTCTGCTATAGTATTGGGTAGTACTTTGGTCTTTCCTGACCAAACTACACCCAGGAATTTCACTGACAAGCCTTGCACCTTCTGTGGGTTTACAGCCCACCCTTTCTCTTGTAAATGACTGGTTAATGAGTCTACTTTCCTAATGCCTCCAGTGAGTCAGACATCAACATGAGATCATCAATATGGTGGTACAGTTTGATGTTGTTAGGATTACTCCAGTCTGCTAGGTCATACACCACTAAGTTCTGACAGTGTGTTGGTGAATGCACAAACCCCTGCAGACCCGAAAGGCCCACTGCCTGCCTCCCCATGTAAATGCAAACTGACCTTGGGATTCTTCATGGATGGGAATACTGAAGAATGCATTTGCCAAGTCTAGGACACAATGGTAGGTTTCTGTCTCCCTACTCAGTGTGTCATCAGGGAGGCAATACTGGGTACGGCTGCATGAATGGGCGGCGTGACCTTATTTAATTCACTGTAATCCACTGTCACCCTCTATGTGCCATCATCTGACTTTTTTACCAGCCATATGGGGGAACTATATGGGCTATGTGCAGGACTTATGATCCCTACTTTATCTAGTTCCTGCACCATTCTAGAGATTTCCTCTTGCCCCCCAGGAGTCTGTACTGTTTAGTATTAGTAATAAGGCACAGATTTGACAAGCAAATAGATTAATGTTTCTCATGGCCTCTTAATATCACCTGCACCACCTGGATACTAATACATCTCTTTCTCAGCCTGAACAGTAGTCTGGAGAGTCAGACCCCAGGGCATGTCTATGCCCAGTACATACTCTGGGACTGGGGCAATAGACATGTTATACTCCTGGGGTGGGAGACACCCAACCCCCAACCTCAACTGTGTCTGGGTTGCAGGGATGGTCTGTCCCCCAGACCCACCAATCATCCCCCTGTCTCCATGGAATTTTGTTGGACCACCATAAATAATTGACATTTCTGCACCCATGTCAACTGGTGCCATAACTCGCTGTATATTCTTTCAGAACCAAAGAAAATCATTAATTCAACAGAGGGCCTCCGGTCCCATCTGGGGGCCGTAGGTGCAGGGGGGCTGGCATCCCCTCTCATGCAAGTAACTGAGTCTTTGCCAGTTCTTTTTCTTCAGGTGGCTCAGGCATAGCTCCTGGGTCACTTGAGGAAGCTTTTTCCTTTTATTGGGAGCTAGGAGATCTTCCAGGTTCCATGTTCTTGTTGTTTTTCTTCACTAATTCTCACCCCTGGTTTTTTGGGGTGAGTTTGAAATTTTTTATTGTCCTCCAATTGTCTCCATAGCTGGAGGAGGACACGATTGGGCTGGTGATCAACTTTAGCAAATTGAACCCCAGCCTGGATTAAGTCATTAAACATCTGATTTCGGGATACCTGTATGGGTCCCAATTGAGGAGTCCGTGGGGTGGGTCTCCTGTTTTAGTTACAGGGAGGACCTTGGCCCCTTCTAATGTTTGGATATTGCACCTGTTCTGAAAGCACTCTGTCTCCCCTGGATCAGCCACCAATTGGATGGCTTGTTGGATGATGGCCTCTGAGGCCACTAAAGGGTTCAGTATGGACACCAGTGTGCCATGCTGGTGGGGAGGGGCTCGTTGTAGCATGAGGTCCCTCATCCCTGCTGAGAATTTAACCAGGTCAGGACTCTCAAATGCGTTATCATAAATGATCTCCTTCATCCCTAGTTCTCTGATATAATTTTGGAGTTCTTCCACTGAGGTCCATAAACCAGTATTTATCAGTACGTCGCTTTTGTTGGGCCATGTAATTCTACGTGCTGCCATTATCCACTGAATTAAAGAATGGTTTTCTTCACTGTGTATTCCCATTGCATGCAGCCTCTGTCTGAGAGCCGGATGTGTGGTAATAGATGCAAGTTTGGAAATCTCAGGCCCATTAATTACCACACTTTTGGCCCCCATATCCCACGATCTCAGAAGCCAAGCTGGGATGCTCCCTCGGGGTTGTTGCTTAAATTGTTGCAACAAGTCCCTAAGTTCAGTGGCTGCGTGTTACTTGTGGTGTGCTGTGGGCAGGGGGCCACTCTTCACGTGCCAACCCTGCTGGTCTGTCCTGGAGTTTCTTTGTCTTTTGAGTTATTACTGGTATTATTTCTAGAGGATCTGAGGTTCCCAGATCCTCTGGTTGGATTTTAGTCTGCTTGGCCTTCTTTTTGTTCTTGGGTTCAACTAGGATCCAAGGATCCTGCTGATCCAAGTCCTTTTCCCCTTCTAGTGAGATGGGTCATAATTTCAAAGAGGAAGTTCTGTTTAAAGGTGGGGCAGTTTGCCCTGTCAAAGATGTAATTTTATTTTCCAGTTGTCTAATACGGGCTTTCAAAAGCTTTTTTTCCATCTTCTAATTCTTCCTCCAAGGAATGATATTCATTAATAGTGAGAAGCAGCGGCCATGCCACAGCAGATGCTGCTACCACTCTTTCCTCAGTTGTCAAAAGATTTTCTCCTAATTCATTCAGGAAGTCAGCCATTTTTGAAGGGCATTTAATAACGGGAAAGTTGGCCCTTATAGGTCCCCATTCTTCAATAATCTGTGCAGAACTTAGCAATGGGGAACCCAGGAATCATGGAGTTTCCCCTGGGTGTTCCTCTTTTGGTGTATTAGTGGTCCCAGTGACCATCCAGTACACCATTGTTTATAGATAATCCACCCTAAATAAGTATCTGACTGGCTCGCCAAGTGTAATGCTGTAAGGCTATAACATGATGGAAAGTACAGCAATAACAGCAGAGTGGCACAATCCTAGGCTACAGCAAATGAGAACAAGCCCAAATGCAGCAGCTGTGGACACAGAAACAAAGGAAGAAAAACAGTTTACCTTTGGAAGGCCTCTGGTAAGCAGGGATCTCCAGTGAGATACCCTTGCCTCCACTGCCAACCCTTAAAGGAGGTGTGGTGGATCCTGGCTTCGCCCCTTCTGGTCACTCAGATGTATTGCATGCACCTGAGCTCCCCGGGTTGGCTCTGCCTTCCCACCAGGCCCTGAATCACTGGTTCAGACTGCCTTAGCATTTCCGCTACAGCTGCCAACTAGCCTTCTTCTCACTCATGGTGCCCTTTATCTCCTGCTTACCTGTTATCTCCTGGATCCAGAGCTAGACTGTGAGGCAGTCACTGTAATGAATACATAATCCTTCCCATTCAAACGCTGACTACTCCAAAAACTATTGAAGTTATGCTGGTTCTGCAGCTCAATTACAGCATGATTCAGTGTTTACGTTCATCGTGACAGTGGAATTAGACCCATAATTAACACCAGCATGGCTGACTTCCTTATGGTTGTGACACTGTATAGCGGTATGTTTACCTTGCACAGCAGTGGGCTCTACCTTAAATTGCATTAGTGAGGTGTGAGCTTCCTTATTAAACACGAACCATTCAAATTTAAAAGGGTTACAGGACACCTTTTTTAACACAAATGTGGACGATGAAAAGCTCTGGCTAGCTGTGTGCCTGTTAGCAGCTGCTTAGGAAGTGTTGGTACACAGCCCCATCTAGAGACGGACTCGGGCTCCTGCACGTGGGTGTACTCGAAATTCTCTTTGTTTTCGGGCCTCCTGTTTAAACTTCAATTTTCTACCACCTGGCACTGGTGGTTTCTTTTCTGAGCTTTCCCATTGCAGAGGTTGATGTATTTTGGCCTCGGTTCTTATTTCAGGTGGTGGTCTGTAGAACGTGTGGACTTTTCATAGCGTTTCAATGTGATCTGCAGTTGTGATTTCTCATCACAGACTTGTCTAATAAAAACAAATTAAATGATTGCTTTTTTAATGCTTTAAACATAGTTGATGCAATTGTAAAAGATCTCAGAATAGACCTGACTAAAGCCAGGAGAGCAGTGTTGTTTAAAGCTACATTGGAATGAGCTCCTCAAAAAACAGTGAACATCTCCTGTGTTTCAAGGATGAGCCGACATCTATTGCTGCACTCAAAATGCTGATCACTGGGGTTAAAAAATGATGATTCAGACAATATGTGACACGAGATACTGGTCTGGAGAAAGGATGCCTGAATTGTAGCAGCTTTAAAAGGTTGCTTTGCGATACTCCCATGAGCACAAAAAACCTTCAGTGCAAAGCATTTGAGGTGACTGGCCCAGGTATGGGGACATAATGTGGGTGTTGTAAGGCTTCCTGATCTTCCTGCTGGTGGACTTCTGTAGCTGCAGGGATCTGTTCCCTCGTCTTGCAAACGTGGTGTGAAGAATGCTGTTTGTGAACTACCTCCAGATTCTGCAGGTGATAATCTATTGCAAAGTATGACTGCAGTAAGCCTTCCTCTGTGTGATGAGGAGTGCTGCCTTGGAGAGCTGTTTAACAAGAGAGACTTCAGTGTTTATTTTAGGTAGGAAATCTAGCAGTGCAGGTGGGACAGGAGTTTGGAACTTTGTTAATGTAGGTAATACAGGTGATGCGTAGAGAGCAATAAAGCTGCAAGGGCTTTGGAAATTGAAACATTCTTTTAAAGCTACATCATATTACCCCTTAGGTACAGCATTTCAGCACAGATCCTTAGTGATCACTCTGACACCTTTGCTTCCTACTTCAGCTTTTGGGCACGTTTCATTTCACAGGGCTTCTTACGTCTGCAGCAAATCAAAATACAGCATTTATACATTTGTTAGGAAATGGTATATACGTAACATTGGCACCTGTCAGGTTGCAGCAGGTGCTTTCAGTAATCTGCAAACTGCTGGGTGCTGTGGGATTTTTCATTGCTCTGCCTAGGATTGGGTGCTACCAGCACGTAACTGGGGAGCGCACGCTGCTTGAGGTGCTCTCAGATGAGGCACAATCCTGTTTGCTTGCTGTGATTCGCTCCTACCCAACCTCGTATTTGTGGAACTCACGAACTCACAGTGTGTGCCGGGGTGTTTTTGAACAGTGAGGGGCTTCATATGCTCAGGCTTCTGTAATCTCAACTTTGCTGTAACTGGTATTCATTCTTAGGATCTTTCACAAATTATGAATACTGGAGACTTTAGAAGCCATCATTGGGCCTTTGCATACCTGCACACGTATGCAGAAAGTGCTTTTTTAATTGAAAAATATTTGTGATGCCACTTAAATGGTTTGCATCTGGATTTTCTAGATGGGCGAAAGCGACTAACTGTGATTCATTGCTGCGGTCAGCTGTCGTAATTGTCCCCATCCAGGGACAAACCGAGAGGCAGCAGCTGTGGTTATTTTTCCTTTAGCACTCGGGGGCTGTTTTATTGAAGTACCAAATTTGATTTTTGAGGCCACAAGAGCTGCTCACTAAGAGCTGTGTAACTTGTTTCTGCATGCTGCAGGTTCCGTGCACTACGTGAATGAGAAGGGAAAGACGATCCACGTGTTGTCAGCTGGGAACCTGGTACAGAAGCTTCTGTTCATGGAGAAGAGAGATGCTTTAGTTGTAATAACAGAGAACCTGCTGCTGTCCTTGCATACAGTCACTCTCGAGGGAGATGCCAAGGAGCTGATGAAGGTGAGAGTCGGACAACAAAGTAGAGTTGTGATATTTAATCTCTTCTTAGGATTTCTTTAATTATTGCTTCCTTCACTCAGAAACGAATCAGCTTTTTTTCTCTGTTAATACCTTGGTAGCCAAATCTATGCGCATTTAAAGGTGAAATAGAAGCGTGCTACTCAACTTGGAAGGACGGTTTTCGTCTTGCTCTTGTGTTTTGTCTTAGTTTCTTTCATTGTGACCCTATGTTAGTTTTTTTTACTCCTTTATTTAAAGGAGATACTCTTATTAAAACCTTTATTAAAAGGTGATACTCTTAAAATCTATCTCTAATTTTGGTACAGTCAAATGTTTGTTTAAACATTTCATGGAGAAATACTTACATGTTGTATGCCTTCATTTCCATCACCAGCAGTTGCTCGGTTGCCTGTTTCAGACAAGCAGGAGCAGTGCCCCCCTTGTTGTGATGTGCTCTTTTTCTGTCACTCTGAAAGGTGGCTTTGTTCTCACTCTGTGGCAGGGTCCTCTGCAGCTGCACGAGTCCCGGAAGACTTTAAACAGAAACTCCCAAGTCACAGAATTACCGTGGGGTCACTGCATTGTTAGTTGTGTAGGGCTGAAAACCAAACCGACCTCTTCCAGTAGGTACAGCCATCTTGACCCAGTGTGCAGATAAAATGCTGTACTGTTGGAGCGTAAAGCTTTGAGGATGAGGAAAGGCCTTCATGTTTTTGTTCTGATTTTCTTCATCTAAGATCAGAAAAGAGTGGGCACTGACATGTTACGGGAGTGCCAGCTTTTTATTAGTTGGTGGATGCCCCATCCCTGCAGGCATTCAAAGCCAGGCTGGATGTGGCTCTGGGCAGCCTGGTCTGCTGATTGGCGACCCTGCACACAGCAGGGGGTTGGAACTGGATGAGCACTGTGGGCCTTTTCAGCCCAGGCCATTCTGTGATTCTATGATTTTGCATTTAACACAATACTTATCGAATCCCAAGAGATCTCATACAGGAAGCAGCACTGCTCCTTACCTACTTGCCTGACTGCAAAACTGTTTTTTGTAAATGAATACATCTGATACTTGGTAAGTTTAATGGTGGTCGCTCCGTGGTCTCTCTGAATTATCACACAGGTCAGGGTTGACATTTGAACTCTGGGGTCATAGTAGACAATTCAGATGCTGAGACATCCAGCGTGTTGATTCTACCTCCTGTCACTTCCTGTATTCACTTTTGTTAACAGGTAAAGCTGAGTGGGAAGACTGGTAATTCAACAGACATCATTTTA
This sequence comes from Pavo muticus, assembly GCA_016647715.1. NCBI lineage: Eukaryota > Metazoa > Chordata > Aves > Galliformes > Phasianidae > Pavo > Pavo muticus. The sequence continues at coordinate 627,082 of JACDJE010000128.1, forward strand.
ATAGACCATAGCCTTGTTGTTACAGCAATGGGTGAGACAGTACTCAGGTAAGAATCCCATTTTTAAGCTGTTCTTGCTGCACGTGAGAAATCTGAGCAAGCAGTTTCTGGTCTCTTTGAGTTTTTTGGGTTGTGTGGGTTTTTGTTTTTTCCTTTATTGGCATGAGAAACCACTTTGCTGTTCTTTCCATCTTTATTGTCCGATTCCTATGATAATGATAGCAATAACAACAGGAGAAAGTGCTTGTTTTTCAGGATTCCTCTATGACTGCAATAGAACACAAGTGTTTTAGTGATTTCTTTCCATAATTCATTAAACAAGTATGTTACTTTGCCAAGCTGCTATGTTATAATGGTATGTGGTTTTAAAAGTACTTTTTCTTGAGTCTTTTTAAAGCACTACACTTTTTTTTTCCTTATACCTTTACTCTGGCTTATTCTACTTATTTCCTCTGAATCTGAGGGGTGAGGAGAGGAAGAAGGGAATTCCATTAACATCTGTGGTTCACTTGTTTGAGTCTCTGCCTGCTACTGCCAGGAAAAATCTGTTACCATTATGACAGTGTGATAAAGATCAAGTATTGAGCAAGAAGAAATTTGACAATGTTGAGCTGTAGAGAATGTATCAGGAGTCCAAAGGGCTGCTGGTTGAGATAGGGAATATTAGAGCCACAAACGAGGGAGGAGGAATACTGCAGCTATGCCTCATTTTTTTGTTGCTTTCCTTAAAACCGGGTTTGCTTCTGACTCCTTTCACAAAATATCCTGCAGACTGAAAAGCCAAAGGAAAATGGAGGAGATTCAGCAGTTCTCATTGCAGGGGCAGCTGGCAATTTCACTTCAAAAATGAAGTATCTGTGTGTTGTCACTGATAGGGTTGTAAGGTGCTGGAACAGACTGCTCAGAGAGGTTGTGGATGCCCCATCCCTGGAGGTGCTCAAGACCTGTCCCTGGGCAGCCTGACCTACTGGCTGGCCGACTCTGGCTGTGTCAGCAGGGTTGGAACTAGATCACCTTTGAAATCTGTTCCAATCTAGGTCGTTCTGTGATTAAGGCAATAGATTAGTGCCATGTACAAGCCCTCCTGACAGTTTAGCAAGATAACCGGAAGGAGAAGCATTGTTAACCCTTGTTTTGTGTACCTTTAGGTTCTGGGATTTGGACCGAGGTGAGAACTATGTGCTCTCCCCTGATGTGCAGTTTGGCTTTGAGGCTGGGGAGTGTATGAACTGTGTTTCTTACTGCAGTGCTAAAGGTGAGGAACAATAGGGCAGCTGATTCCAAGCCCTTTTCACATTGTCAGCCTCCAGTGCTCTGTAGTCATTTCAGTAGATTCTTGTTACAGGGCATTTCAGTAGTAGCACATCTTGTAGGATTGGTTTGGTGTGGCTCAGGAGTGCCCTTCCAAAGGGGCAGTGAGGTCATTCAGCGCTCGGTGCGCTTTTTCTCCCATTGTGAAGTTGTCTCTGAGCACACCGGCTGGATTCCCCTTGAGGCTGAACCAGTGAATGTGTTCCAATGTGCTACGGACAATCAACAAGCCTGCATTAGAACTTAATGCAGAGCAGAGCTTACCAAATGCATAGTGTGGATGTTGGGTCCTTGCAGTGGGTTTCTCTACAGAGTCACTCCTATCTGTTGCCTTGTTTGCTAATGTAGGCATAGATTGGGCCTACCAGAGTGGTTTTAGCGATGACTTGTCTGTCTGTACTACAAAAATAGTTATTAAATAATAAATGGCTAAAATGAAATCATTGTCTGATGTATTTAAAAGATAACTTCATCTGGTAGCTTAGGAAACAGCCATTGGTTCTCAAAAAGAGCTTTTTCCAGTTTCTGTTTCCTGAAAGGCTCTCCAGCACAGGGCTGGAATGCTGGTTTGCAGGAGGGCAAAGAAACAAGCTGTGCTAGAATAAGGCTTCCCAGTGCCTCAGAACCAGAGCTAGGCTGCCTGCTACTTTGTGCCATGTTTGTTTTTCTGAAGCTTGATCAGATGTCTGGGATGTCTGTGAATGGCAGGTCTCCTGGCAGCTGGTACTAACAAAGGCAGGGTGGCCATGTGGAGGAACGCGTCAGGATCCAGTCAGAGCACAGGGGCTTTGGAGGGCAAGGAGAAGTGGAAACTCCAGGCATCTACAGAACTTGAAGGAAATATCACTCAGATAAAGGTAAGGCAAGAAGGAGCATCCCTGCATTTGATTAAGACTCCAGACACATCAGTTGATTGTAGAATCTTTGTGAAACAGACAGCTATGACTGCTGACTACTGGTGCACACACTGCCAGAGAGACCAGTCAGCGTCCTGAGGGAGGAAAAGCCTTGAATAAAGCAACTTCCAAGACTGCAGTGAGCCACAGTACTAACACAGTACTAACTGCTTGTAGCTCTTGTGTTACAGACAGGGATGAAATGCCCAGCAATATGCACCAAAATGCAAATACATGGATTGCTCCAAAAGTAATGCCTCCTATTTGTTTCCATGGAAACCACAACAGATACAAAGAGCACTGTAACACTGTTTGATAGAGTGAATTCTCAGCTACGAAACACTATTTTTCAGTGTAGTCACCACCATTAACTTTGCATTTTTGCGAGAGATGAACAAGAGCTGCATGCTGTGCTTCCACAAATCTGCACCATTGGAGGTGCCCCGCTGTCACCACTGCTGAAATGCATCACCCACAGCCTCACCGTGCTCACATCCACTGTTTGGGCTCCTTAAATGTTCAGCAAGTGTTAAATGTCAGTGGTTGTCATTTTTTCCTTCATGAAGTTCAGTGGTACATTTGCTTTGTATGTACTTCCATGTCAGACATCATGTTGTCAGACTGCCCCTCTGCTGCCATCTGTCACACAGCAACAAAATGTAATGGAATATGGGTGGAAAGGTTCAACCTCTGCTGCCATCCCTACCTCTGACATCGTGGGCCAACATAATCAAATAGGAGGCACTGCTTTTGGAGCAGCCCTTGTAGATCTCTCTGCCTGGGAGAACTGGGAGTCGCAGCATCCTTAAACCCAGACATCTCTCCTTCATGTTTCTCACTGATTAACTCTTTGGATTCAACACCCTGCAATTATTTTCTGGAGCAGACAGATGGGCAGAAATGTCACATTTCATAGAACTGCAGAACATCCCGAGTTGGAGGGGACCCCAGGGAGCCTCAGTCCAACCCCTGGCACAGCAACACCCAAACCTCAGCTCCATGTCTGAGGGCAGTGCGGGGCTGTGGCACCATTTGTTGAGGAATGTGAACTGCTTTCACTGAGAGGGCTATCAAAACTGCAGAAAAGAATGAGGTAATCAAATAAGTTATTGCATGTGCAACAAATCAAAGCTTTATTAACCCCTTTAAGTGTGATTCTCTCAAATAAAAATATAAGGTGGTATAATAACATCTTAAGATGAGAAGTGATTTTAATACAAAAACCAGTTCCTTTACTTAAACTGAGCGTGAGCAGCTGGGTAACAAGCATAATATTTTCATCTCATAATTCCTAGTTATTGGCTATGGCTGGACTTTGTGCCATGTATGTGTGCTTGAGTACATACAGACACAAAGTGTTTATTCCATCCTAGCCCTTCTCATCTCCCTTGGGATGTTGTTGTGGCTGATGAGCTCTTACATGGAATTTCTCACTGTGCTTTCTTTTCTTGCTCCCATACGCAGTGGGGCTCCCGAAAAAACCTCCTGGCAGTGAGCAGCATCAGCTCTGTGGTCATCCTCAGTGAGCAGGCCATGTCGTGTCACTATTACCAGCAGGTGGCTGCTGTGCAGGTGTCTCCCAGCCTGTTCAATGTGACCTTCTTCAGCACAGGAACCACGCACAATCTTCATGTTGATATGACTGTGAATGGAGTCTTTGCCTCTAAGGTGACCTTGATCTTTTTGGTTATTTGCTCAATTGTTTGCCTAGCTAGGAGTATAGAGACTGGACTTTCCGAGTCCTTCATATAAATCTTTGCTATTCCATTTGTATAATAGAAGTACTCCTGTGGCTTATAGTGGTCATACCGTGCTGGTGTTCAGGTGGTGCACTGCCTTGGGTGTTCTCTGGATACTGACTTCATTTTTTTTCGGTTGTGAATCCCTCCAACCTCACATCCAGGGGAAGGAGCAAAAGGTGGCAGCTGTGTGGAAAATCTCTGTGTTTCTGCATAACTCGCTGCGTGAGGCCAGGCGAAACTGAGTGCGTTTTTTGTTAATTATTTTAGGGTGCTGTAGTGTTCTGGAATGGGAAGCAGGTTACTGTCTTTGAGTGCTCAGAAGATACCTTAAGAAATGCAGGTAGGATTTGGAAAGCAGCAATGAGCGAATTGTTCAGAGTTGGAGTGTTTGTGTTCCTGAATCATAGAACCATAGAATCATAGAATTGCTCAGGCTGGAAAAGACCTTAAAGATCATCGAGTCCCACCACAACCCAACCATACTACCCCAACTCTTACAGCCCACCCCTAAATCACGGCCCTGAGCACCACATCCAAGCAGTTTTTAAACACATCCAGGGGTGGTGATTCAACCACCTCCCTGGGCAGCCCATTCCAGTGCTTAACAACCCTTTCTGTAAAGAAGTGTTTCCTGATATCCAGCCTAAACCTCCCCTGGCACAACTTGAGGCCATTTCCCCTCATCCTGTCACCAGTGAGAAGAGATCAGCCCTGCTCTGCTGTAAGCACCTTTCAGGTATTGGAAGAGAGCAATAAGGTCTCCCCTCAGCCTCCTCTTCCCCAGACTGAACAGCCCGAGTTCCTTCAGTGGCTCCTTGTAGGGCCTTCCTCCAAGCCCTTCACAAGCTCTGTTGCCCTTCTTTGGACCGACATGAATGAAGAGTTGTGTTCTCTTCATTCATATTAACTGTCATATTATAATAATATTTTTCACTTTGCACTTACAAATACTAACTAGACTTCATATCCTCACACTGTAGAACAGAAAGGTTATATTATAAAATTATGGGTCAGTAGTTACACAAGTCATTAACAAAACCAGAACTCAAATACCAGCTCCTAGATTTATGCTTTATTCACTGAATGTGCTGGGATATACCATATTAATTGACCTCAGAATATGCTGGTATTCTTGAATGGGTCACAGATAAGGTCTTTCATTAAAATGCCTTAGCCAGCTCATACCCCCACTGAGGTTCTTTTCCTCAGACCTGCTCTCAATCCATTCTCTGCCCAGTCTGTTTTGTGCTTGGGATTGCCCCAACCCAGATGCAGGACCTTGACTCGGCCTTGTTGAACTCTGTGATGTTTGCACATGGCCGCCTTTAAAGCTTGTCCAGGTCCCTCTGGATGCATCCCTTCCCTCCTGTTTGTGAGCTCACCACACAGCCTGGTGTCATCTGCAAGTCACGTTTGCACAGCACTTGCACAGGAATGGGGAAGGAGTGGGCTCTAGTGTCAGCTGTCAGGAAAAGCTGTTCCATACATTGCTGTGTGTACAGCTGGGGAAGGTAAATCAGTCTATTCTGTGGTGAATTCTCCCTGAATATTCATTCCTTGAGAAACAGGATATGCAAAATTTCATTAATCCTATCCAAAGTCTCGAGGGATACTTCAGGCTTTGTATCTTAATAACCAAGTTCCAACAATGAAGCTATTTTAAAACCACTCTTTTCTGACAGGTGTTCCCCTATTCAGTTGTAGTTCACTGAAGGAACGTGTGAATTCCCTTGATGGAACTTCAGACTGCACTACTTGCTTTCTTTGTCATTACCCATTCCAGCTCCTTCCCCGTCCTCTCCCACTTGTTTTCATGGGCAGAACGTACAGACAGCCTGTTCACAAAAGGAGTCCCAGCTTTCATTGTGCTGTCAGACTGGAGGAAGACCAGAACAGCAAGGAGTTTAGGAACCAGGAGGAGTGACGGGTTGTAAAACGCAGTTGGTGCAAGATGGGAGTAGTCATTTCCTTTAAGTCTTTTTAAAACACCAAAACACACACACACACAAGTCCCAGCCAACTGCTTATTGTAACGATGGTTTTACTGTGATCGTTCCAGGCTCTTTTCTTTGTGACTCTCCAGTTCTGTCAGTGCACGGAGAAAATCTGTACACAGTTGAGCCGTATCGGGTCCAAGTCCGTACCTGGCAGGTGAGAGCTGATGAGAACACAGAGCAAGGAATGTGTCTCAGCTTCTCAGAGGCTGATGTTGCAGTTTAAAAGATAAAAGGAGGTTCTGTAAACTGCTGACTGTACGTTTGTCATAGGAAAAACCTGTTGAGTTCTTTTACATTTTGAGTTCTTTAGTCTGTCACATTTAACAGCTACTACACTTCAGCTAACAGTAACAAGTACTTATAATAGGAAACAGAATTCTTTAAGGACCAGACTGCTTATGAGGATCTCAATCGCTAGCATATGAATACGTATTGCTAATAGAAAGTAGAGTGTATTTAGAGAGGATGAAAATACCCCCTGTACATTGTGTGTTCCTATGGAGCTTAGAGTTTGCAGCTTATCCTTGTCAACCATAACCAAAGGGAGAAATCTAATCCTTGTAGTTCTGATGTATGATTTTATTTAAAATTCAAGAAAAGGTAGGCTTTGCCAGAGTAAGGAATGATTTCATTTATATATATGTATTCTTTATTTTTCCAGCTTCATCTTAATGAACATTTAGGGAGCTGTATTCTTGCATCCTACTTTAAGGGAAAAAGTTGGAGTCCCAAAGGGCCAATTTTTACAGAAGAAAAATTTAAACTCTTTTGGAGGCCACATATCATGTCTCACAGCAGACTGTGGGAGCTTTCGGAGTGTATGTAAAGAGTAGTTTCTCTCACTTTGCTGATGGTGGTTTGTCTAACACAGAGATTCATTGGCTAGCTTAGTGACAAAATAAAATCCCTCCTGGCTAAACTCGAACGTTCAAAGCTGATGTTGTCCCTTTCTTCTCAGGGAACAGTTAAACAGCTTCTGGTGTTTTCTGAAGCAGAGGGGAATCCGTGCCTCCTGGATGTCTGTGGAAACTTCCTGGCTGTGGGAACTGATTTGGCTCACTTCAAAATCTTTGATCTCTCTCGCAGGTATTAATAAGCCTTTAAAAACAATCTGTTCATTTTGTGGGGGGGGAGGGGGGTGGGAAATCTTTAGCTGACTCAGATCCTTTGGAAAGCCATAACCTCTTTGAATCTCAAGACAATACGTGCAGTCTGTATGAACTGATGGCACTTCTGAAGCAAGGGAAGAGGTGCAGAATCATAGAATGATTGGGTAAGACACAGGACAAATAATGTAGTAACTTAAAGAGGATGGAGAACTTATGGAAGATGTCCAGCCTGGAGAAGAGAAGGCTGCGAGGTGAGCTGAGAGCAGCCCATCAGTATCGAAAGGGGAGCTACAGGAAAGAAGGGGGCAGACACTTTAGCAGGGGCTGTGGTGACAGAACAAGGGGAATTGGTTTCAAGCTCAAAGAAGGGATGATTTAGGTTGGATAAAAGGAGGAAGTGTTTTACAGTGATGGTGGTGATGCATGGGAACAGGTTGCCCAGAGATGTAGTTGATGCCCTGTCCGTGGAGACATTCAAGGCCAGGCTGGATCAGGCCCTGGGCAACCTGATCCCGCGGTGGTGTCCCTGTGCTCTGCAGGCAGTTGGACGAGGCGGCCTTCAGAGGCCCCTTCCAGCTCGAAGGTTTCGATGATTCTGTGATCATTTCTGCTGACAGTCTCAGAAAAGCTGACAAAAAGACACAGCTTCTCATAAACCAACAGACTTGGATCAGTGAATCCATGAAGAAAGTGAATTGTGGGTGCTGCTCTTTCTCCTGCTTAGGTGAAGTGAGAGGTTTATTTAATGTTGTTCAACTTATACTGCGTTCCCATTCTGACAGGCTGCTGTGGCATGTAAAAGATGTGCCTGACACAGTGCTCGATTCAAAAAAGTATTTGCTGATGGTGAGGTTTTTCAGAGTTACATTTAAGAGTAAAATAAACTTCATTCTCACGTACTGTGACCAGAGAACTGCTAAACTGAGGTTGCATGCATGCTACATGGGACACAATTTGAAGGTGCTGGTTTTGGGCAGGTTGTAATCAGACAAGTATTAGATTGGTTATGATTGTTGATGCTGAACTCCTCCACGCCGTGTTAAATTGTCATGGCTAATAGTGATAACACCCCTGATGCCCCTCCTCAAATGATGACAGCATAGCATGCCTTAATTTTAAAGCTATTATTATTGACTTAAAATAAATGAGAGGTCCAAACGTAACCCAAGAATGCCATTTTTACAGAATCAAAGATTTCTTGTATGGAATCCCATTATGGGTCTGAGTTACTGTCACTTCTTTCTGTCACGTTCTTTGGATTGATGAGGTTTGTCCTCATAATAACTACTGGGTTTGTACCTGTAGAAGTGATGAGATTCTTTAGAGATGAGGCTTCTGGAACTCGCGTACAGTTGGAACACGACTGGTATGACAGAAGGGCAGCCCCCGCTCCCCAGGGATGTTTGTTTCCTTTTGTCCCAGGGTGTGTTTTTTCCATACACAGAACTTCAGTGAAAGGCTGTATTCAGCATTGCAGGACTGTTCAACTTGCATAGCAAAATGCAGTCCTCTGGACTTAAAGTTCTGGTAGGATGCTCTGTTTGGATTCCCGTAGAAGCATGGAAGCTTGTTCCTGCTGACTGAGTGAGGAGGGAGCCTTTCCTTCCTTAGCTTCCAGAAGAAACGCAGGTCACAGCAGGAGAAGCAAGAGGCTGGGCCAGTGGTCGTGGGAGGCAGCAGTAATTTGTTGGTGTTGGTTTTAAGTTTTGTTTTGTTTTTTTAACTTGAGAAACGTTTTGGCCAATGGCTGTTGTCACATGCTTGCCACTGTATGACTTGAGTCTGTTCTGTTTCACAGAGAGGCAAAAGTGCACTGCAATAGCAAGGATTTCTCCGAGCTGTTTCCTGGCCTGGGAAACATTGCATCTGTCAAGTGCAATGCTAACGGCAGTAAAGTCAGCATCCTTGTTAGCAAGGTGAGGCACAACTTCATTTAGCACCCTGTGGCCTCGACACCAGTTAATAGCCTGGTGCACAGGTCAAGATGATTACTGAAAATGCAAGATTAAATTCGCAGAAACAAACCTTCAGCTTCTGTGCACTGTATTGGGACTGCAGAGTGCACATCCAGGCATGCAGCTAAATGCTTGAGTTAAGCTGCGTTCAGGTGTCGTGTGTTTGCTGAGAGCAGTGAAAGCAGCAGTTCAGTACCAAAGCTGTTCTGCAGCATTTCAAAGAAATCCAAAGCAAACTTGCTAGAATAGAAGAACAGCAAGTGATTTTCTGATGCTCCTTCCAAAGAATGTTCTGGTATGATTACAAGTACACGAAACGGTGAGAATATGAGTCAGATGAGATAAACATGCTATCCAGACTTTCAGCCTTTTTCTCTGTCTGTGTGCTTCAGCAATATTTTTTGCCTTCCCATAGGCAAACGGCAGTACTGATTCCAAGATCTGTTTCTATGATGTTGAAATGGACAAAGTTACACTCTTTGATTTCAAAGCTGAACAAGGAATTGGTAGGGAAAAGCTTTCTTCTGGGCATGGTATTGACAGGTAAGTAACAATTCTGAGAATTATTATTGAGGCTTTAAGATAATCTGCCCTATGAAGGTGAGGACATCTTGATACTGGCGTTACTCTGCATAGGAGTTTATGCCACTTAAATTGTTTTCTCAGGAATCACAGACTTGTAGGGGTGGGAAGGGACCTCTGAAGATTATCAAATCCAACTCCCCTGCTAAAGCAGGGTCCTTACAGTGGGTCACACAGGAAAGTATCCAGATAGGTCTTGAATATCTCCAGTGAAGGAGGCTCCACATCCTCTCTTTGCCGCTTGTTCCGGGGCTCCGTTGCTCTCATTGTAAAAAAGGATCTTCCTCATGTTTGTATGGAACTTTGTGTTCCAGTTTTTGTCCATTGCCACTTCTTCCATTGCTGCACACCACTGAAAAGAGTCCTGGCCCGTTGACTTGACTTCTGCACTTTAAGTATTTATAAAGTGATGAGGCCCCCCCTCAGACTTCTCCAGACTGAAGAGTTGCAGGTATCTCAGCCTTTCTTCGTACAGAAGATGCTCCAGGCCCCTACTCATCTTTGTCACGCCCCACTGGACTCTCTCTAGGAGATCCCTGTCTTTTCTGAACTGAGGAATGTGGAACTGGATGCAGTATTCCAGATGTGGCCTCACCCAGGTCTCGTTGGTGTGTCAGCCACCCCTCCCAGCTTTGTATCATCAGCAAGTGCTCTGAGGGTGGATTCTATCCCATCATCCAGGTTGTTGATGAAGATATTGAACAAGACTGGACACAGCACCAACCCCTGGGGAGCACCAGTAATTACAGGCCTCCAGCTATACTCTGTGCCACTGATCACAGCCCTCTGGGCTCTGCCAGTCAGCCAGTTCTCAGTCCACCCATCTGTCACCCACCAGTCCGCTCATCCATCCCACGCTTCCTAAGCTTCGTTATAAGGGTGTTGTGGGAGACAGTGTCACACACCTTGCTGAAGTCAAGCTGTGCAAAATCCACTGCTCTCCCTTCTTCTACCCAGCCAGTGATGAAGGCTACCAGATTGGTCAAGCATGATTTCCCCTTGGTGAAAGCATGTCAGCTGCTCCTGACAACCATCTTTTTTTCTGACTGCTTGGCGATGTCATCCAGAACAAGTTGCTCCATCACCTTTCCAGGGAAGAAGGTGAAGCTGACTGGCCTGTAATTCCCCAGATCCTCCTCCTTGCCCTTTCTGAAGACTGGAGTGACACTGGATGTTCTGCAGCCTTCAGGCACCTCTCTCATTCTCCAAGACCTATCAAAGATGATAGAGACCAGTTTAGCACTCACAAGTTTAGTTTGACTAAGTGGGTGCATTAGCAGCCAATCAGCCTGCATCCCTGACTCTCCCAATCCATTAACTAGGGAGTATCAAACAAAGCTATGTAAGGCAAGCTTAAAATAATGAGGAGAGGTGTTGGATTTTCAGACAACATGCAGCTGAGTGAAGGGCATTCCTAGGCAAGGGAAGCCCACGTAGGATCAGTTTGGGAAGGACAGCATCCCAGGGAGGAACCTCATGCTGGAGCAGGGAAAGAGGGCAAGGAGGAAGGAGCAGCAGAAGCGAAACAAAGCATTATGGACTGACTGCAAACCTCAGGGGAAGGAGGTGGAAGAGGGTGGGTGAAGATGGAAGGTATATTTAGTTTGATTTGGCTTCCCTGCTCTAAGCTGCTGCTAGTAGGCAATAAGCTGCACTAATCTCCTTTATGCTGAGCCTTTTGCCCATGGTGCTAACAGGTGAGGGATCTCCCTGTCTTTTTTTTCAACACATGAGCTTTTTTCTTCATTTTCCCCCCTAACCATTTGAGAAGGAAGAGGTAGAGAGAGGTGTGGTGGGGCTGAGCTGCCTATCAGTGTGAAAACACCACAGCACATTAGAAATCCTTGTAGCAATGAGGCAAAATACAGTCAACTGGATTTTCTAATACATAGGGTAGAAATTTCTATTTGCTTTTACAATGATTTTTCTTAATGGATTTTTCTTAAGAAATAACAGTCTGGAATAGAAGGTGATTTAGTCCTGTCCAAAACGAGGTGTTATGGGCAAAAAAGGCGTTGTGATTTTCAGTGCTGCAAGGCAGAGCAAACAACTCAGTGCAAACTTTGTCTTGTCAGGCAAATGTGAGTAATGGAAGTTGTTTTCCAGTGTAGTGTCTTGTGCAGCCCATAAGAGGCCACTACAAACTAGTATTACAGCTTCACTGGCTTGTGAATAGTGGTGCCTGCGTGAGCGGTTCATTTATCAGTGCTTCATTTTAGAGCATCCTGAAATCAAGATTAGTAAAATCGACAGAAAATGACCTGCACGGGATGATCCTGGAGGTCCTTTCCAACCTCAGTGATTCTGTGGTTCTGTTTCTTGGTTTTGATAGGTCTGTCGTGGAGTATCCAGAGCTGCACAACCACATCCCTGTTTGCCATTTCTGGGACTGCAGTGAGCCGAGGCTTTTTGTGTGTGAAACAATCCCTGAGGCAGGTGTGCAGTCCCCAGGCCAGAAGGACAACCAGGCTGAGAGCACAGTATGGGTTTTTTTGTTTCTCTTTGCTCTACGTGATGTTTTCCCTATCCAAGCAGTAAATCACTGGTGTTTTAACCTGTAGAGGTAGTTGTTTGCATAACCTGTGGAAAAACTGGAAGTCTTTATTGAACAGAAACAATCCAAGCAAAGAGCCTTCATCAGCCCAACAGCTGTTCCCTGCTTAACCTGCTGATGTGCTTGCAGTGGCCCTTAGAGATTTGTCTGTAGAAAACAATGTCTTCATTTAATTCCTTTAATTTAGAAAGTCCATGCTCAATTCGTGTTCTGATTGGTGCATGATTTTAGTTAAACCTTTTCCATTTAGAGGTGTTACTCTTTGTTTCTCTTGCTGGCTGAACTGACTGTAAAGAAGGTTCTGGGAAGGTCAACATAGAAAGTGATATTATGAAGAATGGAATAGGGGTGGCTCAGAATACCTTGCTAGGGTCTTCCAGCAAGAAAAGAACACTTCAACCTGATACTCCTTATGTAAAGAAGCAAAAATGTTTCTACATGAAGTTGAAAAGGAAAAGGATGTGAAAGGAGTGCAGCTGGAGTTCTGGCCCTTCTTCCATGGAGATTTTTGCTGTGGTTACTGTTTGAGAAATGAGAAGTCTGGTAAACTTCAGCTGGAAATAAATGCTTGTATTTTGACTTGAACGAGTCAGCCATTACACAAACTGTGTTAAATGGTTGGCAGTGAACTGCTGAAACTGGACCAGAAATAATGTTGTGTTTAAGGAAGGGTGGAAACGAGAGTATGTGACAGACCTGGAGAACATCAGTCTGCGGCCTGGGGCTTCTCTTTTTACGACTGATGAGGTTAGATCCTGAGATGCAGAGGTTGAGGGCCCTTTGCAGTAGGAACAGTCTGAAATGCAGAGTGAATCTTTGGCAGCTCGCTGCAGGGAGGAAGTGTGTGGCTCTGCTCTTTCCAGCAGGTGTGTGCACGTGTGGGGAATGGATGTCATTATTTTTGAGAGAAGGTTTTGCCAACTGAATATGGAAAATAGAAACAAAACGAGAGAAGGATATTGCATCATAAAAACAAAACGCTTCTCCGCTTTCTTTTCCAGCTGGATGTTTGGGTCCTATCATTCTTCAGCACTGAAGAACACGGCCTCCTGCTTCAGGACAGCTTCCCACTGCCCTCGCTGTACCAGGTGGTTCTGGGTATTGAAGTACCACATTATTACTTTGCAAAGAAGGTGAGGGCATCTTTCACAACTCCCTCCCCTCCCATGGGTTCAGAATTTTCATTCACTAGGGTTCAAATGTCACCAGACTGAGCCTGCAGTAAGTAGGGCAAATCCAATGGCAGTTGTAGCTGACATGAAGTTAACTGTAGTGTGGGTGTACTCGACAGCGTTGTGGCTACTGACTTGTCTCTTCCTGGCTATTGTGAACTGGACGTGATGTACAGACACAGGAGTAGTTACCAGACATTGCAACTAAGGAGGTGTTCAGAAACAACAAAAAACCCCACTGTTATGCAGTCACCATTCTGTTGCACTTGAGGTGTGTGTCAGGCTCGCATATCCCATAGCAGCAGACAGCTCTGCCAGCTTCAGCAGCAGCAGCAGCAGCCTGCTTCCTGTTGGAATGGAGCTTCCCACAGAATAGCAGAGTGAGAATGCTCACTTTGCACTACCAATTAACTGCATCCTTGCTGCAAACACTAGGAATGCATGCTGTAACATCTTGGAAACTCAACTATGAAGACCAAACTGTCTGTATCTTAGTGCCATGTGTGCTGCAGAAAGTTAAGCCTGTTCTCTACAGACTGGTTTTCTGGTTGAGCTCTGATATGAGTATCTTAGTTAAGATCTGTGATTAGAATGAGATATCCTGCAGCCTTCTTGTAGGGGAACCTATTTTGTTTATTCTACCAAGGCGTTTTAGGAACTTAATGTGACTTCTAATTCCAACGTTTTCTTCTGAATAACAGACTGGTGTGATTATGTGAATCTACCTTAATATACTGGGTTAATTTAAACAAGGAGACTTTCACCTAGATATTTTTCCAAGTATATTTAGCTGTTAGAGCTGCTCTCTTACTTTCCCTTTCCCATCAGTTTGAAATGTCAAAGATTTGCTGCATGTTCCACTCTGTTCACACTTCCCTCGTCATGACTTGTGCTATTTGATGCTGCATCTCTTGTTTTTTTTCTCTCCCCATCTGTGTGGATTATTGCTGCCATTAGTTAATTTTTTGGAGGGAGTTTGTCTCTAAACCTGTAAGTATCTGTAAGTGTGATATTCAGCTCCGCTTCGTTGTCTGCTTTCCTCTTGTTTGCATTTTCTTCCTTCAGTAGGATCACATGCATCTTTGTGACTAAAATACTTGTTATGTAGTAATTCATTTTGGAACCGTGTTTTACTACAGAGTAGTCTGCTTTAAATACAACAAATCCAGCTGTTGCAACAGCTGATGGTGATAGTCTGATAATGACAGGACAAGGGGGAACAGCTTTAAACTAAAAGAGAGGTTTTAGGTGAGATGTGAGGAGGAAATCCTTCACTCAGAGGGTGTGAGGAGCTGCACTGCTGCCCTTCCCTGGAGGTGCCCATGGACACGGATGGACCCTGGGCAGCTGAGCTGGGGGGCACAGCCCACGGCAGGGCTGGGGCTGGGGGCTGGGAGGGCTCTTCCCACCAAAGCCACTCGTGGTTTTGCAAAGAAGTCTGTATTGACTGAGTTTCACCCCACAGTTTCTCCTTATTGTCATATCTTTCCTGGTTCCAGAAATTCCCCAAACTGTAGTCAAACCAACACGTGCTTTTGGTTTGTCTTTTACTGTACCTAATAATTTAAAATACTATATTTAGAATACTATATTGCAGTAGCTTCTGCAACTCTTAATACTTTTCTCACCTGTCTACTGTAAGGTTGGTGTAGGGTATATGTGAAGTTTGGTGCTGTTCATGACTCAGGTGATTTTCTGCTACTGGGTTATGACAGTTACCATATTACACTCTAGACAGATAATGTGATATTGATGATCTTGATTCTTATTCTTTGTCTGACCAGTGATTAAATTCCTTTGGGGTGGTTTTCAGTGACCAGTGGGGGCATCACTGAAGGCTTAGAGGCTCCAGAACTACGTTTTGTATGGGGAACATCTTGAACCTGAGGTTTAGCATTTATAAGCTTCACACGAAGGCAAGAATAAACGAACGAGGTCTATACTGTTAGCTTCCAGAATAGCAGGTTCATTTTTGAGAAGAAATGAACCCCAAAGAAGTCTGTCTGAAACTTTCAGAAATCTGGAGACTTGGAATAACAGCTCAGACTGTAACAGCAGCTGTTAGAACCACGGCTGCCTTCTAACAATCCCTGAACTGTCTGTGCTGGCCTGCTGTGACTGGAATAGAAAACTTGGGGCTGCAGTGGGAATTTATCATTCAGACACTGAAAGGAGTAAGGCTTCGTCCTCCTTGATACCTAAATGTTAATGTGCTCATTTTAGCCAGGGGAAACTGGGAAAGGACAAGCGGAGTCAGGCTCGAAGGTCTTGCAGATGGCTTCCAGGCGACCCATGAGAGATTTCATTGGACTGGGAGACTGCGATAAGGCTACCCAGGATGCCATGCTGAACTTCAGCTTCTATCTGACTGCTGGGGACATGGATGAGGCGTTCAAATCCATCAAGCTGATAAAAAGGTACGAGGTGTATCCGTACGCGTTTCCTTATGAGCAGAGTATATTTGCCATGTCCCAATCCTCCTGCTTTCACTCACTGCTTTTTCTTCTATTTTGTTTTCCCTTTCATCCTCAGAAAGACAAATCTTTATTTTACTGACTTTTAATGCAAACTCTGCTTGTTCTTTGTCCACAAGGCGTTGTGAACTGTAGATCTTGATCGCTGTCTGGGGGAAAGTGAGTAACCTCCCCTGTGCCTGGCACACACTCCACGTTCTCACGAGGGGAGAGTGAACATTGTAGTTTTATTTATCCATCTAAAATAATCACAGTCATACCAAGCATTACGACTTTACCGACCACGTAGCTGGTTTTTAAATTTAAATGTACATTATTATAATACGGATATTGCAATATTAGAAGAAATAATATCATGTCTTTTAAATATTCAAATAGTTTAATTTTAAACATCCCTGCAATTAATCATAGCGTGTTGCTTCTAGGAAAGATAGAGCTTTTCCAGGAAGAAATGCAGGCGAGTGAATACAAATCTTAGTTGGTTTTTACAAACCTACTGTTAGAAGAAACTCTCTGTCAGCATTGAGGTGTTCTATCCTGACAGACTGAACAACACGAGTGTTCTGGAACATAAGTCTCTGCTGGGGTTGCTGACTATGGACGTGGTGCAGAATAGCAGTTGGGTTGAGTTTCTTATTGCATCAGAACCGAGTTTGAGAACAGAATTCAAGAGCCAGCTTGATGATCACGTTCTAAGTGTGGCAAAGTATGGTGAAAATAACAGTAAAGAGGAGCAGCGTATGGGCTGGGAGCAACACAGCAGTGTTGTGCAGTCTGTGACATTCACAGCTCATATTCACAGCTCAGTCCTTCAGATCTGTCAGTAAGTGCTCAGAGCAGCCTCTGCTGACAGCTTCTAAACATCATTCATTGCGGCTGGGCCCTGTGTCTGAAGTGTTTTTGCACAGCAGTTGCTGACCTGTTGTTTTTCCTTCCTGAAGGCTGCGTGCCTTGGGAGCCCTTGTGGGGCTAACAGGCATCGTGCCTCATTCTGAAGGTACTCCCTTTCATTTCATTGCCATATGAAGTGAACAGACAGATGTTTTATCTCATGGCAAAGTCTGAGTTGGTCTTATTCTCCGGTCTGTGTGCTGGAGTAGCAGGTACAGTCTCCAGTCTCCTGCTAGGTGCCTCTGAGCATTGCTGGGCAGAGCTGGATGTCCTAACATAGCACTCTGATCTGGAAGTTGCCTGGCAAATGTTAAAGCAAGCCAGGAAGAAACTTATGTGGGCTGAAACATCAATTATTCCTAATCATTTCCTGTGAAGCAAATCAGTAGTATCTATGACTGTGAGAGAATCCAGGTAATCACCTTCTGTAGATCTGCCCACAGTGTAACACTGAAGGAGATTTTCAGCACCATGTAAGGCCTGTTCTAGTGGCATGCCCTTTTCATTTTGAATGGCATCTATTTACAAATAGGATAAACCTAAACCTCTCTATTAGGGTGGAAAAAGCAGTATGTGGAGAAAATAGAACTGAATTCTTCTGCAGTCCCATACCATTTAGAATTGTTAGAGTTGTAGTAATTGCTTTATGCTGTGGCTTGAAAAGAGTAGGTGTTGCAGTTAATGAGAAGTTCCTTGAAATGGATGAATGGGGTGGGGATGGAAGACTAAAAAGCCATGAAATCTTAACAGCTGTTAAAAATCATCACTTACTCTACAGTGAGTTTTCTGCCTTCTCACACTGCCTGTTAACTCCAAAGGAAAACTGGTCATCACTGGTCTCCCAAAGCTTCTGATGTTATTAAGGGAGCAGGGCAACTTTATCCAGGCAGAAAATGTTAGGTTGCCTCTTTTCTGCAGTCTGATCTGATCTGCCTGCTCCGCCTGCACCTGCTGACACGTGGCTGTGATGCTGTCAGGATTCTGACAGCCCAATATTCTGCGCTGTACAGTAGAGGAAGAGGGCAATATAATATATATAAAATTATATGTTTTATACATATGTATATAGATGGAGCCCATCCAAATAATAATCGAGGGCCTCTGCCCACAGGAGTGAGCTCCGTGATGTCCTTCAACCCTTAGTTTTAAATTATAGCATATATTTATAGAAAACACCACTGCAGATCTCCCTGGAGATCCTTCCCCTTGCACGTCCATGCTTTCAGCACGGTGACTCCACGTAGTCGTTTTCCAGGCCCCGGCGAAACCGAGCGGTCAGGGTGCGGCTGATGACAATGACCCGCGGCGCCATGCAGTCCTCGCGCCTATGGAGGATGTTCCATATGAGGATGGCGGCTGCCAGCGTGGCCAAAAGGCAGGCTCCGATGTTCAGGTAGCAGGACCACGAGAGGTTGGTGTACGGCCCGATGCGGTAGAAAGTCACCAATCCAATGACCAGCACAAAACCTGCAAAGAGCGTGAGAATTGCTCGGTTACTCTTGAGTTTCTTGAGTGGCAAGATGCTACCAGCCTGATACTCCTGAATCTGTAAAGCCCTTCCCTTGCTGTGGCACTGTATGTGTTCTTTGACTCGCATTTAAACACGATGGTATGTGCAAAACCAGGCGCCTGCAAAGCAGTCGTAACGTTCAGCTTAAATCTGTTGACTCCGGTCTAAATTTCTTACTCCCGCTTTGTTGTATTTCATGTTTTGTCCTTCTGTGTTGCAGAAGTGATAAAAACGTGTTCTGTGTGTGTACGCATGAAAGCAAACAAAAGCAAGAGGTGAAATAGCTGGGTACGGTCCTACCTTTTTAATGTGCCTGCAGAAGCTGCCAGAAGCTTCTGTTCCTTTTCCAACAGTGAGCGCAGCGTTAAATTCCTTAAAAGGCAGTTAATGCAGGAATAACAACAGTGCACTTATCTGCTGTTTCCATCCACAGATGTCACAGCGTCACTTGCAAAAACATGGGAGAAAAAAAAGATTTTCCTCTTTTTTTTGTGCGCAGCGCTGCTGAATAGTTGCCATTCTGCAGGGATGAGGCGCGGTGACTTCTCCAGTGGGGCAGGATACGCACGTTAGGACAGGCAGAACCCATGTTCCTCCACCCCCACTTTGTAACGTAATGAGAGTGCCCTCCCCTTGAAGAACGCAGCCGTGGGCACTGTTAGCTTTCTGCTCCCTGTTCATTGTATTCGTTTTGCTCTCCCTACTCCCAAATAAAGCTGCTTTTCAGCTTTGAGACAATTTAGATTGAAACAGAGGCAGATGTGTCTCTAACAGGAAAAAAGGCTTGCTTTGTTCTCATACCTTCACCACCACCACATCACAAGGGATTGCACTGACAAAGGGACCCCTTCGCAAAGGAAGATGAGAATAAACAAAGGCCCATAGGCAGCCAGAAGGGTTTGTAGATACCATCTCCTGAAGTGCTGGGCGAGGAAAGCGAAGAGTGAGCCTGTCCTTAGGAAGCACCACTGTCTGCATGCTCTGTCTTCTCAATTAGCTGCACTTGGAAGCTGTTCCCACAGATACACCACAGTGCTCTGAAATGGCCCGAGGCGCCTGGCTCTGCACCTCGGCTTCTCCATGGGAGAGCACAGCCTGACTGTGCATTCTGTCAGGTGTTTCTTTCTTTAGAAGAGTGCTAGCAATGCAGTGACGAGGGAAGATGCAAATTATATGCAAGGGGGAAAAAAGTTGGGAATTAAATAGCAATAGGAGGGGAAGGAAGCCCATCGCCACTCAAGTAAGCATGGCCTTTGTTATCCTGAGAGTCAGTGCACAGACTCAGTCCTCCTTATAGATGGGTGTGGGAAGAGTATTAATTCAGGAAATATCTGACTGCTTTGGTGTCCTCATGCCTGCCCAGAAGGTGGTTTCTAACTCCACTGCATGCTGCATCTTCTCCTAAAGGGGCTTTGTCCCACAGGTGGCAGGCACCAGAGGTGGCTTGCAGAGGGGCGTTTCTCCCTCAGGACATACAAGGAAGAAGTAGGTTCTGACAGTAAGAATTGGTGCTTGCTGCCATTTTTCCAATCTACAGAAGCATTTGCTGCGAAGAAAGTCTAACATACGCTGGGTGAGTTCTAAAATGTTGAGTCAGTTTTAAGGACAGCAGTGAAACTCCTTGATTTTGTCAGTCAGGTTCTCTGGGCATCGTGAAGTCTAGTAGGTTATGATTGTTCAGTCTGATTATAAATGAACAAATTTCATCTGGGAAATGCGGCCACGTGGAACACAGTTACAGAAAGCGGTGACCTGTGCAGTGTCTGCTCAGCAGCACTCCAGTGTGAGTCTGCAGGCTTTTGGATTCCTTGTAACATATACATCAATCAGAAAAGAGGGCAATTTTGGAGGGGGGATATTAACACACAGATCATCTAGCATGGTTTGCTAAGTGTGCTGGTTTGAAAATTGCTTCTTGGTTCCTGCTTGATGAACTACTGAGTGATGGCTGAGGCAGGGAACTTGTGAAGCTGAACTGTCAAGCTTAAATTGACAAGCTCAGATCTTTTTTTGCTCATAAGCACTGGACGACATGCTGTATAGCAGATTATGCACGCTTCTTAAAAACCCTGCTTGTTTTGAAGCCAGACTTGTCACCTACATCCTTGGATGTGGTACAGAATGTTGAAGGTGTGTCGTTTGCCTTTGAAGGAGTCCACTTTGCTTTACATTCATGTGCTTCGCTCATCTGAAAGGGGAAGAGTTCTTTCCACGTGCATTCAGAACCCCCCCTCTGACTGTGATGTTGTTCGGGCCTTCCAGAATGCCGCTTCTGCCCCAGGACTCCACTTAATTGTGCTCTTCCTTTTCTGTGAAGTTTCCTTGAATTGCTTTTGAATTCTAATTACTTTGCTGTTTTCTGGGTCCCGCATGATTTTATGTCTTTATGGTTAGCAGTAATGGCACGTAAGATGCTGCCATGGCTGGGAAATAAAACAGTGTTGCCTCATTTCAGAGCAGCACATTTACTGCAGTCTTCCTGAGTTCAGCGTCTCGGTTCCGTAATGTTTTGAGAGCAGAGTGCACCAGCTGCAATGTGCTTATGGAGGTTTTGTCTCTTCATCTCTGTTTGAGCTCTTTGGGATTTATACAGATGTTTTGCTCCTTACGGGTTGCCATCCACTTCTCAATGGAGGTTGGTTGTGATTCCTATGGCAAAGTTGCAGGCCTGTTTCTTTCCCTTCTGGTTTAAAGTTCTCAGAGGACGGAGGGCACTGAGGTGCAAAGCAAGGGACCCGTCTTTCTGATGAGCCTGCCTGGTGCATCACAGAGTTTTGTTACCACTTTTCTTTTTGAGTTCCTTTTAGGACTTTTTTCCAGTTCACGTCTTCACAGGGAATTGAAAAACCCACATTAAGTAGTATAGAAAAAAAGTCTGAAGCAAACCATAAGGCCTGCCAGATGCACTGGCTGGATTTGAAATAGCTTCATTCGTGTGCATTTGAATGAGCTCAATTTATTACTTCTTGAACAAGCTTTGAGCCTAATCAGCGAGCACTTACAGGTACCTCTGAGGGCCAGTTAATTGTTGATAGCCCACTTTACACTGCCTTGCAGAACGCTCTCTTGGCAGAGGAAGCGAGGTGAGGATCACGGGCACACGGAGTGGCCCTGGTGGCAGGCAGTGCCTTACAGCTCAGTGCTCAGCTGCTGAGCTGTGACTGACGCCTTCCTGACAGCGGGTCTGTGAGTTTTTACTGTTATCTCTAACATGCAGAAGTAATGGATCATTTATGCTTCCCACTTCCTTACTGAAAGTCAGATCTGCTTGTGCTGGGAAAAGCCTTTAGGACTGTGTATGAGCTGTACTCCCCTGGGCGTAACTTTGCCCCATCGTTTGCCTCGTCTAGCTGAGGCAGCAGCCCTCAGTTCCTCTATGGCACTACACAGGTAAGTAAATGCTGTAGGAACACTTTCAAGATTTATTTTTTTCCAAACACACAGCTTTTAATTATATTGGTTACCTTTTTACTTCTTGCTTATCTATCACTTATGGCCGATTACTGTCCTGAGTGGCTGCACATCTCTGTGCTAGATGGGCTGACTTCATGAGCATCCTTCTATCTGATGGAGAAATTATCTGCCAGGAAAAAGAACTAAGGCTTCCTTACAGGGCTCAAAATAAAACTATTTATGTTAGCAAGACTATTTCCCTTCACAGGCCCTTTGCCTGAACCCTAGATCAGATGAGCAGCCAATCATGCAACAGGCTTTCTCTTCTTTTGCAGTTTTGTGCCAGTGTCTGAACGAGAGGGAGCTGGGAGATAATCAGTTTCAGAGCTCCCTGACTTGGCAGATAGCAGGAGTGAGTCACTGGAGCTCTCCAGTGAAAAACACAGCATCTGTTCAGAACTGTGTGCAGCGGGCTGGACGGGAACTGATATTTGAGAGAGAAAAAGGCATGACAGAGTGGGAGAGTTGGAAGCACATTCCTCTATGGTTTCCACAGTTAATCAGGGAAAGTAGATGTGTATGTGTATATGTGTGTGTATATATAGTTTTGGTAGGCCTCTTTTATATGGCTATATCCAAGTTGTCTGTTCTGTCAGGCTAATGGGAAAAACCTTGCCAAGCTATCATGAAAGAGAGTGAAACTGGAATTTGACTAATATTCTACTAACATAGCTATTTGCATGGAGTTATCATCTGCTTTTTTACAGCCCTCACTGTGGTCGTCACCAGCAGTAGGAATTTAAATCAGTATTTTAATGTGTTGTCTGGAATATTCCTGAGAATTCCTGCTGGGTATCACTTGTGAAAATCTGCTGTAGGAAAAATGGTGCTGGAATTCAACTCCTGCTGGTAGTTATGTAAAATGGGTTTAAATCAGTCGTTCATGTAAATATACCAATGTCTTGGTCTTGCTGAACTTCATCCCACTGTCCTCAGCCTGTCCAGGTTGTTCTGGGGGCCTTCCTGCCCTCAGGCAGATCGACACATCTGCAGATGATGGTGTCATCTGCAGACTTACTGAGGGTGCACTCAGTGCCCTCAGTGCCCTCATCCCTCATCATTAACGATATCAAACAGGACAGACCCCAGTACTGACTCCATGACAGCTGGATGTAACTCCATTCACCACCACTCTCTGGACCTGGCCTTCCTGCCAGTTCTTTACCCAGCAGAGAGTGCAGTTGTCCAGGCCACGGACAGGTACAGCTGCCCCAGGAGAATACTGTGCGAGACAGTGCCAAAGGCTTTGCTGAAGTCTAGCTAGCCTACATCAACAGCCTTTCCCTCATCTACCAGGCGGGTCACTTGATCACAGAAGGAGATCAGGAAGGTCAGGCAGGACCCACCTTTCATGAACCCGTGCTGCCTGGGCCTGACCCCCACTCATCCCGCACACTCCGCATCATCTCACTCAAGGTGATTTGTTCAATAAGCTTCCCTGGCACCGAGGGCAGGCTGACAGACCTGCAGTACCCTGAATCCTTCTTACGACCCTTCCTGTAGATGGGAGTCACGTTGGCAGGTCTCCAGTCCTCTGGGACCTCTCTGGCTGATGAGGAGTGCTGACAGATGATGGAAAGCGGCTCGGCTATCACCTCTGTCAGCACCCTCAGCACCCTTGGGTGCATCCCATCCGGCCCCATGGACTTGTGACAGCCCAGGTGGAGCAGCAGGTCTCTAACTGCTTCCACCTGAATCGTGGGGGGTTTATTCTTCTCTCCATCCAAGACTTCCAGGTCAGGGGTGGAGTACCCTGAGGATAACTGACCTGAGTTTTAAAGGCAGATGTAAAGAAGGCATTGAGAACATCAGCCTTTTCCTTATCCTCAGTGCTCACGTTCCCTGCTGCATCCAGTAAAGGATAAAGATTCTCCTTAGCCCTCCTCTTGCTGTTAATACATTCGTAAGAATGTTCTTTGTTCTCTTTTCCTACAGTGGCCAGGTTGAGTTCAAGCTCTGCTTGTGCCTTTCTCATTTTCTCCCTGCACATCCTAACAAGTTCTCTGGACTCTCCCAGAGTTCCCCATCCCTTCTTCCACCGGAGGTAGACTCTTTTTCTCCTGGAGTCTCTATGTTCCCTGTTCATCCACACTGGTCTTCTTCCCCAGCCTGCTCCTGCACCTCCAAGAGTTCCTTCTTGAGGAGCGACCAGCCTTCCTGGACCCCTTTACCCTTCCGGACCAACTCCCAAGGGACCCTCCCTACCAGTGTCCCAACCGGTTCAAAGTCTGCCCTCCAGCAGTCCAAGGAAGCAGTTTTGCTGAGCCCCCTCCTGACTTCACCAGGTGTAGAGAACTGTTCCATTTTGTGGTCACTGCCCAAGACAGCTCCTGACCTCCACATCTCCCATTAGTCCTTCTCTGTCTGTGACTAGTAAGTCTAGTGGCAGGCACTCTTACCAGCTGCATCGGGAAGTTATTTCCATACATGCTGCTGGGATATATTTCTTCAGTACTCTGAGTTTAGTTATGGAAATACTAAATATTTTGGACTAGATTAATTCATTTCTGTTGGACAGCCATGACAGGGCTTTTAGCTGCACAGCTGAATTTCCCTGGATTAATTTCACTGGGAAGAAATGTACTTCAATCAATTTCAGGTCACTTATTGTGTATTGTCTGAAAGTCTGCACAGAGGCCAGATCTTTATTAAAAATCCTGATGAGATTACTTAAAGTACTTTATTTTCCCATAGAGCTGCTGTTTATCTCTAGTTGTTTCCCATCTGTAGCAAAACAAGCCTGAATGGGGGGGGCTTTTCCGCTGGGGAAGGAAACAGATAACAAATTCACTAGGAAGACTTGTGGCTGGGACAGTATTGGACTGCTGGTGGGGGTGGGTTTGGGAGAAGGCTACTTTTTGAACTTGTATTTTAGATCTGTGCACTGAACTTCCTGTTTGACCATAAGCCAGCTGCAGACTTCTAGCATTTTAAAAGACCTTTCAGAGTCACTTTGTACTTCTGTGACTTTTTTTCCCCAGCCACATGCTGGGCTGTATGCATCTTCTCAGCACGCTGATGCTGCCTTCTTAGATTCATAGTGTCACAGAATCACTGAGCTTGGAAAAGACCTCTGGGACCATCCAGTCCAACCGCCCGCCCACCACCAGCACTGCCCACTGAACCACATCCCTGAGTGCCGCGTCTCTGTGGCTCTTGAACACCTCCTGGGATGGTGACTCCACCACCTCCCTGGGCAGCTGTGCCAGTGCTTAGAAGTCTTAGAAACTTAGAATCTTAGAAACCTACTTTTTTATTATTATTATTTTGTTTATTTATTTTTTCCTGGCCTGGTAAAAAGTCTCTCTCAGGAGCAGGGTTAATGTGCCTCAGGAAGCAGTCTTATCCCCCAGCTCCCTGCTATGCAAGAGAGCACACAGCAGGCTAATTTCTCTAGACAAAGAAGCCAGCTTAGTAGGTCACTGCTGCAAGAGTTTCTAATCCTCTTCTTTAAAGCTGTCCTGTAGGGTGACTTTTGCTGCCAGAAAGAGGAAGAAAAAGGCAAATAGAGCAACCAGCCTGTTCAGAATTCACAAGCCACCCCTGTGCAGTATAATAGCAAACAGGGGTGTGAGGAGAATGCTTCACTCCCTTCTCTACCTGCTCAGGAATTAATTTATTCCTAAGAGAAAGTCCTTATAGAGTAAGCTCTATGAGGAATGATGTTACTGCTGAGCTGCAAGCCTGGATCATCCGCTTGTAGAAGTGCATTTGTATCAAAATGATGTAGATCCAGGGCGTGAGTGATGCAGGAGTTAATGTAAATGACTTATCAATTAACATATTTTCCTGTATCAGCTTGGTACAAAGGCGTTACAGTGCAAGGTGAGTGCAGAGCTTCTGTGATAGTCCTGTGCTCTTTGCAGTGTGTAGGAGCTGCTTGTTGTGGCTGACGATGCCCCAGAGACTTGAGTAGCCTTTGAGTTTTCAGCTGGATGTTATGAGTACTATAAAGACTCCCAAGTGTTTGAACAACATAACATCTCTAAGAATTAAACAAGGTGTGAGTAGCAGAGCTTCTCGGGGCTCTTTGAATGTGCCAGTCCATCTCTGTAACCTCGTAAGACTGGCAGACTTGGTGTGAGGCACCGATTTCTGCTTTGTTGGTGGAAATCTTCCAAGGGAGGTGCTGAGCTCTGTGTAACAACTGTAGGTCTTCTGACAACTAACTTTCTTTTCTGAGTTACCTTTTGGAGATTTCCATAGAAATAATGCAAGTCCTTGAATGAAGGTTAAAAATAATTCCCTGTGAATCAGACATAAGTTCTGTTGGCTGTCTGCTTAAATAGGAATAACTGTGCAGGCTTGAAGGCTGAAGTTTAGCTGCAAACATTGCTTGGCACCTCTGAATCACAGCTGATGAAAGCTCTGCCTTTGACCTCAGCAGATCGTGTCAGACAGGTAAGAGCTCTTGTCAGCCTGAGAAAAAGCTGCAGAGAAGAATGCTGAGAGAAGAGCAGTCACTGACAGATGGTACCTGTAGAAGTCTTAGTGGTGGTCGTTTGTCCTTAAGGGTGGGCTGCCGTTTTCAAGAGCTGCTCTCCATCTTCTGATGCATCAAAGGACAAACAGCAGCTTAACGTTGGATTTAGCTAAATGGCTCAGGCTGAAACTTTAGGAGACATCTCTAGCTCTCCAGCTCAAATAGTTCTTGCTTATAAACTGATTTTTAAATGTTTTTTTTTCCTCATTACTGTATTATTTCTAGCACAGCCATAAAACCCGTTCCTTACACTTGTATATTTATCTGGTAATATTACCATCTTTATAATCAGACCGTGCCACTGATGTTGAGATGTTATAACTAACTGCCTGCTACTCAGTGTATTGAGACATGAAAAATACAGGCAGACTATCTTCTGGCTGCAGTTTTACCAGCCGAGGAGTTCAGCACGCTTCTGAGCTGCTGCCCTTCCCATTTGCTGGTTGAGCTGCCCGGGTGAAGCATGTCAGTCAAAATAAGCAGGACAGTCTTCCATATTTGAAGATCCTTCTGGTTAATTTTGCTGACACTGAAAGGCAGATCACTGCAGTTGGCAGTCTGCATGAGGAACATGCAAGTTTTGGAGCTGCAGTAAAATAAGTGAGAAATAATGAAAGCATTTAGCACAAGTCAGGCAGCCAAGTTCTTCCTTTTTCTTACAACTTTTAGACTTCGAGTCATTAATCTGCTTTTTTTTCAGGAAGTATTAGGCCAGGGCTCCATAGAATCTCCTGTTAAAGCAGACCTTGCTTGTGGGTGCTGTGCAGGCAAAGGTGGCAGGAAGTTATACAGAAATCAGGATCACGTTGCTATCATTATCATAGTCAGCTATATTCTCCAGTGGCTGCTTTGCTGTTCTGTTCTGCATTCAGATTTTTCTGGGTATCAACAGATCTAAAGTTATAACACTGAGAAGGAAGAGAGAGGGTAAATGGTCTAATGCTCTTTTGTTCTGTTCTTCAAGGCTTAATAGCACAGACATGAATATGTCTGAACTCAGGTTTCCTCAGCTGTGCTAGGATCTGGAGTGAAATGTGCTGTCAGCTGCAAAACACAGCAGGAAAAGTTGGAATGCAAGGCTTGAAATTGAGAAGAGGTAAAATTGTAATGATTTGGCTGTATTGACGAGCTCAGTGCGGGCACAAAACATTTTAATCTTCAGGGTGTTCAGTATTAAAGAAATTTAATGCTGATAAGTAATTGCAGTGAATATTTACCATTATTATTCAGGCTTATTCCAATCTTGGACTTTCAGAAGCCAGGATGAGATCTGATGTAAGGGGTATTTTATTGTAGCTCTCCTCCGCCGTTTCTAACGTTTCCCTCTCCTGCCTAATGTTCACCATTGTACAGAATAGGAGTCCTGGCTGGAATACATCAGCTGGGATCCAGTCTGGCAGGTTCCTGCTTGCAGCAGATTAATATTTCTGAAGTGCTCTTTATTTCCTATCCTGTTAGTATGGATTTCCCTTCACAACTGCTTGGGTCACTCTGCTACCCGTCCTGTGCTCAGCACGTTGAGTCTGTAACGGTTCCTTGGGAAAAAACAGCAAAGAAAAACCCTCTGGAGAGAAATTTCTGAGCAGTGACACAAAATTCCACATGCAACGCTGGTTCC
Organism: Pavo muticus; assembly: GCA_016647715.1. Taxonomy (NCBI): domain Eukaryota; kingdom Metazoa; phylum Chordata; class Aves; order Galliformes; family Phasianidae; genus Pavo; species Pavo muticus. The sequence goes on from JACDJE010000128.1 coordinate 654,828, forward strand.
ATTTTCACCACATTCCTTTTCCAAAGCAAACAGTTTGCTTTCCTGTTAACGGGGAGGTGTGAGGTTGCAGGGCTTTGGAGCTGTGTGAATCCCACTGCTGGCCCAGGAGCAACACTGTTTGCTCTCTTCTTTCCTTCCTCGTTGCTTCCTGGGGCTTTATTTTCTGTCAGAGGTCCATCCTTTCTGAATGGCAGTCAAACACTTGTGCAGGTGGCAGAATGAAGCCTGGAGTCTCTCATGGGACCAGAGATGGTTGGTTTGAACTTGCAGTAGGGTTTGGAAGATGGTATTTAGTATGCTTCGTTTTTTAAAGCAAAAATGAACTCTGAAAGAAGTCAGGAGACTGCAGTGAAGCCCACCCGATGCTTTAGCTGTATGCTGTGAGTGAAAACAAGTAAATGGCAGGTTCACATTGATTCTGAGCTGCATGCTTCAGTCTTCCTCCATAACGTTGGCTTTCACTCTCGGTGACTGCTGGTTTTGTTTTTAGCTGCTACTGACACAAAAGGTTGAGATCAGACATACCCCGGAGTTAGAGGGAACACCATTGCTCTGAATCTGACTGAGCAACTGCAGAACAAATGTCCCCAGAGCATTTGGTTTAGGAGAAGAGAACGTGAGCTGGGTGCTTACATTTTCAGTATGTAGCAGGATGACATTTGAAAGTGTCATGAATTGCCCAGACAATACTCAGGAAATATTTAATAGGATCTAAGTATGTTCATTCTACAGTGTTGTTTGTTCTTCTCACACAGATGATCTGTCTGGACTAAAACATATTGGTTTAACCCTTACAATACCCTCTTATCCGTGTTACTCAGCATGTAGGGAAAACAGGCTTTGTAACAGGACTGGAATTCAGTGAATTGAGGGTCTTTCACAGAAACTTAATCTGTAGCTGCTTTACTGTTAAGTGAGAGGTGCTCATTTGAGGAGTCTTTGTCATCTTTTGGCCTTGAAGCCTGAGTACTGGATGTGATCATCTCTGATGTGTGTTCCTGGGAGGCGGTGGCAAAAGACTGTGCTGTAACACAAATGAGGTAGAGTAGATCCTCGTAGCAGTTCAGCTCGGGCAGCTGCACGGACAAAGTACTTTTGGATAATCCTCTGTTCCTTTCTGATGCTTTACTGCACTTGGAAACAGATGAAATGTTGTTCATCCTTGGGGTGGAGGCTCAAAGGCAAAGCGTTGCCTGTGGTTTGCAGGGCAAGAGGCAGCCCCTGTCCTCCCCTTTATTAAGGACTCTGGTGTCCTACACGGAGCAGCAACCCTTCACCAGCACAACAGGGATGGTGGGCTTGCTCACAGTTTGCACATGTGTTTTGTCTGATATCCACCAGAAATAACATCAGCCATTATGCATAAAATGCTGCCATCTGGGCTCAGCCCAGGAAGTTTGGTTGGTGTGGCTGATTTCTGTGGCCTGTTTGGGTGGCCCAACATTGCAGAGCACATCTTTCTGAAAGAGGAAACAGCCTCTTCTGTCAGTGCCAGCTGTACTTTGAACTGCCTGTCCTGAGAGGACGGACCGCTGCTTTACCGAGGCAGTCAGCACTCGTGTACCACCATTCTGGCAAATCAGGGAGGTTTCCAAGAAGGCAGTTCTATATTGAGATCATGGCAGACATTAGGATTTTTTCTTTTAAATACACATTCCCAAAGCTGGTGGTTCTGGATATCTGAAAGGAATTCGTTTAATGTAAAGTTTGCATTAAGCAAATGAGGTGTGAAGTGGGTGCTATGGTACTGAGTGCAAGACAGCCAGCCGTCTGACAGCAAAGGGGAGCACGGCGTAATTGTGAAGGAGGACTGGGGGGGGAAGAGCCACCAAAGTCAGTGCATCGTTTGTGCAGATGGGAGAGCTTGGATTGGTGTAGCATGACGTCTTTCTGTGCGGGGTCATGAGCTGCCAGATCCATCTCCTCACACCTTTTGAACACAGACAAGCAGATGAACTCCTTGATTCAGCAGCTTCTTCAGCCATTCTCATCAGTGTTTTGTTAATCACTCTGACTCTGGCTTTCTTCCCTTCTCCCCTCCCAGCACTGGGGATTTCAAGGTTCAGCTTGCATAACAGGTAATAGCAGGCATTTCCTCCTCCTGTGTCGGGATATCCTGGCGCCCTTCAGTCTCTCTCTGACTGTGTTTAAAACGGACTCCAGCACAGGAAAAAAAAAGTCTAAAATTAGCAGCCTTGATAGAATAAAGGCCCAGGGCTGTCCACGGCGCTGTTTGTCAATGAAACAACAAATCTAAACAGGGCCAGAATGCATTTCCTCTGTGAAAAACAGACATGCAGAGCTTTGGGGAGGAGGAGAAGGAGTGAGAGTAAAGCCAGCTTTGCACCTGAAGATCAGGGAGAGTTATGCAGAAGGTATCCAGGGTTGCAAAAGACCACGGAGTATGTGAGGCTGGAGGGAGGCTGCTCTGTGGTGAGGCTGTATGTCTGGCTTTTCATTGCACTGAGCCAGTGCACCTGGAAGCTGGACGGGATGCTTTGAGAGATACAGAAACTGTTACTGCAGTCTCGTTTGAAGTTCAGGCTCACCCTTAGAGGGGGTGGTTATTGCTATGGGAGCCATATTTAAATAACCTGGGCTGGGTGCTGCTCCTGTAGCAGTGTGAGCTGGAGATCTCACATTTATACCCTTCCGGATATTCAGTGTTTAAAAAAACAACAGCAGTGATGATAACCTATTGGGCTCATTAATAATAATGACATGTTTTTAATGTGGACTTGTAGGCAATCTGAATGTAATACTCCATTGATGATGGTTTCACACATGGATTTTTACAGGATTGGTATAATAAATACCGAGTGACTTTATGTGAGGAAGAAAGGTATTACTGCAAAACGCTCCATGTGGTACTGTGATAAAACCATTTCCTCCTTCCCTCACTCGTTTCTGTATACAATTTTTGTCTGTGAGAATTGCCGTGGGAATTCTAGTTACAGCTGTCCCTGTTAAGATCTGATTGCAGCTTTCTCTGCAAGACTGCAAGACAAGTTTGTCTATCAAAGCTCAGCTGATCTGCACAGTGCAAAATCCAGTCAGCTGACAGCAAAACAGTCGTGTTTCAGCAAGACTTCAGAGCTTCGTGCTGTCGTTCTGCATCCAGACAGCTGCTGGGGTATGTTCTGTCCTGCCACGTGGTGGGAATACACTGCACTGATCTGATTTCTTTCAGGTTTCATAGGAAATAGGAATGGCAACTGAGAAAAAACATTCTGATATTTCCAGCATGAAAGCTTCTAGTCGTGTACTGCAGAATCTTGAGGAGGAGCTTTTAAGAGACAGTGTGTGTTTACCTTGAGATTTGGGCCTTTTGGCTATGTTTGTCACTTGAACCCAAGTACCCATCTTTTCCACCTGGATTTAGCATGGATGGACGAATTTGTCCTTAAAAACAGAAGTGTACTTACTGGCAAGCTGGAACACAGCAGCGATGGCCTCCTCCCACCACTGGGTGTCCTGAGAAATGATGGGTATCTCCAGCAGACCCAGGACGAAGATGAGCTGGCCGGCAGTCAGAGCAACAGTAGCGATGAGGTTACAGGCACGCATCATGTCAAACTGCACTAGGAAAGCATGAGAAGGAAGGCTACAGTTAAAATGAGACTAAAAAAAGGAGGGGGGGTGTTGAGGGTGCAAAGAAAATAACAAATCCTGGCTAAGCAGGTAAAACTTGTCAGTCCATAGGAAATGGTTCTTACGTATCTTTCCCACTCCCAACAATCCCTTATTCTTAACCCCCTTGGCTGCATTTTCTGTGGTCTGATTAGGATTAAGGTTTTCTTTAGGAATCTCTCCTTTAGTTATGGAAATCCTGTCACTTTTGCTTCAGTGCCAAACAATCCGGGCTGAAGCAGTAGCCCGTTTTCAAGGACAGCCCACCAAAAGCTCTTGGCTTCTGCCCTGCAAAGACTCTGTGTGCAGTCAGCAGTCAGAGCTGTGTGCTGCAGGAACTGTCCTTTTGTTCTGCATTCGGATGGCACTGATTGAAATGGAGCCTTGGTTCATGGCTTGGGTTTTCAAGGCCCTAAAATGGCAAAAGAAATCTGTAGCTCTCTTGTCCTTGAGCATTCCGTGCACGATATATTGCTGGTTTCAGAGATGTTGATAACAGAGCATTAAATAGAGAATTCTTAAATCTTCCTTCTTTTAACATTCAGTAATCTTTTGGACCCTTTGAAGACCTTTGTGTTTCTTGCTATGTAATGATGTCAGTGTTTGGCAGTTCTGAATTAGCAGTTCTGCCATCATTTACTTGTAAAAGAAAAGCTACCTGACCGCATGTATTTGTACACATTACAGATAAAGAACAAATGCAGAAATAATTACAGATATTTATATCTCCAGTCCTGGATAGAAACCCGATTCAGCTGGCTGCTGGGTGGAATATATTCACTGCAAAGTTCAGTCCTCCCAGTCAGGCTTCTTTCCCTACTTTTCCTGTTAACCTGGTGGATGTCCTGTTTTCATCCTTTTCCTTCCTCTGGAGCAAAAAGGTGGGTTTTGTAAATATCATTGTGCCAGTTCAACATCTCTTGCCAATATGTCACTGCTGTTCTGAACTAAAAGCAGCTCGGTGTGCAGACTATTAGGAACAGAAAGGCTCCAGACGTTAATTTTCATCAGGTTTTCAGAAGTGGCGTAGCTGCTGTGACTGAATTGGGATGCACTGAGCACCCAGATTTTATTGTCTGGGAACTGTTAACCACAGACCAGTTGTCAGCTGGAATGCTTTGCCTGAGGCCTGCTCCTGTTTTGGCAGCGGGTTTCTGGATCTCACTGTCTCCAGACCTCACAATGCATTTCTCCTTTCTGTGGAGTATTCTGGAAGGTCTTTGTTCCCACTGCACATTACTGGGCAGTAAGGCTTTGTGTGATTTGTTGTACTAACTTCTGGTTAAAAAGGTAGGCTTTTTCTACCTTACGTTTCCATGAACAGTCCATGAATGATGAAGAGCTGATAAGAAAGCGGACAGCAGTAGAGAACAAAGAGAGTCTGGAGTGTAAGCTGAAATTCTGATCTCTTCTGTTGCTCAAGTAATACTTGAGTCACACTTGCCAAGCGGTTGGACCTTGTCATTCTTTGCCACCTTCACCCTTCAGCTGAGACTGACATTCCTGCTCCTCCAAGGGCGCTGCCGGGAGTGCAGAAACCCCACGGCTCCTCGATAGAAGCAAACAAGGGTGAGCTTCACAGTAGTAACCATTCAGTCCAGCCTACTGGTGTGAGCCATCAGAACGAGCTTACTTCTGTGTTCTCCACAGCTCATCTTTAGCTCCAGAAACAGCTGATGATTTAATTAACCTTCAGTGAAATATGGTATTTTACCTGAAGGAGTTAAATAAGAACCAGAGACCATTCAACTTGTTCACACTGAGTAAAATGTTAAGCTTATAACATCACTTGTTTGTTTTCCTGGGGAGTTCATTTCTGACAAGGGAAGAAAGCTTCAGTTAAATATTTCACTTCAATACCTTTTAGTGTTGCCCTTCATAACTTCTGAATCTACAACATGGATTCCGAACCTACAGAACCTGCCACGTTCAGCAGTTCCAGCTCATGAAGTGTGGTGCTGACAGTCAGTCACATTCGGATGCACACTGAGCTTTGTGTCAGCGAAATCCTGAGCAGCAGGAGTGTTCTCTGCATTCCCACCTAAGCAGGTTTCTGTAATGCTTTGAGGACCAGTGCTTGCTGAACAGAGGGCAGTTACTTTGAAAGGAGAAATGCAGGAGGAGTAGCTGGCAGCCATTGCTATGAAAACACCTGCATTTGTCAGCAGCCATCCGCAGTGTCAGATACAGAAAATGTTTCATTTACAGTCACAGTGAATTCTGTTCTCTTGCCTGCTTATAATACACATGAATTTTAAAACAACACTCATAAAAAAACAACCAAAAAACAACCTCCCTACACACACACACCAAAAAAGGCAACAAAAAACCCTCTGGATCTAAAGCTCATCCCAATTTCTGTACCCTTTGGCATAAGGCATTGTGCCTTCACTGCTCCTCATGTCTTCTTTGCAGCTGGACTGTTATAAATCCTTTTGGCTTTGTCAATGAATTAGGATGTATTTAGCACTGTAAAAGTTTGATAATGACTACCTCAGTTTATTTCAACGGCATTTGTAATAATTTAGTCTTGAAATAAGGTTCAGTGTTCGCCATCTTGTCTTGCTGTTGCAGTGCAGTAGGCTGTGGAATGCAGATCTTTGCTTGCAGGAACTGCAGACTTAGGGATGCCTGTTCAGTTAAACACCCTCCACTATTCAGAGACCTGGAAGTACAACTCCTGTTCTACGTGTCTGTTGCTTTCAACTAAAAAACTCACACGTGGTCCCAGTTGGAACTGCAGCAGGATGACAGGAACAGAGTGAGGAGGAGGCAGCTGGTGGGATCTTACGGAACATGAAAGCAGTTATTTCTGTGGAATCAGGTAGGACAGTAACGGAGTGCCCTTCCACACCTCCTTTGGGATATAGCTGTTTCATTCTAACACTTTTGATGTATGATCTGTCGTCTCTTCATTTTGTTCCAGAGTTGTAATGACTGCTCTTTGAGAGGGAAGGGGATCAGAATTAACAGTGTTTTAACTCCATTCTTTTCTCAGTGGAACTTACTAATGTTACTCAGTTTGGAAATGCCACTCTGCAGCTTGCTCTGGTTTCTTACTGAGCCATTGCAACTTTACATGTTGTCAGCTCAGCACCTGCTTCTATTTTGTACATGTGTGACCCTAAGCTGAACTTCTTCAACATGAAACACCCCCACACAACCCCTTCAAAAGGTGGTAGATGTGGAAAGCACCTGTGGCCCCGGGGAAGAAAAGAAGGCTGCGGGGTGATCTAATTGCAGCCTTTCAGTACCTAAAGGTACTACAAACTAGGGAGTACTAAGGGTACTACAAAAAGGCCTACAAACAGGAGGGGAGTCAACTCTTTGAAAGGGTAGATAACAGCAGGACAAGGGGAAATGGTTTGAAGTTGAAGGAGGGAAGATTTGGGTTAGATATCAGAGGGAAGCTCTTTACTATGGGAGCGGTGAGGTACTGGAACAGCTGCCCAGAGAGGCTGTGGATGCCCCGTCCATCCCTGGAGGTGTTCAAGGCCAGGTTGGATGGGGCCCTGGGCAGCCTGGGCTGGTATGAAATGGGGAAGTTGGTGGCCCTGCCTGGCCGGGGGGTTGGAGATTCATCATCCTCGAGGTCCCTCCCAACCTGGGCCATTCTGTGGTTCTGTGAAAAGAGACAAGTGGATGTGGCACTGAAGGACGTGGTTCAGTGATATAAGTCTTGGTAATCCAGGTTGATGGTTGGACTCGATGACCTTGAAGGTCTTTGCCGGCCTGGATGAATCTGTGGTTCTATTCGTACAAGTATCTACGGTTGAGGATAACCTAAAAAAATGAGAAGCATTTTTTCAGAGCCTGCACCCAAAGTCTTCAAAGCTGTAAATTACGGTGAGGAAGGCAAGGCCACAAGGCTGCTCTCATGTTTGTGTGGGTGGTCAATCCAGCCATAAGCAGTCTTTCACGAAGGCAGCTATCACAGCATTTTTGTAGGAGCCATGAAATCCGGTGTTTACCTTTGCTCCTTCAGTCTGCCTGCTGATATTTAAGTTTTATATACGCAGAAACTCTTTGTTAGCAAGCTGCAGCCCATTCCAATGGGCTTTCCATGTTTGTTGTAATTGGTATGAATGTAGAGCGGGCTGTTCAACCACACTGTTCACCTGCAGCCTTTTAAAAGCTTCATTCTTGCAGAATGATTTATATACGTCACAGAATGTGAAAGGAAGAGGTTCAGGAAGAGCTGTGTACACAATTATTGCATTTCAATTAACCATTAGCTTCTAGAATCTCTTGTGTAAGGCTGTCCCGACAACATCGGTATTTTGGACATCCCACTTTTTTGCTTTGAACTCACTGTTAATGGCACATATCTCCCAAAGCTTCACCATCAGAGGCATTTCCCATAGCTAGAACGGGTTGCTTCTAGCAGAACAGAACTGGACACAACAGGAGGTGTTCATAATTACTTTGTGTCTCTCTTAAGTGAGGAGTGGAGGTCAATCCAGTCCTCCTCTGCTTTTGTCACACTTCTCCTGCACCTCCCTTAATGCAACTTAGCTGTTGAGAACAGGGATAGGGATAAGTACTGAACGACTTCAATACTCTGCTCTAAGCAGCTGTTGTTAAATATTACAAAGTGTTAATCTCTGACTCTTCCTTTTTGGAAGCTCATCTGGATCCCAGCACACTCTGAGAAGTACTTAATTCATGGGCAGGGAATCTAGCTGGGCTTATTGTACAGCCGGGCAGTTTGGGGCCCTGGCTGATGAGTTCTGCTTTGACAGTGACCAGTCAAGGGTCAAAACCCAAACCCCAGGGATGAGACCGGTTCAAATTCCCCATTGCATTGCTCATTTCCTCGACCAGAAGTATCCATCTGGATTAGAAATGTTGATTTGATTTGCTTATTTGCAAGCAGCAATTTAATGTTACATGATAGCCCCGGGGTTATTTGTGCTTTGCAAAAGCAGATTAGTCATACCAGAGAGTAATTCACAGTGTTTCAGAATTATTGGGATGATCTCATTGAAAAATCAGATGGTGCTAATTGCTGAAAGTCTCAGGTTTTCTTTCCCTATTTTGTTTGCATTTAGGGGAAAAACAGTGATAGGTGGGAATTCAAGCTGTGACAGGTTACATCACGAGGTGTGCATTCATATTAAGCAGCCCAAGATGCCCTGATGTTATCTACAACTTCCCTTGAGAAACAGCACTTCCAAAATTGTTAGTGTAAACTTCAGTCCAGCTTCTGTAGTTCAGTTGCCAGCCATGGGAAGAGGTGAGTGAGCACAGCTTCCCTCACTGTGTAGGAGCAGTACAGAACCTGCACATCTCACCATGGCTTCACAGCTTACTGCTTGTCATCTGAACTGGAGGAGCTGTCTGTGAGCGTGCTGCTAACCTACCTCTGCTTTGGGACAGTGTGTTTGAACCTGAAAAAACAACTTAAATTCCAGCCAGCTCTTAGGAATTCGTTGCACTAAAGGATAGTACCACCTTAAGCTGCTGCTCATTGAATTGCATCTGTGTTGGTACTTCAGGATATTCTCTTGAGGAAACTTGCTTGTTCCTACTGATTGTGTTAGTGCTGCAATGGCTATGTTATGTTTAACTTCAGTGCTCTTCATCTCAAAAGTTACACTGTTTGGTATCTATTTACAAGCTGTGTCTGCAGGCTGAGATCATCTGCTGCTTCTGTTACAATTTAGTCTGAATTGGCGAAGTAATTAGATTTTCTCTAACATGATGAAGACATTCTGAGTACATGGTTTTCATCTGGAACTTGACACTCTGCTAAGGCCTCGGCCTAGGAAGGGATGCATCTCTTGTTGCTCCTAACAAATCTACTTCAGTAAATATTCTGAGAAGTCTTTGTACACGTTGCCTTAGCAGAAGCACAGCTGACAAGTCTTCTGAAAGCCTCGAATGAGAGCCACATCTTCTTCACAGCATCTCTGTGAGCCCAGAGCTCTGTTACAGAGCAGTGGCTGTGTCCCCAGACTGACTGCAGCCTTCATGTGTTCACTTCAGCTTCTGGGAAGGCACTGCATTACCAGACAGTGGAGAGCAGAGCCAGCAGCTGGGTTTTGTTTTGTGCTTCCAAGCTCCGAGCCCTTCCTCTGTGAGTCTGATGAATTCCATTTCTTATTCCTGCCACAGCTAAGGCAGTTAGAAGGGAACAGTTTGTTATGCCCAGGCTTTTTGAAGCCTGCCCGCGGTTCAGGCTGGGGGTAGTGTGTGGAGTTGTGCTTTTTTCCCACTTTATAGTGGAGTTGTGCTTTTCAACCTTTTCAGACTGCTTTTACAATCCACATCATATTTCAGGAATGCAAAGCCAAACATCCAAACATGAGGAGAAGCCAGAACAGAACGCTCTTGTGTAGATGTGCTTATACTGGTTTGTCACGGCAGCACTGACTGGATCAGTGCATGAAGGCACACTGGAAAGGAGAAATGCTGAAGGGATGCTGTGCAGACTTAAATAGCTGTGTGCTCCCAGACCCCACACAGCCCCCACAGGCCCTACAGCCGCACCATAGGGGCTGTCTCAGTCCCCACAGAGCAACGTGGGCGATGAGCAGTGCCATCGAGATGGGGCTGGTGCTGTATTGGGGCACCACAGGGTGGGGGCCTGGGCCATATGGGGACGTGGGGGAGGGGACAGGGGTGGATGGGGGTGTGGGACGTCTGGGGACATGGGGGGATGCACACAGCTATATGCTGTCTAAGTCTCTCTGCTTGATTTGTCTTGCTGTTACTTGTTCCTAAAGAGCTTGAATTCCATCCTGGAGAAGTGAATTATGTATTTTTTGGAAGAAACCCTTATTTATCATTCCAAAAAAAAATGCACATTAGCCAAACTCCTGGCAATTAATCGCGTGTTCCTCTGGTTTGGATGTCAGCATTGTCACCAAAGGTCGGATGTGCAGAAAGTCCCCACTGCTGGCATACACAGAGAACAGCTGCAGCTGTGCCTTGAGTGTCAGGAGAAAATGCAAAGTACTGACAAGTTCTTCTTGGTGTGGTTACGAATTCACAATACAAAATTAATGAGCAGTTCTGTCATTTTTCCCCTCCTTGTCATCGCAGTTTGGATGCCCACTCAATGATCTCTCAGTTTGTAGGTCACTGAGTCAGTGAGACAGGTCTTGTGGGAAGATGGTATGTGGTCCAAGAGTTCATTTCACAACAGAAGCATGGGAGTAAGGATTTCATTTCAAAACAGTTAAGATGAAGGCAATAAACAGAATCAGTGCCCCTGGTTATTGACAGTCAGCATCATTTTATGCCTTCGTGTTGTCAAGTCTTTAGACTTTTCATTTCTCGTGTTGATTTAAGTTTTGTGTTATTTATGTTAATCTCTGAGATTCTGGGGGAGGGGAAGAATGAATTAGGAAGTACTGAAGCTCTTTGAAGGTATCCGTTAAGCAAACAGGAGTGCTGGGAATATCCAAGTGCACCTTTTATCACGTAACTCAGACCATGGGAAGATTTAATTAAAACGCTGCCTCTTCAGTTCTATTCCAAGGGTCTGAATTTAATGGACAGCAAAAAGATGGGAGTGTAATTTCTCTTCAACAAACGTCCTGCAGTATGTGGAACTTTGGAACCCTTCCTACACAAGTATTTTTTTGCCCGTCCTATTGTAAGAGCAGGGCTTTCCTTCAAAGGAAAGTCTTCCTTAGAGAATCTCCATCAGCAGCCGCATATCTTGGGAGTCCTCAGTGCACTCTGATGCTGGTTGGATATATCACAAATAAGAGAAATAAAAGGGGGGGAGGAATCGGGCAGTTCTGGCCAATGAAACAAACGTTCTGCTATGGCAACTGGACATGATGATCCTTGTAGGTCTCTTCCAGCTGAACTGTGACAGCTCGGTAGAATCTTAAGTGGTTTGGAACTTTAGGACTGAGTCCATAGCAAAGTAAAATCCATGTTAAAATGAGCATTGACTTCAATTTGAAGAGCAGACCTCTTAAATTTTACCTCCAGAAAGACTGCATATTCGCCTCCGCTGCTGCAATTAGTCATTCACTAATTGAAATGCTGATCACACTGCAGGTGCTAGGAAGGGAAATCATAAGCTCGGAGCTGCCAGCAGTGTGAACTGACTGTCTGTGCAACAGCCTCAGCAGGTTACATCTGTGGGCAGGCACCCATGGACACAGTAAGCGTCTGGCTGTATTAAATCCCTTGGTAGCTGTCTTTTCCAAGTGCAGTGGCCCTCCGTTCTTGATCTGTCTATGTAGAAAAACTAATATGATGCTCAGTGCTTGACATGGCATGGCTTCAGTCCAGCCAAACATCAGCAGCCAGTGTCACTCTGAATTGTTACCTCTGCAAACAAAAGCCAGCGCTGTTCCCACGCAGAGCAGCGGCCTGGCTTAGCTCTGCTCTTCATAGTGCAAGTGTCTGCATAAATCATGCTCTGAGGCTGGCAGGTGTTTATATTTAGCCCTTCTGGAGTCACGTAGTCACTGTGATGCCGTGCCTCTCCCTGCCACTGGTTATGCTACTTGTAAGAACTACGGCTATCTTGCTCTCGGCATCTGTAGTAGAAATAAGCATCCCACTGCTGGGATTTGCATCCAGTCCTTCTGGAACCCTGAAGGACCAAGTGAAGTTTTAAAAATGCTATTATTCCTGCAGTTCCAAATTGTTTGTGATGTTCTTTAGACGAAAAGGAACAGAATGTGACCTTTGCTAACAAATAAATGAGCTCCATCTGTCCACAGAGCTGGCAGTGCTGCGGGGCTTAGGGGCATAGCTGAACTGTGCAGCGTGGTCAGAAATACCAGTGCTGATTCCAGGTACCCCGGTGTGCTCATATGGTGCCAGGTGCAGGGCCAGGACAGGGGAGAGATGACCGAGCTGAACTCCTCGCCCTCGCTCATGTACGGGAGTGGTAGGCTGCCTGCGCAGGCAGGACTCCTTGGAGTGCTTTGAAGAGAGAACACGCCGTGTGAGTGCTCAGTGCCTTGAAGCATCACCTAGTGGCGTGCCCTCGGTGGAAGAACTTCGGCCGGTATCCTCCTGACTGGGCTGGGATTCTCAGCGTAAGCAAGGATTTCTGATAACACCACTGAAAGGGAGCTCTCTGCCACCATCACACCTCCATCGCTCAGCCTGTGCTAGAAGCAGTGCTTGTTGGACTCGGGATACCACTGCTTAATCCAACAGAATAGAACCAAGCAAAAAAAAACCCCAAACCTGAAACATTCCACTCAAAACCTGGGTATTTCTTGTTCTTAGTCATTTCAGCTGGCTCACAGAAGCTTTTTAGTATCACAGATGGCTGAGGAAAGGGTGCAGGAATGCGTGGCCAAAAGAGAGGGAAGATGTGTTTAAAGCCAGAAGGGACTGACCCCCCCTTCCAGGGGCACTGAGGTGTTAGAACAGAGCTGAGGTTCTTCCCCTCAGAACCCAAGTCACCTGCATTTCTTCCATGCTGTACCATGCAGAAATGGTTCACACTGAGCTATTTAATCACTACCTAGTTTTTCTTAAGCATCACTGACTCCTCCCTCTGGACCTTTTCCCCCTGTTTCTGATCTCTGTTTCCTCATGGTGACTCTTGGCAGCATCTGTAATGTTGCCCATACATATTTTGGTATTTATTCTATCTGTTCTTTATTGACTGATGCAGTGTTCATATCATATGGATTAAATGCAAAACACCTTAATTTTTCTCTTGCTTCAGTGGTTTGTGTGTTAGAATGCAATAATTTACGCAGATGTCTCATGAGTGGGAATTGGATCAGAGAGGTTTTGGTATGGAATTTGACTTTGCATCTCCAGAGGGGCTTTTGGCAGGAGTGCTGTATCACATTGACTGCTTCTGGCTGTGTGATCTTTTGATGGAGCATTTTTGTCATTTTTACCAAACGTGCAAGACTGCATTTGTTATTTCTTTCAATGTGTTGTGGTGTGTTTTCAGTTGAAGCACGTGCAGACTCTGACATAGCGAGCTGCTTCCCTTGTCCTTGTGGAAATCATTTTGCTTGGGCTGTGTACCCAAGGGTGGAGAGAAACCTGGCTTTGTGTCCTGTGAAAGGAGGTTTGCCAATGATTTCAATGGGAGAAAGAACGGGCCCTTAAATCACAGTCAGTGACAAAGAGTTTTTAAGAACCTCCATTTCTGCCCGTGAGTGAGCCTACTTACAGCACTGCATTTAGCTGGCTCTTACACAGTACTTGGAATCCCCATGGGTTTAAGTTCTTCCTGTTGAACTGAGATAAACTTGCCTCACAAACACGTCCGTGTGAATGTGTAAAGAAATGTTAAGACCAGTTTTGCATCTTTTCTTGCATTCTATTGGAAGAACATGCTTTTCCACTTATTGCTCTGGGTGGCATCCAGAATACTACACCTTAACTCTGAAGAAGGAATTTGTCATTCAGAAAGTTGTGCATATATGGAGAGAGAGAGAGAGAGAGAGAGAAAGAGAGAGTAGAATCACAGAATGGTTTGGGTGGAAGGGCCCTTAAGACCATCTCTTTCCAACCCCCTCCTATAGGCAGGGACATCTCCCTCTAGCCCAGGCTGCTCACAGCTCCATCCAGCCTGGTCTTGAGTGCTTCCAGGGAGGGGGCATCCATCCATATATATGTATATATACACACACAAGTGTCATTATAACTGACAGATGAAGATTGCCCTTTATACATTACTAACGTGATTCGTCATTAGAGAACATCCTTAAAGTTATGAAATCATGAATGCAGGATCAGGCCCATACTGACAAGGTGTACGACCCATGGAAACTCATCTTAATGTGCAACAGATCAGTTTCTTCATTAGCTTGTCATGGTAGAGCTGCAGAAGTGAGATTATCTTTTATACACTCCAGAGACTGAAGATTTGACTTCTGCTTACTACTGGCTCCCATGTCAGTGCATGGATGCTTGATGAAACGAGTCACTGGACCTCAAAATCCTTCTCTAAAGCAGCACTGTAAGAGCTTTTTTGGTGTTACAGAATTGGGGGGGGCATGACTATGCTATGGTTATCATGTTTTAAAAAGTTCCATCACATTTTGCTTCTGTTTCATGTAAGAAATTGCTGCCACACCATTTTGCTATGAAAACAGTTCTTCTATGCCTATCTTTAGAGCACCACCCATCTTCTGAGCTGTGCACAGCAGGAAATACAAGTCAGTGGGCTTAAAAAGCTGCAGAAGCCCAATTCAATACACAGGAACTTATTCTATCTGTTCCATAGAGACCGGGTACTTTTAAAGTTCATGAATGGTAAGCAAGCTTTTTAAGTCAGAACCTGGCTGATCAGTAATAATCAATCAGGGCAGTCATTCAAGTGATGAAGTTACAGGTTGGCATCAAAGAAGCTTTTCAGCAGTCTAATTCTGTTCGTCATTATTTGTTGTAACAAAACTGGTGGGTAAAACCCAAAATCACGTTCAGGGGTTCAGAGCAGCTGACACGTTCTCTATGGGTGACTTTTGACAAGTTCTCTATGGGTGACTTTTGGGGATTTAATGTTAGCCATGTGCACAAAAGGCAACCGCTGCTTTCTGGAAAGCATGATGTTGTGTGGGCCCACACTGACACACATTTTGAAAAGAAATTCCTCTCCTATTTTCGTTTGGTCTCGAGAGGGATATAAGAGACTTTAGGGCAGAACAGCATTTTTCCTTTTCTCCATATTTCAAACCATGAAAAAAAACCCACGGAACCTTTTTTCTTACTAATGTTACTGTTATGAGTCTTCGGAGGTACCAGCACAGTTTAAAAGCAGTATTAAAACCTCTAGAAAAAATCCGAGCGTCTGCCAAGGCAGGAACTTTATAGACATTTAATCCTTTAAATTCATTTCCTTGAAGGATCCGCTTAGTGTTGGTTGAGTTTGCCTGACGGAACAAACCCTGAGGCAGTGCTGCTCAGAGCCCTCATCTGCTGTCTGCTTGTTTGGAGGCCCCTGGGAGCTGCTGGAAGCAGAGGCTCTCAATGAGTGCCTTTGGACCTATCAGCTGTGATTCAGCAAAGGTGTCTGAATTTGCATGTGAGAATTATGCCACGCTTAATGTTTTTCTTATTCCACAAGCAGAATGCTTAGTTTTTTTTCACCAAAAGTGTATTTCTATATGTTAATACCAAGCTCAGCTTCCTCCAAATGAAAAAAAAAAAAAAAAGGGAACTAACACAGTATCTGAAAAATCTGGTTCTTTTTGTACTTTTTCAGTATATAGAGCAGCTGTGATTATGATTTAATGTACTGAGAGGAGATAAGCTCATAGCAGGAATCCAAGAAGAGGGAAGGGCAAGCAGGAGGCATCTCAGAGCTTTAGACTTAAGTTTTCTGGATGGATTTTTTCAGTGGTTCCATATGCTATGAAACAGGACAGTGCAATGCAGATTACTTCTTTTGGGGAGGGAGGAGGAATCTTAGTTCATTGCCGGTGGGTGGACATAATTATTCTCATTTTCCTGATTTTATTTTACTATTAACCTTAAGAAATGTTTAGAATCAAACGGTTAACACTGATGTCAGAGAGCTACGCGGCCGTTCTGCTGAGCTATGCATTGCTCAGGACCAGGTACACCGTATCTATGACAATCCAGCACAAGCAGAGAAGAGATGGAACTTACGTTTGACAGTGCTGCGAGACTCCTGGAACCCAGCTGACTCTGAGCCCCAGCCCAGGGCTTCACACTCGCGCTCCTCCCCTTGCCCATGCCTGCTGCTCGTGCTCGCTCCTGCCTTGCTCCTCTCTGCCAGCCAGCACATCTTCCACAGCCCCACGCTGCGCTTACGCCCATCTTCCAGGGTCTGGTACACCCAGTTAGGAGTAAAGGCAGCCGCATTGTTAAGAATAAGTGAGACCAAAGCTACCAACACAGCTGTGGCTACCAGTTTCTGGACAGTCATATCTGACTGTCAGCTTGCTGCCAGTCTCTATTCGCAGAAGATGCAAGGTCTCAGTCAGCTGCAGCACATTGAAATGGGACTTGAAATGGAGGCAGCTTGGATAGGATGTTATGAGTGGCTAGAGGACATCACCGTTCATTCTCAAAGTCAACTCCAGAGGTGTTTCTGATGAAACAAATGAGAATTTTGTGAGGTAGGTAGGATAATTCCATAAAATAAGAACACCAGGAAGCTTATTTAAGTCTCTGTCCGTCCCAGCTTTGGCTTATCCACCTTCTTGCACCTTGATGAGCAGTGCCAGGCCGGTGACGAACTGGGAGATGTGGAGGTCCATTCCCTGTGAGCCGAGGCAGGCGCTGTGGGGATCCAGGCTGCAGGCAGAGCGCGGGCGCTGGGTGCCGGCCAGCAGTGTGCCCCAGCGCACCCAGGGGCACGGGATCCTCACAGCCTCGTTCAGATGCGCGCTTCAGAATATCCCGCGAATGCTGACAAACGGCATTCTTAAAGCCCAGCTGAACTCCAGACGAATGTTTTCATCCCAAAGGAGCTAGGAACGCTTGGAGTATCCCGAGGAATTTGCTCCGCTGCGTCTCTCTGAGCACCAGAGCTGCGAGTGGCGGGGGCTGGAGCGCGGACTGCGTGAGGAAAAGGTCTGCCCCCCCACCCCCCCACCTCTCCACTCAGAGGAAATGGCTGTTTTTGTGGCTGTTTTTGGTGAGCCTCAGGGCGTAGTCGACTGCAACAAACAGAGCCGCTGCCACGGCAGTCAAACATGAACAGGATGTGTTTCCTGTAAGGAAAAGACATATGGAGACTTCTAAAGTTGTCCCTCCTCCCCTTGGAGCGTCCCCTTCCCGCCTCACTCCTCCCCTCAGCGCGGGCCGGGGGGGCTGTGGGACATCGGGGTCCCCTGTGCTCAGACACTGTAGGGTTTGGAGCAGGCTGGCGTCCCTCCTTGCAGCCCTACAGTGGAACCTGGCAGCCAAACAGAAAATGTAATGCTGGGAGAAGATATGTGGGTGCCTGAACAAAGTCGCGAGCGTCCTGGCATGATGGAAGCTGGGGATTGCTGGGCCGTGGCTGTGGGACAGATGCAGCCCTGAGCCCCATGTCCCGCTCTGCTGCAGCCGCTGCACTCTTTGCTCTGAGCCCATCAGAAGTTTCTAAGCTGAACAAACAAACAAAAAACCCCACAGCTGTGTAAGGTACAACGTTTGGTACTACTCATGCCTTGTAAAGTGGGGTGGTGTTGTCATCAGCCTGCAGAATGAGGAATGAGGAGTCAGGAGGGAGATAGGTACAGTGCGCTCAGTGCACCTGAGGTGTTGTCAGCAGTTCACATCGATGGAATTAACAAAACGAGAGTGAGAAACGTTTAATTTTAAAGCAGTTTTTGCCTTGTCAGCTAAGTGTCATTACCCGTAGTAAACAGATCCCTACTGACATGCAGACAAAGCGGAAATTTGTTTTAAGTAGATTTTTAGTTTTTCTGAGACTTGTTGCTAAGAGGGGTGGAAAATGGTTCAGTGAATCCCATGCAACCCTATAGTTAGCTTTCAGCCATCAGAATTGAACGCACAAAGCTTGCTGTAAATTCCCCTCCCCTCTATGTGCTTGGTTCATTTCAGTCCTTAAACAGATGAAGCTTGAGGCACTTTGTGCTTTCATAGCAGTGCAGCATCGCTTGTGTCTGTTTTTCCTGTAAGTGATTGGTCATATTGGTATACATCCGTGTTCTTAGAAATTTGGCAAACACTGCTGTTGGCAAACATTTATAATCATTCTTCAAAGTCTGAACAGCAATGACCATATTTTTGTATTGAGAGACCATGGATTTTTTTGTTATTTTAAGCCTGCAGCAGGGCAGATGATGTGGCCATCGTAGATGATGCCAAAGATAAACCTCTTCTACCAGCAGAAAACTTGTCTCTGCTCCTTTCTGATTTTTTGGTCACTGATTTTTCAGTGATTTGTTGAATCCTGAGGATGCATCTTGTATTTACAGTGAGATCATCTCAGAAAGGGCTGTGTAATTCTATGTCCGTGTTGTCCCCCTGTAGGTGAGGACAGTCTCATTGCGGCTGATTCCAGGCTGGTGATGGTGGGAATGTTTCTGGGAGCTTGATCCCTCCATACAGAGCAGATGGGATGGCAGCGCTGCGGTCTTCACCCCACCCAGATAACACAGCAGCACGAAGTGTGTCTGAGGAGCGATGCAAAGCAGCGATAATTGCTGTCTGCAGTAATTTAGCAAGCACGTCTAGCAACTTTTTTCCCATGGCAGAATTTCTGGTGGCTGGCCTTGCCTGTAATGAGCTGTTTGCCGTCTTCTGTGACGAGGAGCAGTTCTGTTCAGTGGTGGGTTAAATTTTCCCATGCAGTTTGCATAGAGGCTTATAGAGCATTGGGGGTATTTCTGTGTGAGAAATAATGTAATTTTACTTTTGGATTCTCAGTAATTTGGATAACTAGGTGATTCTGTACTGAGTTTCTCTATTTAGTACCTAATAAATTCTGTTTGCATTTGTTTATGCAGGACATGATCCATTGTTGAAGCAGTGGTCCATAGGCCAGTGGTTTTTTTTATCATTTTTCATTCTACTCAACTAATAAAAACATCGAAAGCTGAAAAGTCTGGGCATTCTTGAAAGGAGTAGGTTGGACCAAATGAAAAGTAAATGAGTTTTGAAAAGATCCAGTAAGTTTTCGTGGCTTCCTCTTTCCAAAATGGCTCGGTTATTATTGTTATTATTATTAGCTCCTCACTGTCTCATTCAGGTTCTTGTTGGCACTTAGTGATATTCTCTTCACGCAGAGATCTTATGCTTGTAGTACAGAGCAGTCAGGGAATCCTCCCTGTCCTTTAAAAGAGGAGAAGTCACCACAGTGAACACTCCTCTACTGACAGGTGTGTAGCAGTGTGTTCCATTCTTAGTCCTTCCAGTCCTTTCTTGGAACTGAAGTGCACATACTTTCAGAACAGGAAGCAAGGAATACCAACAATAACCAAGCAGCTTTATTTCCATTTGCATAAAAATAGATAATTTTGCCAAATATTCCAGAGAGTACCACGTATTAAAAAAACATCTTAGGAAAAGGTCTGAGTGGGTGTTTGGAGGAACTGGGTAGCTGATTTTCTTGTGCCTAATGCAGCACTTATTGCAGTACTTTGGACACAGGGTTTTGTTTGATCTAACTGACACAAAACTATGGCTTGCTGTCGAATTTGCCAGGATAAGTTTGGACTATGGCTTGCTGTCGAATTTGCCAGGATAAGTTTGGAGTATGTATTCAGTATGACACAATGATCATTCTGTAAGACTTGTACTGCTTTATCAAGTATTTTGTTTCTGCCAGGAAGGAATTCATAGCAATAGTCCAGACAGCTTTCAGTGTTTTGAACATGTGTGAAAAATGCCCGACACCTTTCCCAGAGGAGCACTCATTTACTGTGATGAACTTTCCCGGTTCCAAGAGAAAAGGCAGCGTCCTTTTCTCTGGCATTTTAGCTCTGTGTTGATTTTGCATTCATTTGAAGATAAGATCAGTGTTCATTTTTTAGATGTCTTTAAAATTTTACGCAGCGCTTCTAAATGATGAGGTTGGAATCCCCATTAACCTTAGGTGTCAAGTAGTGTGTCTGCTGTGGCCATGTCCAAGCCCTCAGTAGCCACTATGGTCCATGGCATGATGCTTTTGTCCTGTAACCAGTCTAGCAAACTATCTACTGTGAACAGAATCACCTACTGTTCACACAGAGGGTGGTGAGGCACTGGAACAGGTTGCCCAAGGAGGCTGTGGATGCCCCATCCCTGCAGGCATTCAAGGCCAGGCTGGATGTGGCTCTGGGCAGCCTGGTCTGCTGGCTGGTGACCCTGCACATAGTGGGGGGTTGGAACTGGATGAGCATCGTGGTCCTTTTCAACCCAGGCCATGCTATGATTCTATGATTCTATGCTATATTTAAGACAGATTGCATTATTCTAATACTTCTTTCAGGGCTAGTCAGGTGCAATTTCAAGTTACTGAAATCCAGGCAAGGGTGCACGTAATTAACATTTGGAAAATAGTAATAGATGTTGTTAATGTTCCTTAGGAAGCAGCACCTGCTTTGTCCCATCCTTTTCCTTTGCATGGAAAACACCCAAGAGCAGCATGTAGGCAGTGGGTGGAGGATAGGGACAGGGTGGTGCTCAGTGTTTGCCCAGTCTGGTTTACATTATGGTGAGTCTCACAGTAAACACTTAGCACCAGCACAGCACATCCACTGTGTTGCAGTTAGTTGAACTGCTGAGAATCTCTGTCCCTGTGTCTGCTCTTTGGTCGAGAAGAGCTGTGCCGCTTGCTCAGCAGTGAAGCCTGGATTTCCCTGTCTGGTGGTGCAGGCTGTGTGTGAGGCACGAGGGACGCTCCCCCAGCCCAGGTGCTGTGCTGGGGCTGTGGCCTTGTGCTGGAGTTACTGGGGGAGGGTGGTTGGGTCTGAGATGAATACATGCGCTGTTTTTGTCACTTGTTACAATGGAGTGTTACGCTGCGTGTCCTCAGTGACTGCAGCAGGAAAATCTACCCACCTCCCCGCAGCACTGCACTATTACACAGATAACGTAGCGCCACAGATGCTGTGTCTGATATTTATAGCACAGTGCTTAGGGTCCCGTTATCAAAGTGGGGCCCAAGTTGAAAAGAGAGATTCTTTCTTCTCCTGGTCAAGATTCTTAGAGGTAGATGGAATGCAAGCATGTGCCGTTTCCAAGTGTACCCCATTAAAGGGAGGAGAAGAGAGAGAGCCGTAAGATGCTCCAGCACTTTGAGTAATGTTCCTTTTCCTCTGTGTAATTTAAATTTCTGTGCAAAACAAGCAATGGAAAAATACACAGTGATGGGAGGGTTTGTGAGATCAGTCTGCTGGGTGCTGGAAGTGTCGTTTCACAGAAGAACAGATCCAGAAAGGTGAGAACGCTGTAAGAAAAACTGTTCATCAAATAAGTGGAAAACCTTGTGTCTGAAGGGGCGTCAAGGTTTTGGTTGGAGTCTGCTGTGCTCCTGGCATGGCCTGAAGCTCGGGGTGCAGCACAGGCAGTTTGCTGACGTGCTGCACGGGCAGGCACAGCTCCCTGAGAGAGCAGGGAGTGCGTTCCTACAGCTCTGCCGTGGCTGCATCTGGTCTTCGTTAAGGTTCCAGTTGTGGCTAACGAAGCACAGATGTGAGCTGCTTTCCAGAGGGAAGAAAAGAAAGAGGAGGAGGGGAAGAACAGGAAGTTCTCAGAATGCGGGCTGGGGGGAGGGTAAACCATTCCTTGGCGTTGTGTATGTGACAGCAAGGCCAGCTCTGGGAGAAGAGTTGCTGCCTTTTAAGGATGTAAAGACAGACGTGTCTTTCTCCCTGACCTACCAACTGTCAAAAGAGAAACTGTGTTCTTGCATTGGATTACATGAGAATGTTCAGC
The DNA here is from genome assembly GCA_016647715.1 of Pavo muticus. Classification (NCBI taxonomy): domain Eukaryota; kingdom Metazoa; phylum Chordata; class Aves; order Galliformes; family Phasianidae; genus Pavo; species Pavo muticus. The sequence goes on from JACDJE010000128.1 coordinate 676,749, forward strand.
TTCTGGTGTTTCTTGCTTCTTAACCTGGCTTGCATTGTTTTGTACATATCTTGAGACAGCAAAACTGAAGCACAGCTGTCCCTGGGGGTGTTCCCTGGAGATGTCTCCCTGCTCACCGAGGAACAGAATAGAGACTTTTCAGGGCAAAGGTAGAGCAGAGGTTCTGGCTGCGTTTTGGCTGCTGGAGGCCTCCTGCTCTTTCTGCAGGAGTTATGGGAGGATGAACCCCAGTGCCCGGCTGCCATCAGTGTGTGAGCTCAATCTGCTGTGGTGGTGGTGCAGTGGTGGTGGCACGGTGTGATCCGTGCTGCTTCCCAGCCTCCACTTGGTCGTGTGCTCGGTGGTGCTCAGCAGCTGTGAGCTCCTGCCTCCGTTAGGGAGCGAGACCGCCTGCGTTCTGCATGGTAGTTTGCTTCTGCACTCCACCTGGTGATGTCACTCTGATGCCTCTCTGGTTTTTAAATAAGATACAAGAGATAAATTAATAATTAAAATAATAAATGCAAGCATAAATAATATGTGAATACATAATAGAACTTTATGTGCTTATGAAAATGATCTTTGCAGGGGAACGGCACGTTACTGAGTCAGGAGCATTTGATCCCGTACCAGAGGCAGGCTGTAGTGCATGGAGGGTGGTGCTGAAATGGTTGGTCTGTCAAAGCAGGAACAGAAACTGAACTGCAATAATGCAGGTACATACCTTTATGTATTCACTCAAGGCCAGGCTGGATGTGGCTCTGGGCAGCCTGGTCTGCTGGTTGGTGACCCTGCACACAGCAGGGGGTTGGAGCTGGGTGAGCACTGTGGTCCTTTTCAACCCAGGCCATTCTGTGATTCTATGGTGATTCTATGGTAATGCATGTATGTACCTTTATCAGAGCAGTGTCCTTTGTGTGAGGGACGTGTCTATGGGAAATAACCAGCTTCTGCTGCAGCTGGACCACAGGAGATTTGGCTGTGGATTCTCCGCACATCTGATAACCAAGCTGTCCTTAGCTCCAGTGAGAGAATAGGAGCTCCTCTGTGTTATTTGGATGAAACATTCCTTCAAGCTCTTCTGGAGGGCAGAGGCATGAGAAGGAATGGTCAGAGAGGCAGTGTTTTCCTGTTGCAGGTACTCAGCATGCTGGTGAACTGCTCTGAGCGCGTTGCTTGCTTTGGATGCAAGCACTGCCCAGCTGTGAGCACTTACAAATTCAGTGTGTTCTGTCCAGTCTGGCCACAGTGCTGAATGTGTAGTGTGTGCTCACCATCTCCTGCCCAGCTGGGTCTGTGCAGAAGGCAGAGTTTGCCTGGGCCCCTCTGGCTGTCTGGAGGGGATTGTTGCCCTGGGGTAACAGAATCAAACCAAACCCAGAGCACATCACCGGGAAATGTTTCTTCCTCTGTTTCTGTTCCACCCAGTCGGTAGCTGGCTGCTGGAGCCTGTCAGCTTAGTTCTGTGTATGGGTTGCAGTGGAGGAGGAGCAAATGGAATGGCAGAGCTGCTGCTTTTCGGAGCAGAGGTGTGTTGTGGTCTATGGCATATGGGTGGCAGTTTGTGTGTGGGACAGGAGCTCCCAGAGAGGAATCCCTTGGGCAACAGCAGCTCCCACTGAGTTCTGACTGGTCAGAAGCCATCACCATTCACAAAAGCATAATGCTGCCAACAGCTGACAAGTAACAGCAGGAAGCAGTTGTCCCATTGTATGCAGTGAGACTGTGCCTCAAATACTGGGTTCAGTTTTGGTCCCCTCACTACAAGAAAGGTATTGAATTGCTCAGGTGTGTACAGAGAAGAGCAGTGAAGCTGGTGAAGGGACTGGGAAGGAAGCCCTGTGAGGTGGGCCTGAGGGGAGTGGGGTCTCATTGCTCCCTACACTGATGGGAGGCTGCAGCGAGGAGGTGTTGGTCTCTTTTCTCAGGTGACAAGTGGTAAGGATGCGAGGCAACGTCTTCAAGTGGCATGAGGGGAGGTTTAGACTGAATACCAAGAAGGAGTTCTTCCCAGAGAGGGTCGCCAAGCATTGGAACTGGCTACCCAGGGGGGAGGTGGAGTCACCATCCCTGCAGGTATGAGCACTGTGGATGTAGCACTAAGGGAAGTGGTTTAGTGATGGGATTTGGTGGTCAGGTTGATGGTTGGGCTTGGTAATCTCGAAGGTCTTTTCCAACCTAGATGATGCTGCATTAAGTCTCGTGTTGCTCTGCACACTCGTATTTTTAACTTTGCACAAAATATACTGGTTAGTTTATTTCCTTCCAGAAGTTTCCACTCACTGCAGGCTAAATACAATTTCTTACCTTCTTGTCTCTGTTCAAGTCCATGAACTCTCATCTTCTTGCATCCAGGGAACTGCAGGCTCTCAAGGTTCTTAACGATTTTGATCTCCTTTCAGAAATGTACTGTTTGACACAGCACAGCACAAGCCTGCGTTCCTTCAGTGCTGGCAGCTTCTTCTGGCGTGTTACAGTGCTTGGGAAGCGGATGCCTTTCCCTGTGTGCCGTGAAGTGCAGCCATCCATACATGCACGCTGCATCTTGTGACAGTGATAGAAATGCCTGTCTTCATTGATCAAAGCCAGGTGACAATATCTATTGTGACCTAAATGTCCTTCAAGGTGTTTTTCCTGCTGTCCCCAGTTGTGGGTGTAGGCAGGGGCTTGCTTAAAAGAAAAAAACAAGTAAGACTATGAAAATGAGAATGGCTGCATCTTCTGCTGGTAGAAATCAGTGTTTCTGTGTTGGACGGAGGTGCATTGTAGGCTGTGTTTGAACCACGGTCAGCATGGGTGAGCAGATACAGGGAATTCAGTAATGTATTCAGAGACATCTTTTTGCTTTAAGAAGCAAAGCTTCTGAACTACCTGAAATTCATCCCTGTTACTACTTCTGATCCCGCTTTATTTCCTCCATACGTTTTGGCATTTATGACGTGCAGGTCGCACGTTTGTATTGATTTCCACCTGAGAATTTTGCACTGGTTATAGCTGCAAATAAAAACCTAATCTGATTTTGAGGTAAATCAGGAAAGACATTTCTTTCCTCCTTTGCTGACTGGATGTGCTTGACAGCACGTTGCGTCTCATCTCCTCTGCTGCTTCCCGGTTAGTCAGTTTCCCCTGTTTGTGCAGGTCTTTCCCACAGCCACTGGGAAGAGAAAAACATTTTAATCATAGGAAAACATGATTGTCAGCCCCCCCACCCCCAAACTGGAGGGGGATTTGTTTGCAGGTGCAGGACCTGAAGTGTCATTCAACTCTTCAAAAAAAAAAAAAGAAACCTTTTTTTTTCCTGCTTTCATCATCTGTGTGCTTCATTTGCGTCATGGCAGTGCCTGAGAACTGCGTGCACCTCCACTGAGGCCCTATTTTGAATGCAAATGTTTTGTGCATCAAACATGCTGCGTTTTACTCTGAAGAGCCTCAGGTGTAAGCAGGCTCTGTGCAAATCCTTGCTTGCCCCCTGTGAGGCTGCATGGCCCTGACCGTACTGCATGGGAGCCTGCAGCTGGGATGGTCCCTGCAGTAATGGCAGATGTGTTTGCAGTGGTAGGTGTAGACTCTTAGCCTTGAGGTGTTCCCATTGTGAGCACTGCACAGCTTTTCTTTGTGCCACTTTTTATGCACTTTGATTAGAACGCAGTACTTTGGGCACTTACTTCTCAGATAGCATTCCTTGCTATTGAGTGTGGCTGGTGGGCTGCCAGTGGCTGGTCCATCTTTGAACTACGCAGGACAGAAGCAGCACATTTCTGCTGTGAGTTTTGTATCTCTATGTTAAAATGTTCCCTCTTTTTGTTCTTTCTTTATCAGTTTCTTTCTGAACAGTGATATGGGAGTATTATGCATATAGAATCATAGGATCACTAAGATTGGAAAAGACCTCTAAAATCACCAAGTCCAACCATCAACCCATCCCACTGTGCCCACTGACCATGGCCCTCAGTGCCATATCTCCATGGTTCTTGAACACCTCCAGGGATGGTGACTCCACCACCGCCTTGGGCAGCCCATTCCAATGCCTGACCACTCCTTCAGAGAAGAAGTTTTTCCTAATATGCAAACTGAGCTTCCCCTGCTGCACCTTGAGGCCATTCCCTCTCATCCTGTCACTAGTTACATGGGAGCAGAGGCCGACCCCCACCTCACCCCAGCCTCCTCCCAGGGAGGTGTAGAGAGCAATAAGGTCTCCCCTGACCCTTCTCTTCTCCAGACTGAACCCATTCCCTCAGCTGCTCCTCATGAAACTTCCACTCCAGACCCCTCACAGCTCTGTGCCCTTCTCTGGGCACCCTGCAGGGCCTCGCTGTCTTGTATCGCAGTGAGGGGCCCAGAGCTGAACACAGCACTGCGGCCTCCCCAGGGCTGAGTGCAGTGGGACGATCACCTCCCTGTCTGCTGGCTGCACTACTGCTGACACAACCAGGATGCCGTTGGCCTTCTTGTTCACCTGGGCACACTGCTGGCTCATGTTCAGCCCAGTGTTGACCGACACCCCCAGGCCCATTTCCTCCACACAGCCTTCCAGCTGCTCTGCCCCACGCCTGTAGCCTGGGGTTGTTGTGGCCAGAGTGCAGGACCCGGCACTCGGTCTTGTTGAACTTCATACCACTGTCCTCAGCCCAGCGATCAGCCTGTCCAGGTTGTTCTGTGGGGCCTTCCTGCCCTCAGGCAGATCGACACTTCCCCCAGCTTGGTGTCATCTGCAGACTTACTGAGGGTGCACTCAGTGCCCTCATCCAGATCATTAATGAAGGTATCAAACAGGACAGGCCTCAATACCAGCGCCTGGGATCCACCACTCATGACCGGTTGCCAGCTGGGTGTAAATCCATTCATCGCCACTCTCTGGGTCCGGCCATCCAGCCAGTTCTTTACCCAGCAAAGAGTGCACCTACCCAAGCCATGGGCTGCAGCTTCTCCAGGAGAATACAGTGGGAGATACAGGGTCAGAAGATATATATGTTGCTGCTGCAGTAAGAGCAAAAGTGATGGGTGCATGATAAATGTTTATATATGTGCAAATATGACTGCTTTTGCTTACACATTGGTATAAATCAAATGCCACAATGCTTCCTTAAAGCTGTGGACCTTCAGCTCCAGTACTACCTTTTATGTCTGAGAACTATTTCTATTCCTCTTAAATCTTCATGGAACAACCAGAGTCTGTTTCTGTCTGATAAGTGTGGAACGTGCTAATGCATTGTCCTTTCTTGCTCCTTGCCTCTTACCTGCTTAATACCCACTCCTTGATGGATACCCACCCCTTGATGGTGATACCATAACAGCTCTCCCCTTCTTTCTGCTTTATCACAGTGAGGCTGTCTGGGAGAACATGGCTCGCATGTGTGTGAAGACTCAGAGGCTTGATGTTGCCAAAATTTGCCTTGGAAACATGGGTCATGCAAGAGGAGCCAAAGCATTAAGGGAGGCAGAACAGGAACCTGAGCAGGAAGCCAGAGTCGCTGTGCTGGCAGTGCAGCTGGGCATGCTGGTAAGCCTGTCAGTCATATGCCTCCTAGAATGTCCACTCTGTTTACTAGGGAACAGAGTGAAAACGTGACCATTCGAGGAATCTGAGAGAGGTGCCAAAATTTTGGAGGTGAGTAATATCTATAAGCAGGTTTCCAAGGAGTAATGAAGAATAGTTCTTACATTACTTCCTTGAAGTTGGGTTTTTATCCTAAAGAAGTAGGCATCCCTTCCAGTGTTGCACAACCCAGTGCTGCACAGTTACTGTGCCACATTGTATGGAGTCTTTCTCTGCTATCAGTGTGAATTCTGTAGGCTCATCAGTCCTATGAGCTGTTTTCATGGCTCTTGAAGAGTAGATGAGAATGAGTGTGGCAGAATCCAGCGTCAGAAAATAAGAGTCCCAAGAGCCATAGCAGTGTAAGTTTATAGCAGATCAATTTGTCTGTTTTCTTGGCTGCTGTGCAGGATACATGTATAGTAGTAAAACTGCTGAATGGAGGAAGAGTCTTTGAAGGACGAAGCATTGTAAGCTCTGTCTTGCATTTTTCTTGGGCCATAATTCTTCTAGACTTAATCCTTCAAGGTTTGACTGGACTATTCTAGCTAAAATATTTCAGCAAGGGTATTTTAAGGTCCAGCGCAGTATTGCAAGTTTCATTTTGAAGTGTTTGTTTGTGGAATTAAAGTCTAAAGCTGTGTTTCAGGTTGCTGCCCCAGTGCTGGGGTCTGGCTGCAGGGATGGGGAGCTCTGCCCAGTCAGACTGGCTGCTTGTGTTGTCCCAGGGTCATCTGCTGTCCTACAGCTGCCCAGGTCTCCATGCCTGCTCCTGCTGTGCTGGCAGTGACTTGCCTGGTTCCAGCACCGAGCAGCTGGGCTGTTCTGCTGTCTCCCCACAGCTTGGTGCAGTGGAAGAGTGTCCCTCGTGCCTGGAGCCTGACCTGGCAGCTAGCATGTACCACAGTGGAATGTCTCTGCTACACGGCTTCCTTTTAGTCTGAATTTTCTGCCCTTGGTACTGTGCTTTACCAATACAGCTGAGATCTGAGATGGAGCCTAGGCTGATTATCACATGGATTGAAAACCGACTGGAGCACAGCCAGGGTCCGCGGATGAGGAGAGCGTGTGTCCTTCCCAGCCTCTACCTCATGTCTTCATCAGCGATCCGTTAGAAAAACACAATCAAGGTCTTTAGTTCTTAATCCCAGGCAAAGGATCAGTAAGAGGGACAGAAATGGTGACACACCCCACAGCTCACAGGAGATCACCAATTAGACATGAAGTGCTGTGACAGCAGAAAATCTGCTGGGGCCTCTGTGGAGACGCTGCATCCCGGGGCTGCCATGGCTTTCATCTGTGTTTGCTGCAGCTGCAGCTGGAACGTTGCCTTCCACCTCTTCTCCTTACCAGAACAAAATGTTGATGAAGTGGAAGTTCGGAGAAAATCAGGGCAAACTGTTCAGCTCTAGGAAAGATTTTTAAGGCTGGAAAGGCTAGAATTCAGCAATCTGCAGCCATTTTAAGGGTGTAAATGCTAGAGAGGTAGTGGAACTATCCTTCATTAGAGAGAGGAAAAAAGGAACGTTTGAACTAGATGTTTGGAAAAGCTTCCTGGCAGAGAAAGCTGCGAGGCTGGGAAGTGTTAATACTCCTTCTTCTGGGCATTGACATCTGTTTGGAGAGGTGGAGGGGAGCTGTAGCAAGGCAAATGCTGCTCTGCTGGTTTATTCACTCGTACGGTAGCATCATAGTGCCAACAACTTCCATCTTTACTTTCTATGCTTGTTTGAATTTGAAACAATAAGAGACAGAAACTATTTTTCTATCCTGGACAGATAATCTCGATTTACTAAATATAGCGTTCAGCTGGACAGCAGTTGGGTGGGGCAGGAAAATGCTCCTTCCACAGGAGAGCCTCGCAAAAATAATAGTTCCAAATTTGCTCACCCTTGTGTCAGTGCAGGCAAAATCCTCCTGATCTGCTTCTGTCTGACACGAAGAGCGTTCACTGCCAGGACTGGCTCTCACTTATCCAAGGAAGAGCTCCTACCTCTGAGACCTGCTCTGAGGTCCCTCTGACCTTCTGCACATCACTCCTTGGCAGCGTGGCCATTCGCTGCAGCCCCACACGAGCGTATCTCCCCTTTCTGAAGTGATTCACGCTCCTGATGACAGCGTTTCATTGTTGATGGCTTGCTCATGTCACCCCCCAGTTGATACTGTACAGTAAATGCCAGGATCTGAATGCTTCCCTTATTTTCACATAAACATCCTGTTTCCTAGTAATGTGCTATTCCAGGCTACGTACATTTAGTTGGTTAACCCTCCTGACTGAATTATTGTTACATTAATTGCATTACCTGCATAACTAAGTGCAGTGCCTGCTGTGACCTTCTGCTTGGATGGACACCTATAAAACAAGTGGAGCTAACGAGCTGCTCGTATCCTCTCCTTTCAGGAGGATGCGGAGCGACTGTACAAGGCTTGCAAACGCTACGACCTTCTGAACAAGTTCTATCAGGCCACAAACCAGTGGCAGAAAGCCATTGAAACAGCTGAGGCTCATGACCGGGTTCACCTCCGCACCACTTACTACAACTACGCTAAGCACCTGGAGGCAGTTGGGGATCACGCGCTCGCACTCAGCCAGTAAGCATCAGCTTATGGCAGAGCTGTGTTTGGGGGATTCAGAGCCTTTTTCTTCTGTGAAGACTGGAAGGGGGGTAGAGAGGATGCCTGGCAATGAGTGCTAACAATTAATTGAAGGCTTTCATTTTGTCGCTTTTTATCTCAGCAGTGTTGCAGTCAACCTGCCTGCACTGTCCTAAAGCTTAGTGTCAGGAAGCCTTGTCTTGTCAGGGGCTGATAGCTGAATGCCAGTAATAACCTAGTCCTGTGCTTGTCTCTGGAAGATCACAGTCACTTTCCTGCCTCTTCCATGACAAAACCGTTTGCTTTTGGGAGTCTCAGTCACAAATTCTATGGCAAAATTTGGTTTGGTTTGGGTGTTTCTGGTGCCCAGTCCTCTGCTGTGGCTGGTGAGTCCCTGGAGAAGTTTGTGGAGGTGATTTTTGTGTGTTGTATTTGTTTGAAGTCCTGTTTTTATATGATTTTTACCACGGGAAATCTCACTAGAATAATCATATTGGAAAGTTCTGCCCATTCAGCAGCGAAGTAGAGCTGCAGTGTGATCACACAGACCCATAAGGTGGTCCAGGTGGGCAGGAAGACGGGGACAGACTCCAACAGTAGATGGATAGCATCAATGCAGTGATCTCCCAGCAGTGGGAAAGAGGCAGAAATTGCAGGTCGGTGGCAGAAGTACTAAGCAAGAGCAGCCCAGGGCTTCTTCTGCCTTTTCAGCTGGTTGCACAGGGGTGTAGTTAATGTTTGGAGAGCTTTCCTGGATCATTCTTCAGAGCATCACCGGTACTTCTGAAGTGTTTACCACTCTGTGATCTCATTGCCTCTGTGGTTTTAAGAGTTTTTGGTAGTTCTGGCTGATTGCTGCTAATCTTAGAGTAAACTGAATAATACACGGAGCCCTGTTAGCAGGGTTGCCACTTGGTAGCTGTCAAAGAAAACAAACCATGAAGTGAATTTTTTAGACAAGGAAGTGAGATTTAAGTCAGTGATTTCACATCTGACATGTTCTTTCTGTCCTCAGCTATGAGAAGTCAGATACACACAGGTTCGAGGTGCCCCGAATGCTCTCTGAAGACCTACAGGCGCTGGAGAACTACGTCAACAAGATGAAAGACAAGTCAGTGCTGGGCTCATTCCTTCTCCTGAGGGGGACTTTCAGGTCTGAAATACAGTCTGTGAGGAGAGCAGGGAAGGAGAAGTAGGGATCCTCTCCTCTGTGAGTTCAACACCTGCCTAATGCCTTTGGATGCTCCCTCGGCGTTTCAGGATCATGGCACATTTCACTCAGAACTGCCACACTGGATATTTAGGTTGAGCTCCCTCATAGTGCAGGTCTTTGAATACCACCTTTGTGTTTAGGTAAAACCTGTCTGTGTTCCAAGAAAATACATCTGGTCTTGAGTTCAAGATCTCCAGGGTTGAGAAATGCATTCTCTGCAATTCCGGTGACTGCAATTAATACTGTTGCTTTTCTAGGAGCCTGTGGAAATGGTGGGCACAGTACCTGGAGAGCCAATCAGATTTGGAATCTGCATTAAAATACTACGCGCTGGCTCAGGATTATTTTTCCCTCGTCCGTGTCCACTGCTTTCAGGGCAACATTCAGAAGGTAAAGCAGCCTGCTGCCGTTTGTTTCCAGAGAATTCTCATTCCTGGGATGAGATGGTCACAGCATAAAGGGATGCAATTTCCTTTCCAGGCTGCTGAAATAGCAAATGAAACAGGAAATTGGGCGGCTTCGTACCACTTGGCCCGCCAGTACGAGAGCCAGGATGAAATCAAGCAGGCTGTGCACTTCTACACCAGGGCCCAGGCCTTTAACAATGCCATTCGCCTGTGTAAGGTATGGAAGGACACACATTGTTACGTCCTGACCTGAAGTAGGATTCCACCCTTAGGTAGCGTACAGAGTGAAAGTGGTACAAGAGATCTGTTCTCATTCTCTCTTGGGAGATATTGCTTGATCATGAAGATGGTCCCAGTTGCTGTCTGCATCTTCTACAAAAGATGCATCATTACAAAGAGTTGTGTGGGACTGAGTGTTTTCTTGTCCTACATGTCAACAGAAAACTGCCTAAAACAAACTGTCGTTGCAGCTCAAAGCCATGGGAGTTGCTATGGGTTTCCCATAGAAGGTGGTTGATGGGCTACATGTGACAGCACAAAGCTGAAAGCTTGGAAGGAGGCAGGCTGTGAAGTCAGTTTGCTGCATACATAGACCCAAATCTTTGCTTTTGAACAGGAGAACAATTTAGATGATCAGCTGATGAACCTGGCTCTCCTGAGCTCTCCAGAAGACATGATAGAGGCAGCCTGCTATTATGAGGAGAAGGGGGAGCAAATGGACAGAGCTGTCATGTTGTACCACAAGGTAAATGACTCCTTGGTGAGAATACCAGACTTTAAACTGACGCTGTTTCTACAGCAGAGGAGCATTTAATCAACGGTGTGATAAGATTATGTACAATTATCAGTCATTTCTTCACAGTAACACTCTGTTAATTCTGCAGTGCTTATTCTAGTCCTTAAAGTCTCATCCTTAATTTTACAGGCAGGACACTTCTCCAAAGCACTGGAGCTAGCCTTTGCCACGCAGCAGTTTGGAGCCTTACAGCTCATTGCTGAAGACCTCGATGAGAAGTCAGACCCAGCTCTGCTAGCTCGCTGCTCTGATTTTTTTATTGAGCATGCTCAGTATGAGAAGGCAGTGGAACTGCTGCTCACAGCCAAAAAGGTAAGCTCTGCCTTCCTGCTCCCTCTGCACACCAATAGAGCACACAGCAGGTGTGCACATGCATACACTCACGTCTCTTTGTTCATAAGCACCTATACAAAAACGTTTGTAAGCTTTAAGGTTTCTTTTCAGGCTGCTGAGTCACAGGGTGGCAGCCCGCTGCCTCAGCTCCGGAAATGGATCCCTGGCTTTGTCTTATTTCTGGTACCTGCACAGACTTTGAACTCTTGGGGAAAAAGGAAATCCTACTGTCTAAATATGTTTGGAGATGGTGGGATTGATTGTCAGTCAGGAAAAAAAGAATCGGTGGTTTCTGTCCCAGCACCAAATGTGGTTCCAGTGCTTCAGTTCTCACCTGAAGTCATTGCCCTCATTCTTGTGCTGGCAGTTCAGCCCTACCAAAATGCTGAGTACCAAAGCAGTCCTCTTGTATCGGTTTGCTATAGCTCACTTTCTCCCATAGTTAGCAAGGGCACAGTAGCTCTTTTCTGGCTTAAAAGGAAATAGCTATGGTACTATATATATATATACACACACACATATATATACACACACACACACATATATATACACACACTATATGTAGAGCTATATGCTATATACTATAGCTATAGCTATCCTACTCCTTGATTTCTGTATTTGAAGTAAGAAAATGTTTGATGAAATACTTCAAGTACCTGCATTTCTTTTATTTGTCTTTGCTGAAATGCCTTCATGTGCTCGACCAACCAACAAATCTGACTCAGCTGTCTCTGGTAACATCGCACTCAAAGAAAACGTGGATAAATCTTTTCTGCCACTTAATGATGTCCTCTGAGAAAAGAGATGAGAACTCATGTTCTTAGTGGAAGGACAAATACGTTCTTAGCAGAAAAAAATGAGGCAGTGTCTGCTTGAATTTGAGTTGCTATTAGGGCACTTTGCACAGGCGTTCTAATTAGAGAATCCACATCTGCTTGCATTTGTGCCTTCATATAGCTGACTTCTAAAAGTTGCACCACAAACAACGTGAAATCACACTGCGGTGCTTGCAGCAGCTCATTGCTTTCTCATTTCCATTAGTACCATGAAGCTCTGCAGCTTTGCCTGAAGCAGAACCTGACCATCACAGAGGAGATGGCTGAGCGCATGACGGTCTCTAAGGACTCCAAGGACCTCTCTGAGGAGGCCCGGAGGGAACTCCTGGAGCAAATTGCAGATTGCTGCATGAGACAGGGCAATTACCACATGGCAACCAAGAAGTACACGCAAGCTGGAAACAAGTTAAAGGTCAGTTGGGACAAGTAGAAAAAACAGCTAAGGAGGCTGAGCCTCTTACCTTTATACAGTTCTGCAACAAGAGTGGTTTGAGAGGTAGGTCTTGGAACAGTCAGTAGGCTGTCCAGATGAGGCTTCCCAACCATCTTAGCATCGTTTGATTTTTGTATTCACAATATCCTCTCTCTGTCCTCCCACCCCCATCCACTGTTAGGCTATGAAGGCACTGCTGAGGTCTGGAGACACAGAGAAAATCGTCTTTTTTGCGGGAGTCTCCAGACAGAGAGAGATTTACATCATGGCAGCCAACTATCTGCAGTCGCTGGATTGGCGTAAGGACCCAGAGATTATGAAGAACATCATCAGCTTCTACACTAAAGGGAGGGCCCTGGATCTGTTGGCAGGATTTTATGATGTGTGTGCTCAGGTACACCCAGCTTCTGTGGTTCTTTGAGGTGTTTAGTTTGTTAGCTATGGAGCAAGAGCCTCATCTGAATCTCTCTTCCTGCAGGTGGAAATTGATGAGTATCAGAACTATGAGAAAGCACAGGGAGCACTGACAGAAGCATATAAGTGTCTTTCAAAAGCAAAGACCAAAAGCCCTCTGGAACAGGAAAGCAAACTAGCACATTTGCAAAGCAAGATGGCCCTGATAAAGCGATTCGTCCACGCTCGGAGGTGAGCTGCAGTGTTTGGAGCATGCAGACTACTGACAAAAATATCAGGCACGAGGAAGACATTCGCAGTGCAGTAAATCATTTGCAGAAGGCTCACTTCTATAAGTGGTTGCTGTATTTTTGTAGCAGGGAACCATAGGTGATTTAAAAGTGATGTTGGCATTCGAGACCAAAGTGTAACCTGAAGCATGAGTAACTGTTGACTTGGGGAAGCACAGCCATCTTTTGTTGGATGATTATGAAACCTGCACAGCACAAAAATCTTTCCCGTGCTTCACATGGCAAGCTGAATGTCCTCCTCCACATGACTCCTCTTTTTGCTCTTTTGCTAGGGTTTACTCTGAGGATCCCAAAGAAGCAGTCAGACAGTGCGAACTGCTCCTGGCTGAACAAGATCTTGACAACACCATCCGTCAGGGTGACGTCCTGGGATTTCTGGTTGAACATTATTTACAGGTGGAGGAATTCCATCTGGTAAGTGAAAATTCCATGTGGTAAGTGAATTTGCAGTTCTTACACACTAAAGAGCCCAAACTTTATGTACAGCAGTACACTTTGTCAACTGAAGAGCTCCTCAGCCAGGCACGGAGGATGGATGCTTTTCACCTTTTACTGGGAGCTGTAGAAGCAGTTCAGCCCCCTCACTGTAACAGTGATTCCTGTGCTTTCCTTCAGGCTTACCAGTACCTGGAACAGATGCGGAAAAGAATTCCATGCACAAACCTGCCTTACTACATCAAGCAGCAGACGGTGGAGGCGGTTCACCGAGGAGCAGGCATTCCCATCAGCCAAGCCTTGGTTGCAGAGCAAAGTCAGCACAGCAGTGTGGAGAACAAGGACGTGGAAGAAGAAGTGGCTGATGAAGCGGAAGGCCCCTGACACGTCATAGTTAGCAGCACCAAGACTGAAGTGAGCACTACGTCATTTATTCTGTACTCTCTAGGGGTCACACATCAGTCAGCAAACTGCTGCAGCCTTTTTGGTTATTACCAAGAAATTTATTGCTTTCTGCTTGACTCTACAAGCAACAGAATTAAAGTGGTGGATTATTTTAAACACTGCATATAAAGAGCAGACTAATCTAGTTTTTATATTTTAATAAAGAAAAAAGAAGAGCTGCACATTGTAAGCTCAGGCCTTGTTTAAGGAGGAGGTAAGGTGAAAAATAGTGAGGTACAGGTGCCAACATACATACTTCTCTTTCCTTAGACAGCAAACTTCTGAAAACAGTCTCTGTCCCACACGGCCAGGAGGTTGGGTAAAGTCAAACCACTGCCCTTCCACTGCAGGCTCCCCCCACCTCAGAGCTTTATTTAAATATTACAGGGCCATCCAGGCTGGAGCTGTGGTTTACAAGAAAGCTGGACTAAGCCTCTGAATCGTAGGGCGGTTGAGTTAGGAAGGGACCCCTGGGTGTCACCTGGTCCTACACCCCACCTGGCTCTGAGCAGGGTCACCTACAGCCAGCAGAGCTTCTCACTGCTCTGTACGTCAGCTTGTAGAACTGAAGTTTCCTTCTGGCACAAATGGGACCAGCCACGCAAGGAACACAAAGCCAACATCAGCCAAGGGCTCGCTGAGCTTCCAGTGTGTTATGGTGCCCCATGAAAGCGTTATGCACAGCATCTTCAGATTAATGAGCCCTTCTGCTCACAGTGACTGTTTTTTGGTGACTTGTGCCAAATATTGGTGTGACCAGGAAAGCTTTGAATTGTATGTGCTCAGGGAAGAAAGGTGAAGGAACATCTTAAGATCCAAATCTGGTCCTCAGTTACACTTTAAAAGAACCTTCTTTTTGTACAAGTAATATACAAAAGGAATTACTTTGTTCCTTCCTCACCCCAGTGCAGCTCCAGCTCAAACCTTCCTTCAATGCTTGGCAATTTATTTCAGAGCTTCACTGCAGCTATTCAGCACTTCCATCCCTAGGGTCATCCCCTACACCACCTCCCCCTTGAAGCAGCAGCCCTCCAGTGCTGCCAGAGGATGGGAGCCTTTGCCAGGGGATGTCACAGACAGCCCTGGGAGGTAAGTGGCTGCTTCCAGCCCTCCTGTTTTTCTGACAAGAAGTCTGCTCTGAGATCTTCCCTGTATTTTTAGCAGAGCATTCAAACCTGCCAAGGTTATAAATAGCTGGGGTGGGGGCTGGGGGCAGGGGGAGGATGGCAGCGCTCGCCTACCTTCCTGCATCTGTACACCCTGTACCGGATAGCAATAGCTCACTAAATTGGCCTCCACTACAAAGTCCAGATGTCAAGTCGGGTTCGCTGGCTTACAGCACTGCACCCTCCCCCCTTCTTCCTCTTCTCCAGCCAGGTGACCGCTGAAGAGGCCCCAGCAGTGCCTACACTCATCCAGCTGGCAAGAGGATGAGGTTAAGGTCATTTCTCTCACCCTTCAGCTAGGAAGGGGCAGTTTCCAGTTTCTTCTTCAGGTTCTCCATTAGTAGCAAGTTCTGCAAGGCCAACCTCCTGCAGTCCCCATCTGGATCTTTCTCCACCACATCTGTAAAGGAACGTGCCAAGGTTAAGTTGGACAATGGAGTAAAACACACTGCTCTTCACCCAGCTTGTCTGTCACATTTCACTGACCATCACAGAGCAGCGCTAAATGCAACAGCAAAACATCTGCCATGCCAGAATTCACACTCCTCCCCTTGAGCTATCCAGAAGCATTCTGTAGCCTATTCGCTAGCGTGAATACAGTCTGCACTTAAAAATACACTGATACAGAAGCCTAATGTCTCCGTTCTGCAACTCCCAAACAACTGCTCAGTGCTCCCTCCTGACATGTAGATACAGCACTCTGGAGGAAGGGAACCTCAAGGCCTGCTTCTTTAACACGGTTTTCCTTCTGCTGGTCTTCTGCTAAACTAGTACATTTTTTGTGCTCTATGGAGAATGAAAGGGAGGGGACGAAGCTGCTTCAAGCAGCTGTTATTTCAGGGGCCCTTACCGAGCCTGCAAAGTACAAACCAGGATGCACGCAGGATGTCTGAGCAGGGGGAGCCTGGAAGAGCAGAGAGCCTATGCAAGGATATCCTGTACGCACAAGCAGTGTGCTCAGAGCCCGGCACTGTCAGCCCAAACACATGACTCATTCAGATTGAGCAGAGCTATTTATAAACTCGGAGAGCTTCAATGCAGTGTTTCCACACTCCCTCTACAGAAGGAGAAAATGGGAAGGCTACAAGACAGCTTACTGCAAGTTCATAAGCTAAGAGACTGATGTTGGCACTGCTTCTAATTGCACGAGCACAGACCTTGAACTCCTGCCACTGAATGGGAGGCACGGGGCACTAGGATACACCCAGCTCCTTACATCAAATAAACTTACCCCTGACAGCTCCACAGCACTTGCAAAGCTGGGGGGGCGGGTGGGGAATTCCCTCAATTCCTCAGCAGCTGCCTTTGAAGGAGCAGTTTCCTAGAAACGCTCAGGTATTCCCCTCAGACGTGACTGTCACAAGGGCAGGCCTCTAATGCCTGACCTCATCTGCAGGAGCAGCAAGGAGGAGCCCAGAACCTCCCAGGGAGAGCTCTTTTACCAACAGTCCTACGACAAATAGCAAAGCCACAGCCCAAGAGCTTGCGTTTCAGGAAGAAGCTCCATAAGGACACAAGGTTTAAATGGCACTTAAATGATACCTGGCTACACGTGGAGCAGAGTTGTGTTCTTTAAGGTAGGAATACATCATGTGAGCTTATGCATACCCACCAGGATCTATCGCACAATTTCTAGGCAACAGCACGACATGAAAAGCCTATTACACTACCTACAGGCATAAGAAATGCTGCTAACCCTGCTCTCCTCCTTCCAACTCATTAAAACCAGACTACACACACCCCTCATTCTGAAAAGAGGGCCACAGCATGCCTGGAAGGGCTTTACTTGGTAATAGCAGTGGTTAACAGCAGAGACAAGCAGATTCTTCAGACCATACCACGTGATGGGGAAAGTAAAGCTTCTGGCCCCACAAGGCAGCTCTCTTAAAGGCCACAGAGCTCTGCAACCTGTGAGGATCAGAGGCCGCCTGTGTCAGTGCTGCTTCCTGCCTGCTCTCCGTGGGAAGCCAGCTCACCAAGAGGGGGAATGGTGAAGGAAACCAACCTAGAGAGTCACACAAGGGCCACGCAGAACAGCGCGGGCTCCAGCAGCACAGATCACACAGCATCATTTCCTCCTGTGCTTGCAGCACGCTGCAGTACGCGACCATGCGCTTGTACAGCTCTAGCTGTGCACTACCCATAAAAACTGGACTTTGCACACATTGTTCAGCACAAGCTGCTCTCTTTCACAGGCTGTTATTTCCTTCAGCAATAGGATGTCAGGAGATGGGGCTCTTCCTCCTCCTATAGAACGTGCACATAGCATAGAAAAGCCACATAAGCCTTGTACGTCACTGCTGGTTAGTCACTGCCGGGCTGTCATGTGCAACGTGACAGCGTTCTGCAGCTTCACCAGAGGAGTGGCTGGAGGCTCAGGCAGAGAAGGGAGTGCACAGCATATTCCAGGGTATTTGTTTGGCAACTGTTCTAAAGTGTGAGGACAGCTGCACTTTGAGGTGCCTCACACACCTCTCAGCTTATGCTTTAGACACCTCTACAATACATCTCCACGGCACACGGCGTGCTCTGCTATCTGCCCCAGACTTACAGGCAAGCAGTATGTTTATCACATGAGCGTGGTGCACGACACACACACGCTACTGCTGCAGCCACACTTCTAAAGAGGTGCAAACTGCAGCACTAGGCAGAAGAACACTGACATCCCCACCACATCTCACCTTCCAGCCAGGACCGAGTCTCCAAAAGCTCCTCTGTCACATCTAGCAGCAGACGCTCTGCAGGGACACTGAGGAGTACGGAGGAGACACAGGACAGAAGCCCCTGGCGCACAAACCTGTTGGAGGGAGGCAAACCAGTCAGAACCTGCAGCTTCCTGCTCTACCTTGAGTTGCTTCTTATGGCTCACCTCAAGGCTTCTCCAGTTTCCACTGTATGTGATTATGATAACCGTTGCCTCCTTCCTACTAATTAGGAGTGTAATTACGTACCAGCTGGTACATAATGCCTCTCACATACAGAGCCCCTGCCACACAACACAGAGACCTGGAAAAGTCTGAGGTTAAAACAGAAATTACGTGTTTACAATTTCTACGTGTCTTAATTTCTTTCCAAGTTGAATGCTGGAGCTGCATCTAAAGTTCTCTGAGCTTCTTCAGCTGAAAACACTACAAGGATGGTTGGAGAAATGTGCCATGCTTTTTATAGGTAATGACTGTACCTCCATACTAGAAGATGCCAGCTAAATACCTGTGTTTGTTTGACATGAAAGACATGCTTTCATTACACTCTCTAGCAATGCTCAAAGGAGCACAAGACCAGGTCAGCATTGAGAAGAACGGGTGAAGTCACTGGCATTCCCAGCCAGGTTCTAGGCTAGGACAAGGACAGGCTGTGGCCACCACCTCACAGGGGATCTTTAAGAACAAATGCATACAGCTACAACTCACGAGTCAGTGTGGAAACGCAGAGCCCAAACAAACTCCAGCAGTGCCTTTCCCATTGCAGTAACTGCCTGTAAAACAGGGTTGTGGAAACACTGAATACCTTCACATTCACATCACTTCAAAGGACTGGATCTTGATACACACTGCTGTGAACATCAGGGTTAACAATTATTTCACAGAAGAGAAAACGGAGGCAGTCAAAAGAACTGACGTGCTCAACTTCCCATAGAAGTTGAAAGAAAAACTACCAGCAGCAGCAGCAGGAGGTGCAGGGATGCCTGAATCCCACGCCTCCTTTCTGATCATCTTTTCTCAGCCCTTGGAGGACTCCTCAGCACGTGACCCAAACTCACTGCAGGCCTCAGAGCCCACTGCTGTGTCCGACAGCACCTCTGAGCTCCCAGGCTGGAACTCCCTCCACACAGCCTTTCTTACCACGGTGTTGACAGCCAGGTACATCAGGACTGCTAAAGTGTGGACCAGCCTTCCAAGGACAAAGTGATCTTCCCCCAGGAGATCAAACGTTGACAAAGGCCTGCAAGTGCAAGATGCAGTTCTGAAACAGCGACAGGGAGGATCTCTGGAATGGTTGGGGTGGTTGTGAAGAGCAAACTGTCCCACACAAATCTGAACTCCTAAGACAACAGTCACTTCACAGAGTCCAACACAGACCACAGCTGCTTGCTCCCAGACCAGTAACATCCGCTCCAGTGAGGATCCCTTGCTCGACCAGCAGCCTAGCTTTATTAGAAAGAACTGCATGCAAAAGCTAGCACTGCTGCCATCCTAGAAACAAACCATTAAGACAGATATTACAAGAATCTTGATTCCTGTGGAATCAATTACCGATCCTTCCTTTGGTAAACAAAGACTTGAGTGACTGACAATAATACATGTCCTGTAAGGTGATCAAAAGAATCCATCCTGGTGCCAGCACCAATTCTGAGGCAGTTAATTTATGTTAAAGAGGGCAGCCGGAGTTCTGTGTCTTTGCATGAACTCCTCAAGGCCGGTCAAGATGCTGTAGGATACTGCAAAAATCATCCTGTGGACCTGCTGACAGGCTATGCTTAGTAATGCATTCACTTATTGCAGGGTCTCACATATTCCCATCCAAGAAAACTGCATCGGATAAGTGGGAGAGCAGAAAATCTTCCTCAGTATGCTTTATCCATGAGCCAGGCATCAGTGTGGTGTCACAAGACCCCCACACAACTTCTAGGCTTCTATTCTGCTGCTCTCAGACGAGCAGAACAAGCAAGAGATTCACTCTCGAGTTGTCAAGCCCACGTCCCAAGGTGTTCACTCACCTGTCAAAGTTCTGGATCAATGGAAAAAAGAAGTGTCCAGCAAGAGAATTGAACTCATTTGGACCAGAAGGCTGTTCCACGTGAGACTGACCCTGTCCAGAAGAAAAATAAAGTCTAGACACAAGATGCAGCACCCGTAGTTCTACGGCCATCTACTGCAGCCATCCCACTGTCGGCTACTGCTTGCTTGAACACCTGTGGCTGCTAGCTTCCAGGCCAGTCACCTCACTCTCCACTTCAGATCCTCTCACACATCCAAATATTTCACTTCAGTACTGCTGGGTTACATATAAGAAACAAGAATGGAGTTTTGGAAAGCAAGTCCCCCAGGATGGAGGACTGGGGAGTTATGGGACCTAGGAACTGGCAATAATTCATCAGAGAGGAAGTCTGAGACAGTCCGCTCCAGATGCAGCTGCACTGAAGGAGGATGCTCTGGGATCTCTGAGGTGCAGCCACAGCTCCCTGCAGTGGCCAGGCAAGCTCAGAACATGCAAAGAATGGCCAGAGCTGTCCTTCAGTGTGAGACAAGGAGACCAAGCTTTATTTTCATTCTCCTCCTGGGACAGTTTAGCAAAATACTGAAGTCAAACTGACATTTTAAGTTATCCAGTCCTGCCTTTGGATCGGGCTCAATTCCACGTGTATTTTGCTCCAGATAAAACTACAGCAACTCCTCCTGTCCTTGTTTCTGCTGGATTTGACATTTGTTTCTGCCATGGCCTCACCTTCGCAAACCTCCTCGTCTTGCTTTTGATTCTCTCATCAACAATTCTCCTCCAGTCCTTGGAGCTGCCAGTCTCAGGAAGGAGCTGGATACCAGGGTTTTGGGCACCAGAATGTTTGGTCTTCCCATGGCCTTTGGGACAGGACAGTTCCTGAGCTGCTAAAACCAATACCTAGATGAAAAGGAGGGATGTTGTGTTAAAGTAAGGATAATCTCTGTACTAGGGAAACAAGTTAACCTGCACCCAAACCAATGGCAACAGCAAGGCAGAAAGGCACAAGTTTAGAATTAAGAACTGCAAGGCAAGCAATTGAAAGCCAGTCAATGGACTCTGAGGTAGTGGTCCAAACAGCCAGTCACTCTGCCCTGAAACAGAACAGCAGCTCCTATTTCAGACACAGCAACATGACATGGAAAGAGCCACAGGCAGACTGCTGACACATCAGGAGAAAGTGGCTGCTTTATGGCAAAAGATAATCACATATTTTTCACTCTGTGGGCAACAATTGCTGCTTAATTCAAATATAACAGAGCTAAGAGCAAGAGAGGAATGGCAGGCACAAATAGTAACTAAGAGGTTCCCATGCCCTTGCTTCCTCCTCGCCTCTCCTACAAGGAATAAAGGTCACCCCATTACATCTTAGGTGCAACAAAGACAGAAGTGGGAAGCGAAGAGAAGAGCACTTACATCGAGAATATCCATGCGCTGACGAAGGCTGTAGTTCAGAGAATAGAACTGGGAGGTCAAGTACTGTGCTACCTGTGCAGAAGGATCAAGGAGCAGTGAGCCCAGCCTGTAAACTGCCCTTCTGCTCATTCTAAACATTCTAAATTCTCCATTTGAGGCAGTGTCTGGTTTCCTGTTAGCTAACAACAAGACTCTGAGATTAGGGAAGAAGGGCACTCTACAAATAGGGGAAATCAAATACTTCCACTTCTAGATTCTCCCAAAGGAAGTAAAAGACAAATGGGACTTTGCCATTCTTCTCTCCCCTCTATACAGAGGTATCCAAAAAACTGTCATGGCGGCTGATTACAAACACCAGGCTTCTTTTAGAGAAGCCCAGTGTGCTTCAGCTTCCTCCTACATAAAGCCAAGCTTCCTTTAGTGCAAGAAGTCCTTATCTAATTTGCCTCATCAGGTACACCCATACACACAATGTCCTTTAGCTTGTTACAGCTCTTGAACAAGCTTCTGCTTTCCTGTTGTTTGTTACCCATTCCAGGTCCTTCAGTGCACAGCCCATCTCTGAGGCACTGCCAGACTTGAACCAGCTCTTCACACTCTGAAGCTGCTTCTACCAAACTAGAGGAGACTTCACCTCCTTAAATATTTGCCTGTGCCTCAACTGGGAAAAAGGAAGCAGAAAGAGGGACTAACAGGTATTGGATCAGTGGTTAAAACAGCTACTTGTGCCTTCTGACGGAGCTCTGCAAAGCCTTCCAGGCAGGTCTTCTCCTCCAGATGCAAGAGTATTTTTGCCAGCTCCACGCTAACCTGCTCGAAATAAGACAGAGGGAATCATGTCACTGCAGGAGTGATCCTTCTCACAGGTTTTACAGAGCACCATCCACCTTCCACCTCTAATGCTTTAGCACAGAGGGTATAACATAGGCCACAAGATGCCCTTTGCTCACAAGGGAGAAATAACACATGAGGATGAATATCATCAAGACGGATTTCTCAGAACACAAACAAAACCCTAAGCTGATTTCTCTACCCACGTTCACTTTTCACTTTGGCTTTTTGGACAAAAGCTAACATAATGAGATAGGAAGACCTGTCAGTACAGTTCATGGGTTAAATCCCATCTTCAGGTGTTCTCCAGGTCGCTGTGAGCAGCCATCGTATCAGCCTCTCTGTCCTAAGTTCCTTTCACTCAGGCTTTTCATCTTGACAGTACAACCCACCTGCTCCCTCGTTAATGAGCTACAATTCGTACAAGCAAAGAGGGAAAGTCCGTTTGATTTTATCCCATTTTTGTTGGGAAATACCAATTAATTCAATTTCAATTCAATATCAATTACATCCAAAGTTAAGGTGATTTTATCTATAGGATTCATGGCTGCTCTGCATGTTGCCTTTCCAAAGCTTTTTCTCCCCAGCACAAAGCATGGAACTTGCCCTGCTGCCCCAAGTGACTGGCAAGGTCTACTTGCAAACACATTTCTTCTTCAGTGCTGGAGCTGCTCAATGCCACCCTGCTGCCTTCACCTTTGCCTGCTTCTTTGTGCTCTGCAGCCTCAGGTCAGAAGCACCCATTTCCTTCTATTTCCCTTCCCAAGCTGAAAGCTCAAAATTCAGACACGCTCAGTGGGTTGCTCTGCTGGGAAAACTAATCTCCTCACAAGGGCAAGGGATACCCCTGTGCCAGAGCCCGCTGGTAATTGTTAGCTCACACTGCTTCACCTCTCTCGCTGCCGCTGGATTCTTTCGAACCAAGCTCTCAAGAGCCTTGACAGCTTCTTCCCATTTGTCCAGATCTTCAGAACCTGTCAGGGCTGAAGGCAAACAGAAGGCAGGCAAGGTATTAACAGAATGGTTCTGCTCAGGTATATACCCCAACTGTCCTCTGACAGCAGTTTGTCTCCAGCATTAGGAGCTAGCCTGCAGTTCTTTATGAATGACAGTCAGCACTTGAGCCCAGATAACTGAAAAATACAGCTTCTCTGGATTAGCTCCAATAAAACAAACCTAATGAGACCACGCTCCCCAAAACAGTAAGAACAAGATGAAGACTCAGCCCAGAATCTCATACCTTCAATACAGTCTCGAATATACACTGGAGCCTTAGTCTTCTTCAGTTCTTTATCCTCTGACATGTCGTAAGGTATGAGGTCATCATCACTGTAAACAAATAAAGGCAGCAGTTAGCCATGGGGGAAGGCTATTCTTTGCCCAGCTAACCTCAAGGAAGTAAAGAAGCAGCACAAACACCACTGTTACACCACTACTACTGCAATGCAGACAGCATGGCTGGAGCCCAGGCTAAAGGGGCTCCTTGGGAAGTTGTGTGAATGACTCTGAAGCTCAATGAAAGAGCAGCTCTGGCCAAGTGCAGGTAGGGGTGAGGTGACCCAGAGGCATGAAGCTGATTCTTGACATTTCTTTATACATTTGTAATGAGCCAGGATAAGACAGGTCCACTAATAAAATGAGTACATATGTCAATAAATCCAAGAATTGTCTCATAAGTCAATCAAATTGAACGGATACAATGGATACAGTGGCTTTGCTCCAGTTATTGACAAACATTCTTGCATAGAGTTTCCTACATGATGTCTTACTCTGCTGAATACCACCCAGCTGAACGAGGTCTGCTCCCTCATTCTGGTCAGAAAGAACTAAATTTGCTCCCTTCTCTCCAGGTCTGCTCTTAAGAACCTACCATTTCTTTTCCATTTCCTACCAGCTTCTTGCCCCATACCTGTCAAGCTCAGCATCTGACTCCTCATCTGGCATCACAGCAGTTGTTGCTGGAGGTGATTTCCTATTACTTTCCAATACTGGTGGCAGTGCAGCATCTGCATTCTCATTCCTGCTGTAAGCAATGAGAAACAATAAAACCAGTAAGGTAACAATCTGTATTCACAAGCCAAAAACTATCAGTGCCATCAGAGCCCTGCTGCCTCGGTAGTGCAGCAAGTACTTGTTTCTGTGCTGTCCCACCTACACCAGGAACAAAGCCCTGGGAGAGAGAACGGGGTGAGGGGAGAAGCAGAATCTCACAGCTGAAAAGTAAAGCAAACAAAACTTGAGTTAGCTCATCTGCTGCATCCTCCCTCTGCTAAGTTGCACCTCTGCTAAGGAAAGACTCATCTGTGGTAGGGGGATCACGCTGGTCTGGAGACCATCAGTGACACTGAACAAATGGGAACAAGGATCTTAAGCCACTCCAAAAGGGACGTATGCAATAACAGTATTTCTTTGGACTTTGGTATGTCATTTAAGCTCTGTATTTCTCAAATGCTGTCTAAACAGCTGTCTGTGCTGCCTACACCACTAAAACAGGAGCATTGCATCTTCTGTAATTCACTAGAGTGCTGGACAGCGTCGTTTGCTAATAACATTCAGGGGTTGATATCTGCTGTTTAGAGTAAGTGCTTCAAGAACTGCAGCAGATGCCATGGAAGTAAAGAGCAGCACAGAACCAGAAATGGTCAACGGACAGATAGTCCATATTTTGTTACTGATGAATGGTCTGGACACAGAAGGTCGCCCAGATGCAGACAGGGAGGCCCATCCAGCTCTGCTCAGGGAACGTAAGATCCCTAGAAACTGCAGCACGGTTTCACTGCGATCAGCTGTCAAACAGGCAATTCTAACACACGCTACCATTTGAACTGTGAATTCCAGATAATTATATTGCATCATAACAACAGTGCATTGCAATGCTTTGTAAGAATAGGAAAGATATCCTGAATACCACGTACAGCCCTAGTGTACAACTCAGAAAGGCAGAAAGAATGATCAGAGGTTCAAAACTGATTACAAGGAATGACAAAAAAGGTGAGGGCTTGTCCAGAAGGGACAATGATGGACAAAAAAGGCATAAGGAGAATTAAAAAGTTAAATCTCAAACAACACATCTTTTCCAGATGCAGACCCTGAAGATTAGCAAGGGAAAAAAAAATAGAAGCAAACATAACTTCTGCAGTCAGTCAGCACGATTTCTGTATTTGCTACATGGGAACGAAGAGCAGCAATATCTTACTCATTGTCTGGAAGACCTGGGAGGACACCGAGTGGTGCAGCTTGTACCAGAAGGGACTTCAGCTCTCTTGCTTCATCATCTTCTTCATACTAGACATTCAGAATAAGTGTTACTGCACTCGAAGAGGACAAACATGCCCAGCATGCAACACCTGACCCCTCTGCACTGTGCAAATGGGGACTGAATCATCAGCAGCTGAACAAACACTGATCCCTTTTGTTTCAGTCACCACCAGCAGTAACATATTAAGCTGCACAGAGATCTGTGCCACGCGTAATCTTCCCCCCTGCATGTCATGGCAGTACTTGGTCAGACCTTGTCTCGGTGTTATTCATAATCCTTAAAACATTTAATAAGTGGCAATGCAACAAGGTGAATGAATCAGGTTTTTAAAGAACAAATGGGATTTTATCACATAATTCTCATAAACTCTACTGGCAACAGCATGGCAAAGATCCCCATGTCAACCCTGTAGATGTCGGCTCAGGGCGGGTGTTCCCAGCACGTCGGGAATGCACGTTCACCAGCCTCAGCTCCCATCGATCAGATCAGGGTTTCCTCACACAATGTGACAATCCTCCACTGGTCCATTACTTACTAACAGTTTACCATCAGATTACACCCCTAGGGTCACCCTTACTCCTCCATCTTGTCTTTATACAATTCCTTTTTGTAATCAGGCAACCTCTCTTCTGGAAAACATCGCTGACTCTCCTCACTTCCAGATAAGTGTTAGAAGGTTGGATCTTAGGAGGAAGTTTTTCACCCAGAGGGTGGTGACGCACTGGAACAGGTTGCCCAAGGAGGCTGTGGATGCCCCATCCCTGCAGGCATTCAAGGCCAGGCTGGATGTGGCTCTGGGCAGCCTGGGCTGGTGGTTGGCGACCCTGCACAGAGCAGGGGGTTGGAACCGATGATCATTGTGGGCCTTTTCAACCCAGGCCATTCTATGACTATAATAACGCTCTGGCTCACCTGGTTTGAAACTTGCATTCCCTCTGTGCCCCACACACCAGAGAGAAATTTCACTACAACCTTTACCTGAAACTTCAGGACGGGCCCATCCGTGTTTATCTTTGAACTGATGCTCTCTGCCACGACCATCCCCAGACGCCGCACCTGTGGCAGGCTGCTATCCAGGTGGCACTTCACGCCCTCCATCATGCTCGTGAGAAGGTCTGAAGAACACAGACAGCACATAAACAGTGCCAGAGCCAAATGTGTGCCTTCAGAGGCCATCCAATGAAGGACAGAAAGGTAAGAAGGGCCTAAGCAACCACGACTTCTGCCTGCAATGGCAGTATTTCCCTTCAACACCAACATACTGAAGCCATGCTTTTTTGTGGGCACACATTACAAACATACTCTGAATTTGGAACATTTAGTTTTTCACTGATACAAAAAATAGAAAGGATTTCAATCCTTAGCTCATATTTAGAGCTTTGAAACTGGGTAATGCCACGTCAT
Organism: Pavo muticus; assembly: GCA_016647715.1. Classification (NCBI taxonomy): domain Eukaryota; kingdom Metazoa; phylum Chordata; class Aves; order Galliformes; family Phasianidae; genus Pavo; species Pavo muticus. Next base: position 703,252 of record JACDJE010000128.1, read on the forward strand.
GAGGGAATGGCAAATCCTGGCCAGTGCAATAATCAGAGGGAGGAATTTCCCTCATCACCTCGGTGAGCTGACACAGGTAGCCAACATCAATATTTCTCAGCCCACAGAGAACTGTGACCACCATCCTTATCTGGCAGATCTACTGTCAGCACAGAAAAGCCTCTCTGTTCAGCAGCTGCCAGACAGAAAACGGGTTATAAAACTTCAGCACCAGCAGGCAGTAACAGGCCTGGTGAAGCAGGATGAACTCCAGCCTGAAATGGACAAAACAGGCCGCCCAAGTCAACCTTCCAACAAGTGAAGAACAAAGCTACACAAGAAGCAACTCGAAAAATTGGACAGATATTACTTTTCTTGCAAGAGAAGTTTTCATTTCAGACCAGAACCCCCCTCTGCTACACATTATATGAACACAAAACAGGCTGTAACACTACCACCACTCACCTAACAAGTGAGCACACCGAGGGGAGCAGAAGAACACAGGAATGCATATGGACAGAGCCTAGCCAAACAGCTTCTTATTCTTGGTGCACTTCCCTCCCATCTCCTTTTGGAGTTACTCGTGCTCCAGAACCAAGGAAATTTAATCACACGATTCCTCCATCCAGTTCCAGAATCAATCCAAGTTTTCCTGAGACAAAACTTAAGGCATCCCAGGGCCACTGTTCAGATAAGAACCTTAGTTCAAAGATACCAATCTCCAACTTCATAATTTAAAGCCACGTACTTGGAATCCTTTTGTATCACTACTAAAGGAAAAGGATTCCAGCAGGACACCCGGCTGGACAGGATGGAGACAGCACCATTTTGTTTACCTGCACATCAAAACAAGATCATTCTCTCTTCCCCGTCAGACCTTCTGTTAAACACATCCATGCCTCACTTCTGCCCCCTCACCTTGTCTGCAGCTCTCTATTTCGGGTTCCTTCAGATGAGAAAGGCAGATAAGGATGGCCTTACTGATATACTGCTGCTGCTCCACTGGAGAGTGTTTCACCGCGCTGCTGCTGCCCCAGGTCTCCAGCAGCTCTTGCAGCACCTGATTCAGAGCAGAAATAACTTTGTTTATCCAAACTGGCTTGAAACAAATCCTTTTTACGTGTAAGTCTACAGCACATAACACATTACGATGGCCCATCGGTCTTAATGCCTCTCAGTGCAGTCAGCCTCCCTACCCACGGTGCTAACTTTGTATTTCAGAGACCAAAACGGTACTGTGCTTGGCCACCTTCCTTTAATAGCTTGTCAAGTATAATATTTTGGATGATAAATACATCTGTTTTTCTTACACACAGCATCATAGGGCTTTCTGACAAGAATTCATACTGTTCTGCATGACATCATGAGACGTTTCCAGTCCAATGTTCAAAGAGCAGCTCTCAGATTTTACAGCTTGTAACCACTGCCAAAAAACCCCCAACACATCAAAATGGTAACAGAACAGGGGTGATTTCCAGAACTACTGGCTTCCCAGAAGTTCTGGTGGTACACTGCAAAGTCGGAGAGAGAAAAGATCTGTATCCCCACTGAGGTTAAGGGAGAGAAAGAGAGATTCTGAATCAACCACGCAGCACACAGACAGCTCACAGACAACTCCAGCACTTCCTCCACCTGTCACACAGGTCAGCTGAGGAGCTGAGGAGGACAAAGGGCATCAGTAGGAATCCAGGCCTTAGCAGTTTTGCTACATGGAGGACAATTTGCCAATTAAATATGAAAAGCATCAGCAGTGCAGGATGTCTCTGGTATCTCACAAAGTACTGGTTTTGCACCAGTCAGCATCTCAGGGCTGCCATCACTCCCATGAACAGCAGCAAGAGCCACTCAGGGACGTTCCAGAACTCCACACCACACGTTCATAGGGGAGAATTTTTTCCAGTCAGACACCTCACCAAAAGCATGACTTAACCTTACCTTGATCAATAAGGCACGACGAAGACCGTCCAGGGACAGATAGCCAAGAAGATTCTGCAGCACTGCAGTCTGTAATGAAAACCACAGGTCTTGCTTTAACTGGGCATAAAGCCAGCATCCAGCAGTGCTGAACGGGGATGTTTATCGTGTTAAACTTCCCAACGAGGAGGGCTGGTTGACAACATTCAAACAGAAAAGCTAATTAAAGAAAGAAAAAATAAGAACAAAAAAGCAACACATGCAATTGCTGATGAAATATATGGCAAATCAGGTCAGGAATACAGTACTTGTACCACCAGGACCAGACAAATACAGAACAGACGAGGTCTAGACCTGGAGCTCAGCTAAATAAAACAAAACCCAACAACAAATTGGTACTATGGGAAAGACTGGCATTGCTCCACTGCTGCTCAGCACAGAGCCCTTACCGTGTAGCCGTACTGCAACAGCAGCATCTTCTGTGTCACAACAAACTGAGCTTTCTTATTTTTCACAACCAGGTTCCCCAGCAGCCTAGACAGGACATCTGCCCTAGCAAAACAACAGCAAAACGTTAGGAATCCATGGAGTGACTGTCACACTGCCTCTCATTACATGAGATTCTTTGAGCAGCTCTCTGCAATGAAGTGAACACCTCTCAATGTTAAGAGCCAGTGGTTGCAGATAATGTTTTTTTCATTGCATGCCATGGCTCAGGTCTGTAAGGAACAGGGCAGGTTCGAGCTGAGGGGGAACAATCAGCAATTCTGCCCCTTGCTCCCTCAGGAAATGGCACTGTAAGAAACAAACTACGCACACGTGTGTGCCAGCATCTTTCCTAAGGATCTGTGGCAAAGTTCCAGCCTTTGCTCCGCCTCAGGGAGGAAAACAGAGCTCTTACCCCGGTGCTCTCTGAACAAAACCAAGGACCACTGCCTCCATCCAGCGCTCTGGCACACATTCCACCAACCGCCAGCATATCCTCTGCCAGATGCAGTCAGACTTGGTGAGATCCGTGAGCTGGGGCACCAAAACACTCAGAATTTCCTCTGAAGCAGAAAAGAGAGAAATACGTCAGCTGGGCAGAACTACTGCAATGGGACTCGGGGTTGGCTGCAAACATAAAGACCTTTACGGATGGAGAAACAGAACAGCGTGCAATCCTATATTCTCCCTGTGGTGAGGACACCTTGTGGCCTAAGAAACTCGCAAGCATTCCTCACTGCAGCAAACAGATGGGCAACCTCTCCTTTTTGCCCCTGAAGCCCTGTCACCAACTACCGTGGCTTTAAACTCCTCAGCCAAGCGAGAGCGAAGGCTTCTCATAGGAGATGACTATTACACATGGGGAGGGATTTTTACTGGTATTTACAATATGCTTTCAGGTCTCTGGATCAGATGCACTGGAAGAGCACTTAATAGTTATGTCCCACATGGAAAGGCGAGGGAAGGGCAGAAAGCTCACATATTTTCGAGGTATGAACACATCACACTCGCATGAGATGATAAAAGAGCATCACCATCTATCAGATCTGTAGCTGAGCAGCCTCAGAAAGCAGAGAGCAGCCTGTACTGCAGCGTGACCCACAGAAAACCCTCAGAGCTGCCAGGTCAGGTAGAACACTCACTTTGTCTCCCATGAATGCACACCTTTCCCAGAATATGCGAAACGAAAGAGACTGAGCAATCCAAGCCACCTGGAACGAAACAGATAGAAGCTTAACAAGATCATCACCAGCATCACCCAAAGCCACTACACACACAGCTACAAGGCCAGAAGTCTGAAAATACAGATGAGTTTTCTTCTTTTGAGGTATGATTTCACCCCCCCCACCTGCCTTCAGGTACAAACCAACCCAACATTATCCATGCAGAGTTGGAGTGAGAGCACTGAAGTAGCTCAGTCCTGTTCAGCACAATGGTGAGTGAACTACTGGTTGTTTCAGTGCTGGTCTTCCACACGCTTCATTCAGCATAGCTCACAGCTAAATGCTGGCAAGGGATGAGGATATTTAACAGCTCACAGGACTGCAGCTTTCAGCAGGACTTTTAACAGCCTCAGTCTCATTCCTGGTATCTTATTCTTTTAAGCACAATGTACTTTGCAATAGAAATTGAACTTAAGGCTCCACAACACCCATTGTCTACATCTCAAGTACCAGCCGAGGGGTCCACGCACAGAACACTCCAGAGGAGCCGCCTCTACGGACCAGCTCTGCAATCTCACCTCTGAGCGAAGTGGAAACGTTGTGCAGCACCTGGAGAACCGCGCCGCCCAGCAGAGGGAAGTAGTGCTGCGGGAAGAACACGGCGGGGCCCTGCCCCTGGAGGCTGTTGCCGACGAGGTCGGGCAGACACACGATCCTGCCCAGCAGCGCGTCCTGCCGCTCGGCCGAGCCGGGCCGGGAGTGCTGCTGGCACAGCTCCCAGATGAGCGCGGACAGGCGGCCCTGCCGCAGGAACTGCTCCAGCACCTCGGGCACCGCCGTCAGCCGCCAGCCGGGGCTGAAGAAGGAGAGCTGCGGTGAGTGCCCGCCCCGCCCCGCGGGCACTGGCACTGCTGCCCCGAGCCGCCCCGACCCTGGACGTGCCCTGGGTGGGGGGCAGGCAGCCCAGGGCAGGGGTGGGGCTACGAGGTCCCTTCCAACCCAACCTCTCGTGGATTCTGCCATTCTCTAACGGCAACCCCGAGCTGAGCAGCACAGCCGCTCCGTGACCCCACGGGAAGCCCCGCGCAACCCCCGCTCCCCCTGCCCGGGTCCCGAGGCACGGCACTGACCGCGGGGCCGCCAGGCTGTCGGTCAGCGCGCAGAAGGCGAGATCGGGCGGGCCCTCCAGGAAGAGGCTCCGCCATGGGCCGGCCGGCTCCTCCGGCCCCGCCGCCAGGTTGCGCAGGAAGGCGCCGAGGCGCGCCCGCTCTCGCTCGCCGAGTGCCGCTGGATCCCCCGCCGCAGCCAGAGCCGCTCGCACGGCGCCCACCGCCTCCGCCCCAGGGCAGGGCCCGGGCCCGGCCGCCTGCAAAGCGCTCTCCAAGGCGGCCGCCATGATGGAGACCACGCCCACTTCCGGCCGCCATGTGGCGACCAATGGTGGCGCCGGAAAAAGGCCCCGCCCACGCTGCTCTTAAAGGCGCAGGAGCCCTTATTCTCAACCCTACTGCTTTATTCGATAGCCGCTCGTCCTACACAAGTACAAACACAACGTGGCCCCAAAGGCTACAAAGTTATACAAAACGACACAAAAATAAAGAAAAAACAACATAAAGACTTTATAGTATTGACTGTACAACAGGTGGTTCTTTGCCTTTCCCCAGGCAGCAGCACAGCCTCAAGCCTCCCTCTCTGCCTTGCAGTCTCCTTGCAGGGGCTGACGATCAGTTGCTAACTGGAGATTCGTAAAAGCAGAAACACTTTGCATTGTTTCCTTAAGGGACTGAATGGGAAACTTACCAAAATCTTTAAGAAAAGGTGGAAGGAATCAATGAGGGCAGCAGCTACAAACCCACTGTTAAGATTTCCAGCTGCTTTTCTAAAGTACAGCGCTCAGCAGGCTGGGCTGCTGTCTCTGTAGCGTTCAGCTGGTTCACGCATTACAGAAGGTCAATGTGCAGAAACTAATCGTAATTTGGGAATGGGAATAAAGCAACAGCTTTAAGTCTCAGACAGATTTTGTAACCTGGACAATCCCAGTGATTGGGTCACTGCCTCCCTGCCCTATTCTGCAGCGTTTCCAGAACAGCTCAAGATTTACACGCCCATCTGTACAGCATGCTAAGCATTTAGAAAGCATCAAGCAGCAGTCTGCTAACTGGAGAAAGGGGCTACAACATCTATCCAGAAGAGATGTTGGTTTTATAGCCTTTAAAAAAAATAAATCAAAGCCATTTTTCAATAATGTCAATTCAATGCCAGGAAACTAGAAGCCCCACAGCAGAGGCTGTCTAATGGCCTGGAACTGCTGCTGTCTCCTCTCGGGTTACCTTCGCTGCCAGGATCCTCTCCCCCCTCTCTCCCTTCCTCACCTAGGCCCATTGTAAAAAAGGTACAATATTTTTTTTCGTGGAATTTAAGTTAAAAAATAAAAAGCTGTCCATTCGTTTTGCTCTATCGTGAGGAGTTGGAGCTGGAGCGGCTGCGGTGGCGCCTTCGTCCGGGAGACCTCGACCGCGAGCGCCGGCGGACGGGAGATCTGCGCCGGGGAGAGCGGGACCTGGCGGGAAGGAGGGAGAGCGTTTCCATTAGGAGGCACGGGCAACAGCTCCAGCAATGGCAGCTCGTCCGCCACCTCTGCAAATCAACTCCTTTCACCCTTCCAGAAAAATCTCACAAACCACTCGGAAAGATCCAGCAAACAGCGAGCTCCAGAAGCAGGAAGGCAATCCAAGCAGGAATGTTCCAGCAGGGATTTTCCAGCTGCCATCCCTCCGCTTCAGAGCTTGAAAGACTGCCTCATATCCAAACAATAGACAAGAAGCTTATTTGCTACTCAGTTTCTACCTCACACAAAACAAACAAGTTCGTTCCACACCAGATTCTCCTTCTTCTGAAAGGTTCATCTGAATCTGGCTCCTGATACCGCTCAGTGTTTACACAGGTCACACAGCAGCACGCACACACTGCTCAACCAAGTCCGACTCTAAATAGCTGAGCTCCAAAATCTGCAGTGCTGCATTAGTCTGCACAGCCACCAGTACGACACCAAGGTTCCAGGCATGGAATATTAATGGAGCCTGACAGGACAGCAAAAGATGAGGGAGCAAACGAATCACCCAGCCCAGCATTTACCAGACTGCAGTAAGAAGCATTTTATGCAGAAGCAATCAGCTGGTCCAGATCAGGAATGGCATTACTAACAACAAGAGTTTCAGAAGGCTTCCAAAGATAGTGGAGCTCACCCACATGCTGAGAACATCGATGTTAAGGTTTTTGGAGCCTGGAGTACTCAGGCAGCCCTGAGTCATAGCACATGCATGTCAGGTCCCTCCTTGGGGTCACATGCACCTGATGCAGGAGGACTGCTTTACTCTCATTTCCCACTGACAGAAAGGAGATATGAGGGCTTCAGAAAACAGCAACCACAGCAGGCTGCCAAGGGCATCCTACCAGCCAGCCATAAGTCTGTCCTCACTTCATCTCAAAGCACTACACAGAAGGGAACAGGCTGGGATCTAAACATTTCTGATGAGTGTATTCAGGAAGCAGACCATGGCGGGTCAACTCTGACATTACACAATTAAGAATCCTAGAATGGCCTGGGTTGAAAAGGACCACAATGCTCATCCAGTTCCAACCCTCTGCTATGTGCAGGGTCGCCAACCACCAGCCCAGGCTGCCCAGAGCCACATCCAGCCTGGCCTTGAATGCCTGCAGGGATGGGGCATCCACAGCCTCCTTGGGCAACCTGTTCCAGTGCGTCACCACCCTGTGTGTGAAAAACTTCCTCCTAATATCCAACCCAAACCTCCCCTGTCTCAGTTTAAAACCATTCCCCCTTGTCCTGTCACCATCCACCCTTGTAAACAGTTGTACCCCCTCCTGTTTATATGCTCCCTTCAAGTACTGGAAGGCCACAGTGAGGTCTCCCTGGAGCCTCCTCTTCTCCAAGCTGAACAATCCCAGTTCCCTCAACCTTTCCAGAAGTACAATCTGAGTTCAACTGATGCCCAGAAGGTGGTTTGTCTGTTCTTCTGTTTGTCGTTTTTTTTCTTTAAGCTGTCATTTGGAGGGGAAGATGAAGTCCAACAGGATATGGTTGTCCTCATGCTGGGACTTCACGATAAATCCCTGTTACACTGAGAAGGAAATAAGAACTGCCCCAGCTCTCACCTTCTCCTCATGCGAGGGGGCGACCGACGCCACATGGGTGGTGGTGGCAGCATCCTCCTGGGCGGGCTGAAGCGCCGAGGAGGCGGTCTGGGCCGTGGTGCCAGTACAGCAGTGGCTGTGATCTCCTGCCCATCGATCTGCCCTGTGCAGAAAGTCCCAAAAGTAAGGCATTTTCCAGCACCAACAAACCAGGTGACAGCGATTCACAGCTCTGCCACAACCTGCGCTCCTATTTCCACCACGCTCTGAAGTTATGCTGACCAAATCACGTTCACACCAGACCTCCTAACCAAGTATCCCACCAGACATTGACCAGGAAGGATTTTCACAGAGATTTAAATGATTTTCAGTTTGGAAAAAAGCATCATTTTAATAGTTCTTTGTTTTCTTATAATCTGTCCTGAAACCACACAAAAGCCAAAGCCTTTGGGCTGAGAACAGAATGACAGCACGTCAGATCAGCTGCCCAAAAGGCACCCCACCATCCCAATCTCACCTTCACATCAAATCCACCTGCTCCAAAGACTTCTTCCAAAGCACCCAGCCTCCCTGCAGCCTTTGACACCTACCTCCATCCATGTGTTTCAGGGCTTTCTCAGCATCATCCGGGTTCTCAAACTCCACATAAGCGTAGCCCTTAGAGAGGTGTGGGTTTAGCCTGTCAACTGGCATGTCAATCATCTTAATCTTTCCATAAGTGGAAAAAATTTCCATGATGTGATCCTGCCAAGAAAGAGCAGAACTTCAGGACATACAGCACTCAGTGCCAGGTCTGGCTGGTACAGAGCACACAGCACCAAATCAGCTTTACATCAATGCCACCTGCAGGAGATACACTGCACTGCTCAGGTGTGGGAAGGACACTGGGATTACCACATCCTCTACTGATGCCTGCGTCTGTTTCAATTCAGACCATTCCAGACCTTAACAGAAGTACTGGCTGAACATCATCACAGGCTACAAAAGCTGCACTAGTGTAAAAGCCTTCCTGGGGACCGTAGGAAAGTGAAGTTGTGTCCTCAGTTAGGAAGTCTTCAGGTACAATTCTTAGCATCTTTTTTTAAAGAGCATCTTTTCAGCACCCCAAACTTGTACCTCTGCAGACCTGCAGCCTACGTTCTAGCAAAGACAACTCCAGCCAGCCCAGCTCTCCTGGAGCTCCTTTTTGTGAACCCCCAGGTGCCCTCAACGCCTCCCACCAGGTGCCCTCAACGCCTTAACACCACTGCACCTCAAAAGCCTGCACTTGATTTGACCAGGGGAAATTCTACTGAAGCGTTCCTCACTCATCAACTTGGACACAAAGCAAGAATTCCCAGCAGCAATGTTTGGCAGCAGTCCAGCAACAAAACAAACACTGAAGGCTTTAAAAAAGCCACCAACACACGCCAACAAAAGGGGCACAGGCACGGCATTACCTTGGTGACATTCCTAGTGAGCCTCCCAACATGCACTTTTGTAGGCCTGGGAGATGGGCTGCGCCGCTTCCGCTCCTTCTCATCTCTCTTGGGTGGCTTGGACCTGATTTGGACATGAAGCATTGACAGATCTCAGGGAAAGCAAGACGACAAGCACTAGAAGCCAATCCTAGCACACGACTTTAAAAAAGGTACCGTTTTTCTTGTGGAGGTGCCTTTTTTCTTAAGGCATTACAAGTCAGGAACTGCTGGGGTGGTGGCTGTGTTAGATTCATATTTGCCTTGTCTGCTTTTGCTTTAGAACCTTCTGGAATCAAAGGGGCTTTTTTCACATATTAAAGATTAGGTCGGGTTACAGATTTCAGTGCACCAGGTATTTACTCAAAGAATTCTGTAGTTGCAGGAACAAAAACCATCAGGTGACAGCAATTAGAGGCAAAAGGAGGACAGAAGCACCAAAGCACAGCACAGCCAAATAACGGAGCTAGTGACCCGTGTCTGTGTCTTCTGCTCGCTACAGAAGGTGAGAACCATCACATCCGAGTTACTTAAGTAACTGTGTTACAGTTTGCTTGCAGGCCTTCCAAATTACGAGCCACATTTGTAAAAAGAAAGAAGAAAACAAACACCAAAGAGAAAAGCCCAGATCTGAGCATGCAGAACATCCCTATTTGTGCTTCTTCCAAATCTTACTGTCCACACGTTGAAGGATGCACAAAGCAAACTGCATTATAATACTGGACTTGTTTTAATTAGCCTTCCACAATCTAAACAATTATTTACAGAATTATCAAAGGAAAAAGCCATGTGGGCATCCCAGCTGCTGCCCTTACAGAAAAATTCTTCCACTGGTCCCCCCACTTACATTATTTTACCAGAATAAGAATACACACACAAAAATAAACAACAATAAAAAACAAAAATTCTCTCTAAATAAAAAAAAAAACACAAAAAAAACAAGAAAAAAAAAACAATAAAATAATGAACAACAACACCAAAATAAAGAGAGAAAACAAAAAAAAAAAAAAACAACAAAAAAAAAAAAAAAAAAAAACACAAAAAAAAAAAAAAAATAAATCTTTCATCTCCACAAGGCAGCTGTTTTGACAGCCATCAAAAGGAACACGTGAATTTTGTTAGATCAGACATCTCTAAGCTACGGAGAGAGCAAACCATCCCTGGCACAGATCTATTTGATCACAACCCTGTACTGTACAAGGCAGTCAGCCTGCTCGGTAGCAGCTCCTAGAAGACACACAGAACTCACTTGGAGCGGGACCGCCTCCTGTTGTCGTGCCTGCGCCGGGACGGACTGGGGGACCCAGAGGAGCTGCTGGAGCTGGAACTGCGTGAGGTGCTGGAGCTGCCGGAGCGGCTCGAGGCAGAAGAGGAGCTCGAGCCACTGCTGGAACCGGTGCTGGAACTGGATCCTGAGCTGGAGGTGGAGCTGGAGCGGGACCTGGTAAGGGCAGAAAAATGGGAGTGGAATACCCAGAAAAAGAATGGCTGGAGATCTTCTCCTGATAACGAGACAGAAAGCAACTGTGAGTTAGAGCAATGAGAACTGACTCTCCACTGTTCACTAATTCAACCACACCTCACGAATCCAAAACCCCTTAATTTAATCACTTCACTGCGACCAACACAATTCAAAACTTGCTTAAGTCCGAGCCATGGGGCGGCTCTGAAAAGATGGACTTGTTACTGCCTGTAATGGTAGCTACCTGGTGCTGCTACTCCCACTGGAAGCACTGCGCCTTTTGCGCGCCTTGTCCCGACCACGGTCCTTCTCCCCCGACTCCTTAGCGGCTGCCTTGTCCTTGGATCGGTCCTTTGATTTCTCCTCAGACCTATCCTTGCGTTTGGTTGGTGAGGGAGCCCTTCAAGAACACACGGCAGAAGGGATTGGTTAATATGGAAAACACAGAAGAACAGAAAACACTCAAACGAGGAACAGAACAGCAACACAAAACACTGAACTCCAACATAACTGAAGATTACCACGAGAGCAGGGTGAAAGCATCGGGTCAGTTGGGCTCATTAGGAAAAAGGAAAATGCTTTACACTGCAGAGTAGCAGCTTTGAGGACAACAGCTACAGCACACAGAAAGTGGCATATTAAGTTCACCAAAAGAGATGCATCTCCAACTCCTTCCCCTCGCTGGGGAAGCCCCAGTGCCTACAGCATCCCACTTCCATTCGGCCTTGGCAATTTGGAAGGACTGCCTACTGCTGCATCTTCTCTTGTTGTCTTTCAGTCCTAGCAAACTCCTCTTTTCACTTCCATTAACTCCATTTCCCCTGCAGAGGTGTCCAAAGCAGCACCAAATGGGCCTCCCTTGTGTCAAATCTCAGTTCTAACTCCTCCATTCTGAGAAGTGCCCCTAATTGAGAGCAACAGACTCCAAAGAGCAGCCAAGTGACACGGCAAGAGCACAAAGAAACAAGAGATGAGCAGACACAGAACAGCAGAGCTGCAGTGCAGCACCATACCAGAGGACAAGTGAGCTGCAGGGCACTGCAGCCAGGCAGTGCTGCATGGCAGTGACAGCCAGCCCCCGGGCAGCTCACACCTCCACGGCACACAGACTTGTATGCGTGTTTACAGTTACAAACTGTGCCAGTCACAGAAGTCCAAAGGATCCTCACTGTGCACCCCCAGAAGGGGCACAGAGGACGTTCATCTCCTACACAAGACGCACATGCAGCTCATGCCAACATCCTCATCCCCAGAGGAGGAAACCAGAGCTTGCTCCAAAGTCACTCTGTGCCGCAGAACACGAGCTTGGCAGGAAGAGGTGGCTGCTGAGTAGGGATACAGGCTGGCTTGTTTAGCAACACAGAGCAGTATATTAGTTAGAGGAGCAATATATTAGTTCAGCAAAAGGAATCAGCGAGCGCTAGTCCTAAAACTTCCCATTTCTGCTTGGCTTGGTGTGTGACCAGCCTTGTTTTCTCTTAACTCCACAAGCAGCACTGGAGCCATGACAGCCTACTGGTCCCTGCGTTTCACCAGGTGCAAGGCTGCAATCCTAGGAATTCCACACACGTTGTTTTGGAAGTTGCTCATTATGGCATAAGAAGCAACAGACCAAACTGGGGAAAAACAGCTACAGGTCAACCAAAAGGCTCAGCGACGGAGCTGCTGGTGGAAAATGGGCATGAAGTAAGTGGGCGTACAGCCACCTGCAATGCAACTGTGCACGCCCAGGGGGACATGAGCACACATTAATGAGCTCTTGGAAAAGGATGAATGTGTGCCAGGGTGCTGCAGTGTACGTACTGACTGCTCACATGTGGAACCCGAACTCTGAGAGCTCCATTCCAGACACTTCCTATGAGAGGGCTGCACCTATCACATACTCCGTGACATCTAAACATGCTGCTGCATTGTGCTCATTCTATCTGGATCACAAAGCTGCCTCCACGTATATTGTAATGACTTTGAAAGAATTTGGCAGACATGTTTTGGTGTGAAGCCTATTACCTACCCACACAGGAAGCATTTGGGAAACAAAGAATCACAGAATGGCCTGGGTTGAAAAGGACCACAATGCTCATCCAGTTCCAACCCCCTGCTATGTGCAGGGCCGCCAACCAGCAGACCAGGCTGCCCAGAGCCACATCCAGCCTGGCCTTGAATGCCTGCAGGGATGGGGCATCCACAGCCTCCTTGGGCAACCTGTTCCAGTGCGTCACCACCCTCTGGGTGAAAAACTTCCTCCTAATATCCAACCTAAACCTCCCCTGTCTCAGTTTCAAACCATTCCCCCTTGTCCTATCACTGTCCACCCTCACAAACAGCCATTCCCCTCCTGTTTATACAGAATGGGGACGAGCATCTCTGTGAACTGCCAGCATCACCAGCAGAGGCATTACAGTCACCATACTGCACCATGCTGGTGCACCAACAGCTGCATCAAAGGCAAAATTAGCTAACAAGGTCTTGTTGCGTTGGGTGTCTGGTTCTGACCACCACCCACTGGATTCTCTACACTGCAATGACACTCAGGTTTGGGAAGAGGTTGCTACTGAAGAGCTGAACTCACATTCCTGACTTTCAGCTCACAGTTTTCTCTAATACATCAACCACAGAAGCAACACAAGGGGATGCAGACCCAGCTCCCCACAGCTAGGATACACCCATGCCCTTTTGCAAAGAGAACAAGAAACCCACAACACAAAGTGACACCAGCAGGTCTTCCCTAACACCTGAGGCAGGAAGCAGGCAGTGCACGGACTGCTCCGCAGGTGCTAAAAGCAAAAAGAAAAAGCAAGCCTGTGTCTGCCATTAAGCTGTATGCCACTTCTAAGCAGCTCGCTCACTCTAGTAAGAAAAGTGACAGACCCACAGCTTAGAAACATAAAGTCCCTGTGTCAGACCAGCTGAGCTACTGCAAAGAACACAACAGCCAAGTTCTGGACCAAAGCAGCTCATGTTTTCCTTTCCTGCCTCTCTCCTCCTGAGCACACCGCTCAGGTTTGGAGTACTTCTCCCTGCACACCAAATCCTCTCACACCATTGCAGCCAGGACACCACAAGCTCAAAAGCCATTTCCCAACGGCAGCCAGCTCCAGCTGCACCTCGCTGCAAGGAAGTGAGAGCTCAGAAGACCAACAAGTGCTCTGCCATTATGCTGCCTGCTGCCTGCTGAGAAGCACTGCATGTAAACAGCTCCTCTGTGTGCCCACAAGGCTGGCACTTACCAGACAAAACAGCCAAATTACGTTTACACATCCAGCAAACTTCTGTCAAAGGCAGCTTTTAGGCAGCCCGTAAGCTAACCAGTGTTTTTCTCTCATCCAATTAACATATACCTTTCCCAGGAAAGTTTCAGTTGGAAACCTCAGCCTGGGAGACGCAGCCCCTGGGCACTTCCACCTGTACGTGCTCAGGCATTCACAGGAACACACCTCCATAAAGAATAACACTGCAGCATGAGCGCATTAACAACACAAGGCATTTCTAAGCAACATCTGCCCTTCCCAAAATGGAAACAAAACCCAATATCCCCAACATCTCAGCGTTCGTGCAGCACTCAGCCCAGCGCAGCCAGCCTCAGAGCACTGTAACAGGCTAGGCCATCCCCCCCACACAGTGAGCTCTGAGACCTATGCTCGTAGAGAGCTGCAGCCAAGGCAACGACCCTCAGCCTTCCTGCATGGCAGGTGCGTCCTGGAACGGCAGCTTGCTTTTAGGTCCTCCTTTGCCAAGTATAGGAAAGTTTTCCTCGCGAGATTTAAGTACAGACCGCCTGGCAGGTCCCCTCAACACCGCCCGCCCGGCTAAAGGCAGCGCGGGGCCGAGGCCGGCCGGGGCTCAGCCGTTCGCAGGCTGCGGTACGGCGCCGGGCAGAGCAAGACTCGCGGGGCGCTCCCGGCGCGCAGCCCGCCCGCTGCTGGGCGGCGGGATCCCCCCAGCTCCGCTCCAGGCCTCAGGCCCGGCTCCGCCCCGGCCCGGCCTCCCGCCTTCCTCCCCGCCCCCGGCCGCGGTAGGCCGCGGCGCCATCCCTGTGCCTCGCGTCCCTCCGTATCCCCTCCGTCGGCTCCCGCCCGCTCCCCTGGGCAGCCACGAGCGGCTGCGAGGCCGCACCGAGCGGCGGCCGGGCGGATGGAGGCCGATGCCCGCGCCGGCAGTCAGCCCCCGCCTCACTCACATCCTCGGCACCCGCCGCAAACTCCGCTCCAACCCCGTCGCGCGCAATTGGCGCAGCGCGGGCGGGAAGAGCCTCCGTGTGGCGAACAGTGATGACATCAGGGGGAGGGGAGCAGCGGGTCGGGCGCCTTAAAGGCACCAGCGGAGGTGCTCCGTGTTCCTGGGCGCGCTGCCGGCCCGTGCCCCTCTGGGCATTGCCGTGTCCGCCTCTGGAGCGGAGTGCGGTGGTAATCTGTTCCGTGATGGTTCCTGAAGCACGGTCACCTTCCAAATGTGTAGGCGTGGCTTCTCAGTGTCTGACCAGATGTACGTAGGGGATGAGCCTGTGTTCTGGTGGTGTGACGGGAATAACCCCACAGATAGGAAAAAAAACAGCTTTGGCCATCGCTGAAAGGGAGACTGACTGGCAGATTGATTTCTCACAGTTACCTGGCAGAATCCTGATAGATATTTACTTGTTTTGGTGGATGCTTATTCAGGACGGCCAGAAGCCTTCTTCTACCGCACCAGCAAAGCACAGGAAGGAGTAAAATGGCTTTTAAAGAAAATAATTCCAAGATTTGGAGTCCCTGTGGGTATACCTTTGGGAATGGCCACAAGCCTTGCCCCTGGCTCTCTGAAGAGTGGAGATGGAGGTTCACATGAGTTGTTGCATGGGAGAGCATACCAAGTTCCAGCACTTCTGGGAATGACACTGGGGTGGGAGAAGCAGATTTACGCTCATATTTAATGATCAGTGCCTCAAAGTGCCACATCTTTCTAAGTGAGCCAGACCCCTCACAGCTCCGTACCGTTCTGTGGACACCCTGCAGGGCCTCGCTGTCTTGTATCGCAGTGAGGGGCCCAGAGCTGAACACAGCACTGCGGCCTACCCAGGGCTGAGTGCAGTGGGACCATCACCTCCCTGTCTGCTGGCTGCACTATTGCTGACACAACCAGGATGCCGTTGGCCTTCTTGGCCACCTGGGCACACTGCTGGCTCATGTTCAGCCAAGTGTTGACCAACACCCCCAGGCCCATTTCCTCCACACAGCCTTCCAGCAGCTCTGCCCCACGCCTGTAGCCTGGGGTTGTTGTGGCCAGAGTGCAGGACCCGGCACTCGGTCTTGTTGAACTTCATTCCACTGTCCTCAGCCCAGCGATCAGCCTGTCCAGGTTGTTCTGTGGGGCCTTCCTGCCCTCAGGCAGATCGACACTTCCCCCAGCTTGGTGTCATCTGCAGACTTACTGAGGGTGCACTCTGCCCTCATCCAGATCATTAATGAAGGTATCAAACAGGACAGGCCCCAATACCAGCCCCTGGGAACCACCACTCATGACCGGTCGCCAGCTGGGTGTAAATCCATTCACCACCACTCTCTGGGCCTGGCCATCCAGCCAGTTCTTTACCCAGCAAAGTGCGAAGGAGTTGAGCTGTCTGACATGCTGAGGGCTGCGGATGAGCGAGCAAAGGAGGAAGGGCCCAGCATGCAGCACCAGCCAGCTCCTGCAGCAGGCAGCCCGAGACACACAGGGTATAATTTCTGGATATTCAAATTACTGCAAAGGTTCAGCTTCAAAATGCCACAAAGGCTGGATGTGGCTCTGGGCAGCCTGATCTGGTGGTTGGCAACCCTGCACATAGCAGGGGGGTTGGAACTAGATGATGATCATTGTGGTCCTTTTCAACCCAGGCCATTCTATGATTCTATGATTCTAGATTCTATGATTCTATGATCTCCACCACCAGCCCTCTGCAGCTCTTGTCTACAAAGTCACTTGTGTGTGTAACAGCATGTGGGATGGCCTTTAGCTGCAAACAAAATCAAAGTGCAATCTACATCTGGTTAATGCACCTCCTTTTTGCCATGGAAGAAGTACAACGCAAAGTGGTACAACCAAACAACTAGCACTGTTTCTCCCCTGGCTTTCTGTAGATGATCTGCAGCAGTCTCTGTGCCTTCTTGGCAGATAAAACATGTTAAGGTCTTTTTCAAGACCAGCGTATGCCTGTGGAAGAGGGATTTGGAGAAGATGCGTGGATAGCATCTGCTTGGCAGCAGCCACCTGATGTGATCCCTGGTACATGCTTTATTCTGCAAAACATTGTGCTGTGCTGTGGTTTCCTGGGGGCTGTTTGTGTGGGGAGGTGAGGCCCCCTGCTATGTCTGCTGAGCAGCAGATGCAGGACTGATTTTCCAAGGATGCCTGCAGGTGAAGGAAGCTGACAGAAAATGGAAAAAACCTCCAGTGCTGTACCAGACGTGCACACATGTATATGTGCATTGTTCCCATATTTACAGGTATGTCCCCATGTACGTGTGGTGTGTGACTGCATCCTGACCCACTGACCTTGCCATGCATTCCTTGCATGGGGAATGGGGAGCCCAGGAGGTGCAGTCATGTGGGAATACAAGAAAAACTGTTCAGAGCACAGCTGTGGAACAAGATAAACAGCATGAGAACCAAGGACATCTCTAGAAGAAGAAAGAACGTTTCACAGCTCTGATTGGATAAGTGCCTGCATGAACGGTTAAGGAGTGTTTGTAGAATGCTCTGTTGATGTGTAGGGGCGAATGGGAAAGCTAGAAAAAGAAAACTTGTAAAGGTATATAAGTGATGTGAGAACTTGTAATAAGTGATTTGGATCGTTCACATCTGAGTCCGTGCATCAGACGCTGCACAGTCATATGTGCATACCCAGACTTTCTTTACACTGACACATAAGTGGTTGCTTTTGCTTCTCTCAATGGTATGGGACAGCAGCACCTACAGACCTGATGGGCGGACTCCCAGGCACCGAGTTTCCAGCTACAGGCATCAGCTCACCACAGCTTTTCCTGCCACCATGCAGGCACAAAGCTCCAGCAGGGACATGATGGGCTCACACGGTGACACGCTGCTTGGCAGGACTTGCACCCAGCTCCCCACAGAGCTGAGTCCTGGGGGCCCAGACTGGGACACTGGGACACAGCCACACCACAGCCACCTGCAGACCTGAGCTGCTGTGGGTCTGAGTGCAGTGGGTACACCACCAATGAGGAGCGGCAGCTGCATGTCACTGCCACAGGAGCTGGCACAACCCTGACACCATGGCTGCGTCTGAAATGAGGGGCCTAGCTGCCCTGGTCAGCCACAGTTCCCAGCGCTGCATGGCCATCCGAGGAGGTTATAACAACAGGGACTGATAGCAGGCCTCAGAATGGCTTTGTGAGTGGATTTGGAGTTGCCCTGTTTATTACCCACCCCAGTCCTTCAACAACCCATCTCTCTGTCAGGAGAGATGCACACCCTCCTGAACCTGCTCTTGTTCTGCTTTCTTCCCCACCCTTCACTGATGCACTGCTCACATCGGGCAGAGCAGGGCCCATTAGTATCTTCCATGCCCTTGTGGAACTGGGGCGTCAGGTGGGATCCTGCAGAGCACATGAGCAAAGGAAAAGTTTCTCTGCCAGCCAGAGCCCCCTCCTCGTTCCCTGTGGCTGGGCCCTGTGTCACCACACACAGCCACCAGCCTGGCAGCAGAGTGCTAGCAGAGCCCTAGCACTGCGTGGTGCTGTCTGGATGTCACTGTGTCCCTGCTCTGCTCTGTGCTGTGGGGTTGAGCAGCAGCACCAGCTGGGTGTAGGTGCTGGGAGTGATGGGCTGCCTGGACGACTACACCAAGAAGATTGTGGGACTGCACAGGGCTGGGATGAGCTTCTGCAAGATCAAGAATGTGCTCGAGCTGGATGGCATCCAGGTGACACCACAGGCTGTGCACCTCGTCGTCAAGGAGAATAGCATGGAGCCAGGGACAGCAGTGGCTGACTGAAGTGTAGAACAGCCCTGGCCCATGGAGCAGGGACATGTGGCTGAGCCACCCCAGCTGCTGGGAACACAGCTCCATGCACTGCCCAGCACAACTCCTGCCATCAGCCAGGACAGCAAGGAGGGCATCCGGACTGTCAGAATGACCTCGCTCTGCCAGGGTGGTGAGCAGTCGAGGGGGGCTCACGTGCAGGACCGCCCCCTGGGAGGGGTAAGGCTGGGCCCCCACCCAATCCTGCAGAGTGAGGGCTCCTCGCTCCTCTCCTCTAGGAAATCTGGGGATGGGATCTCCTACTGAGGCATTTCTCTTCTGTCCCTCACAGGTGACAATGGCTCTGTGGGTGCCCCCATGGCTCCACAGAGCTGCCAAGTGCTAGGGACCACAGCTGCCCCCATACAGATGCCACCCATCTGGGTGAGGCTGATTGTGCCCCCTGCCAGGAGCCCACCCCTGCTGGTAAAGAATGCTTGCAGACAGGGCTCTTCAGCAGAAAAAGGCAGGATGCTGGGTGACAAAGCAGGTTCCAGAGGACCTGTTAGCTCCAGCTGGAGCAGGAACTGTGGTGCCTGCAGGAGCAGTCCTGCATGGTGCCCTGCTGTATCTTGGTCCAGACCAGGCTGAGAGAGGCATGGGGGAAGAAAGTGCCAGACCTCTGCCAGCTGCACCCCTGAGTGATGCTCAAACTTCACTGCACTGAGTACACCTGGGAGGCTTCGCTGTGGCCCTAGTTGAGAGCAGCTGGGACACTGGTCAGAGGCCATGTGGCTTCAAGCTGTGCTGGGGGACGGCGGGTAGCAGAGCCCTAGGGCAGGGAGGGGTGCCCCAGGCCCAGCACCGCCAGCCGGGCGAGCGCAGGGATTGTCCCACTCTGTTCTGCTGCTGTGGCCTCACTTTCATCACTGGGTGCAGGTTGGGTGCCACAACATCAGAAGAACATAAAGCTATGGGAGATCGTCCAAATGAGGGCTGCAGAGATGGGATGTTCTATGATTCTGTCCTCACTGAAGGAGCAGCTGATGATTTTTCACCTTCACTTCTCTCATGCCTCCTGCTGTTTCAGGTCAAAGATGCCAGCACTCAGACTGCCCTGCCCAATCCCACAAGCCCTAGAAATTAAGACCCCTCTTGAGGTGGAGCAGCACTTTCTGCTGCTCCTGACTCCCGTGCCATTGCTGAGAAGCTGGATGCTGCACACACGGAGATCCAGGAGCTGAGCCAGGCACCGCACACAGTGCTGGAGAGGCAGTGCCACCTGGAGCACCAGCAGGAACACCAGCAGCGGCTCCAGCAGGAAATGCTGATGATGCTGCAGCAGCTCAGCTCCACTGCGAGCCATGATGCTGTGCTGGCCAACCAGCCCTGCATCCATTCAGCAGCATGGCCAAGCCCTCACCCACAGTGTCAGTTCAGGATGGAGTTCCTCTGACCCTTCGTGAAGGCAGGGTGCTCTAGCAGGGCTGCACTGACAGCAGGGTGAGCTGGAGGACAAAGTCATGAAGCTAATCCTCCAGAGGCTGTGGCAGCTGCCTAAAGCATATATGGGTTATCTGCAGAGAAAGTCTGGTGACCCCAACTGTTGGCGGTACAGAGCTGCTGTAGCAGAGGTTTCAGAGGTGTGATGCTCTGAACCCCCTTGCCTGGACAAGACGGGTCTGGGGAGGCTGAAAGACTTTTGCTGCTGCAGGGCCGTGCATGAGCCAAGGAGGTTTCTTTCTGGTCATCACAGCACGTTTCTTTCAACTCCTTTAGTTTGAGGTAAAAAAATTAGAAGTGTAAAAATAATTCAGGCATGTTGTGTATGTATGTGTGTGTGTGTACACACCTGTCTACGCACCCACACTTGCATATATACACCTGGGATTTTGCAGGTCCCGGAGGAAGAGGGAGCTGGACAGCTGGTCTGCCACCTGCAGACACAAGCCCGGCCTTGGTGGTGGTGGCTTTTCCACTGTAGCTGTACCTGGGAGCATTAGAAGTCTGCTGCCATCTCTGTGCAGTCGTTCAATTCGATGTTGGTGTAATTATGGAAACGCCTGAAAAGCAATGGACAAAGTAAAACGAAGATCAGTCACTCCGCTCTTCTGCAGAAAGCAGGGAATGATTGTTCCATCTCCCCTCCTGTGTTTGGGCACCAGGCTCTCACTCTTCATCTCAGCTTTGCACTTCAAATGGAGAGGCTGGATGACCAGCCTTCAGTCACCAAGTTTACCATGGTGTCTGTTAGCAACCTGGGGAAAAATGAGGCAGAACACCTACACGAGTAGATTGGCTTTAAACCACCCTGATTTCTGAAAGAGATTCTCTAAACCTGACAGTATTTTTACACTCAGTAAAATACTTCCTGAGTTTTCCATTCCTCGAACGTGATTTAAGAACTTTCCTCTCTTCCAACACTTGCACAGCAGCACCCTGGGCAATGATAAAAGATCACAGAATCTTCATGGAAATAAATCACCTGAGTAAGTTAAATAACCCATCCACTAGCACTGTTTTTGACCACTTGAGTGTTAAGCAGCCTGCTAACAACGCTAGGGCTATCGAGTAACTGTTTAAAGCAGTGCTGTAACGTGGAAGCTGTCTCTTCTCAAGACTGTCCCCAGCCATCCATCGCTTCCAGCTCGCCCCAAGGAGCAGCCTTCCACCCACGGTTTTATCAGTGATTACCTTGAGGTTGGCTTCTCACCTTTTGATGAAGTGCAACGCCAGGCCCACCAGCAAGAGCGCGAGCAGCAGAGCTCCCATGACAAACAGGGCGATCTCCCAGCCGCGGGGGGAGACTGGGGATGTGAAGGCAGAGATGGGGTGTTGCAGTCAGGACCCTGCCCAGCACCGGGTGCCGCGAGGGGGCCGGCTCCAGCCCCCATCTCAGCCCTCTTCCACCTGCCTGCAAACGCCTTGTGGAACTCTAGCTCTGGCTGGCTTCAAGCAGCCAGCTTTGGGACTTCTTGAATGGGGCTACCCCAGCCCCACAGGCAGATGCAGGCACCCAGACTTCCAGGGGCACCGAGATGGCAAGGTGACTGCCCTATCACCCCTTACAGCGAAGGAGCCAGCCATCGTCACCTCTCCCCCAGTCACCCACCAGTGCCAGAAGGCAGCTTTATGTAAGCAGCAGCACCAGGCGTGCGAGCCCAGCCCTGCTGGTGCTGGATGCAGATCCCCGTGCCCAGCTCTGCTCCCACTCACAACTGCTCTGCGATGACACCTGCGTGCTTCTTTGGGCGGTACACTCAGGGCTGGTTTCCAACACTCTCCCATCCACAGAGAAGTGGTGGGGGCTGGCCAGGAGGTCCCGGCGCCAGCTCTCCATGGACTGCTGCTGCTCTGGCAGTGGAGCATGCATCCGGCCTGAGATCTTCACCACGGAGTCTACACACGTCAGGTTCAGCTCTGCAGAGAAGCACCGGCATGCCTTGAGCAGGGGGGAACCCACCTGCTGCATGGGAATACCTCGGTCCTGCTCCAGGAACCGCCTCCTCCCCCCATGCCCTCTTCACCACCCTCTGTAGGGCACCGCACTTCATAACAAGCAGCCTGAGCACGTGCTCTGCCTTTTCTTTTTTCAGTGCCAAAATGGGCTGGGAGTTGTCCTCCCAATCCAGTAAAATCCTTTGCACTCTGCTTCACAAGTTCATGACCTCTATCCATCAGTCAGAACTATCTGAAGCTGTTCAAAGGGACAAAGACATGTTCATAGAATCATGGAATGGCTTGGGTTGCAAGGGACCCCAAGGATCATCAAGTTCCAAATCCCCTGCCACAGGCAGGGTTGCTAACCACTAGACCAAGCACTAGATCAGACTGCCCAGGGCCCCATCCAACCTGAAAGAAATCAAATAGTGTGTGGGCAAGGGAGGGCTGACAGCCAGCATGACTGCAAAGCCCTCGTTTCCTTCAAGTTCAGCCAATAAATAAGAAATATTTCTTCCCACCCTCGAGAAGAGGTAGTGCCCTCAGACTTCCAGAAGTGACTTTTTGCTCCAGGAACTTCAAATAAACATAGGAGCCTGGCTGAGAAAAGGGTTGAGAACCAAAGTGCTCTTTGCAGGTTTAGGATATTCAGTTTGTCTCACAGACACCTGAGGGCATCCTTCACAAAGCCCTTCTGAGACAGCTGTCCTAAAACATAACCAACATGAGCAACTCAGTGGGGAGATCAGAGCTGCCACCCCATGCTGTCTGGCTCAGAAGCCCTGCACAAGGGATAAGGACCATTTCTGAAAGTATATGACACCTGTGTTAGGGGTAATGAGGCCCATCTCCACCGGGATGGGGCAGGCTCATCCCATGACATACTGGATGAATTCTGCCTTCAGAACTGGCCCTTGGACCTGACTTAAAGAAGAACGTATGGCTTCAAGATGCTTTGGCTAACCTGGAGACTCCCATTCCTTGGTCCCTCTAGGCTGCCCTTCCCCTGTAAGCAGCCCACTGTGGGCTCTCTCAGCACGAGCAGCCCATGTGTTGGGCTGAGAAGGGACTGGCTGCTGGCCAATGAGCCCTCCTGGCCCTCCGGAGTAGTGGGGACATGGCCCTCCCTTTGGTGCCCAGTGGAGTGGCTGAGGGGGGCAAGCTGCAAACCAGGGAGATGGAGGGGGGCACCAACCTTGCAGGTAGTGCTCAGAGACACCACAGGAGCATTTCTCCTCCAGGGAGCTCACCAAGGCCTTTCTCAAGCTTTCCAGCATCCTCCCATGGTTCAGGATCCACACAGAGCAGTCTGTGGGAAGAGAAGTGGTTGCCTCTTGAGTGCAGCTCGGCCCCAGTGATTGCCTCCCTATTGCACTCCCCTTGCTAAATGCTCAGCATCCTGCCTGAGCTCAGGAGCAAAGCTCAGCAGGGCATGGATACGGCTCGGTGGGACCTTGAGCAGGAGCTGCAGCCTGCAGGTGTCTCAAACGAAACATGCAGCTACTTTCACAAAAGCGTGCACCAAAACCACAAGCAAGACTGCCTGCTTGGGACAGCGGTGTGTTTTCCATCACATCAACACTGCAGGGAAGGTTTCCTGCCAGCCCCCCACCTCCCACAGGCAGCCATGGCCCGCACCACGCTGCTCCCACATGCTGGTGGGGGCACACAGCTTTGCTTACTGGGTATCAGGAAGCACAGGTCCAGACCCATGGTGAAGGTGTCCTGGGGACAGCTGTTCTGCAGACCAGGGGTAGGCTCCAAGATGGCAAACTGCAGCTCTGTGCTGGCATCACTGGAGGGGCAGCGGCTCAAGGACACGGGCCTGTCCACCAGAAGAGGAGTCTAAGCTCAGCAGTACCTCTTACACCTGTTTTGAGGCTCCAACCACAAATCCCCTCAGTGCTCCCAATCCCTGCACTGCCGGGGATGACAGACAGCTTGCTGGAGCTGAAATCAACCTTTACAGGGCTGTGACAGATGGGTCCAGCTGACCCCATCAGCTGGAGAGGACTGGGGCTTGGTCATAGCAAACCTATTCAATGGGACTGGTTTCTAGAGGAGGTCTTTCAGTACAATGTTTCAGACAGCCAGAAGCTGGAGATTTTGATTTTCTGAGAATAGGGCACTCCTATGGCTGCTCCTGATTCATGTGTGCTCCCAAGGGCAGGCTGCCAACACAGAACCTCCATCCGAGCCACTGCGACAGTGGAGAAGAGGACTTGCAGAGAACAGTTTTAACTAAAAGAGCTGATTTTGTGGAAAGCAAAAACTCTACTAGCACTCCTACCAAGAGAAAGTCTCAACCCCATTTCTTGCTAAGCAAAGTTCACCTGGCAGTGAAAGAGATGTCTTACACTGAAGTAGAAGCATTTTCCATTGCAATACACTGTTCACCTATCTGTTTTCCATCTCAAGGCTGGTGAATACACCTGGCTGCACAGGACAAGGCAGCAAGTTTGGCAACATGCCAGCCAAGGCTCTGGGAGCCAAGAGCCCAGGGACATCCTCCAGAGAAGTGGCCTCACCTGTCATAACTGCAGGGCACAGCGTACAGCGGGCCGAGGAAGTGCAAGTGTCCTCCCACTGAGCTCGGCCTGCATGTGAACACCACAGCATCCACTAAGTTCTCTGATGTTGCCTTCATGCCACCAGGAACCGAACTGGTGCTGTACAGAGCAATAGCGCTGATGCCTTCACTAGCAGCAGAGATGTCCTCGAACGTCAGCTCTGTCCTACCTGGAAATGTCAGGGGGATAAGTGCATGAACATCTTGAGTGTGGGCCCACCCCATGGTGCCCACAGCCTGATTCATGAGCCCAGTGCCCACCTCACGGTGCCCACACGGTGCCCACTGCCTGCCTCACCGTGCTCGCCGCCCAGCAGTAGCAGCCCTGATGCCCCAATGCTGCCGCTCAGCGGGATGCTGCGTTGCACTTTGCCCTCCTGGCCCATGAAGACAAGCAGGCTGAGCCCAGCCAGGCTGGCCCCCGGCCGCCCTTCCAGCTCCACGAAGTGGACGGTTCTACCACCCGCCAGGCCCAGCTCGTTGATGTGGATGGTGGGTGGAGATGGTGCAGAGGGGCTGCTGCAGGCATTCTCCCTGAGCGGTGTCATCACAGTCACCTGCAGGACATACAAGAGCTGCTGCCATCTGCACGTGTTCCCCTGGTCAGGCCCGAAGGGGCTACAGCCATTCTGCCTCCCACCTGCTCCACCGTGCTGGCCTGACCCCATCGGACATTGGCAGTGCAACAGTACAGCCCTCCCTTACCTGGCTTATGCACTCTGCCACCATTCTCTCATGGGGCCTATTTGATGCTCAACATTTAGAAAGGAACAACTGGGACAAATCAAAATTGAATCCTGCCAGTGATCAAGGAGGGTCCTTCATGAGCCGGCCTGTGGGAAACTGGGTTTCAGGGATGTGAAGTGCTGTGCCTCGTGTTACAGAGTGGCACCAAGCAAGTGGGGATGAAGAGGTGGCTCAGGGTAACTGGAGGCCCCAGGATGCTGCCCACAAGCAGGCCCCCAGGTTTTGGGGCTGTTGACACGTGAGCTGCCCCGGGGATCTCCTGGTTCTGAGGCATGGGGTGTGGAGCTGCTACCTGGCCAAAAAGAGGCACACAGGTGGGGCAGAAAGGTGAGGGCAGGTGAGAGCAGCAGCAGCTCACTGGAGGGGGAATGGCTCAGCAGAATGCCTCACTTTCACAAATCAGGGACACACTGAAACACAACCATTGCTTTCTCAGTGACTACAGATGGAGAGCAGACATCTGCCAACAACCCACCTGGAAGCTGCTCTGCAGTCTAGCACTCAGGCTGTGGCAGCGGCTCAGGGACTCATCCTCTGTGCTGTGCGAATCATTCTCATACAGGATGCCCTGCCCTGGCACCAGCACCTTGAGCAGCTGCTCTGCCTTCTCTGGCACTCGGGATGTGTACACCACGGCATCCACCAGCCCCTTGGCAGTCACGGCCATGTTCAGCAAGTAGCGCGTGCTGCTGCTGTAGTAGAGAGCCACAGCATCCGCCCCATTCTGGATGGTGTTGGGGGGCAGCCTGACCATGGGTGCCGGGCGCACAGCGCTGCTTCCCACCAGGAAGAAACCCCGACTGTCTGTGCGGTGTCCAGACAGCTCCAACACCCGGTAGGCCCGGCCGGTTTTGCCATTGTAGAGGACCAACCAGTATCCCTGGAGGTCGAAGGATGTATGTCCAGTGTAGAAGAGTTCAATGTACTCCGTGTCTTCTCTTCCCCCTGGGTTGTCTGGGTTCACCTCATTGATGAGTAGTTTGCCTGCTTGTCTAGAGGGCTCTGCTGTTCCTTCTGGTATATCTGATGGGGCACCTAGGAAAGCAAAAATGTCATGAATGGAACCTGGGCCTATGCATGGCACCCTGAGCAAAGAACATGGCTTTGCACATTGTTTTGCTGGAGAATGACCAAATCCAGCAGAAGACTGGGGGTGCTTGCCCAGCACCCCAACACACACGTTTCTCCTCTTGCACCAACACACAGAGATCCCCATGGGCCTTTGCAGTGTCCATTGGGAGCCAGGCTGTGCCAGCCCTACACGAACCTGGTGCCCCACAGGCGATGGGAGCTGCCTCTCACACTGCACCAGCTCGTGTTGGTGTCCCTTACACACATAGGAACCAGAGGAGAGTAAAGCAACAAAACACCTCTCTGGCTTCTCACAGCTTGTTTGTGTATGGATGCCAGTAAAATAAAGGAGCTGAATATATTTTTGACCCTGGGAGAGCTAGGCCCACATGCTCATCCTCAAACACAGCATTCCCAACACACAAGAATGATGACCAGTACCTGGGGTCAAGTCTGGCACAGGGACATCCTTGAAGCAGGAGCTTTCTGCTGTGATATTCCTTCCGTCAAAACTCACAGCCTTGGGGCTCTCCAGGAAGGTCTGGAAGGCGAGCAGCAGGCTGCTGAGCTGGGCTTCTGACTTTGCAGTGAGCAGGGTGGTGAACACAACCCCCAGGTCCTGGCAGGCTGCCTTTAGATCTGCCAAGGCAAGCAGAGGTCTGTCAGTGCCACCACATCTCTAACGATGCACTTTCTCCTGGAAGGGACGTAGAGCTCATCAGCTCCTCATCTACCACTGCTGCCCCCTGGTCAGACACAAAAGAAGGGTTTGGTGGGGCAGCTTGTACCACCAGTGCAACGCTGGGAGCCCTGCAGCTCGTGTCTGGGACCAGATGACACAGCCCACTGACAGACATCCTCATTCTTTTGGAAGCCTTGCAGCCCCAGCAGCAGATAGAATGATCTTTCTGAGGCCTCTAAGCACGCTGAGCTGAAAGTACTGTTGCTGACAGTGCACACTGCAGAGTCATGCTGTTTTCTTCATGCATCCACATGTGCTCATCCCATTTGTGCAGCGATATCAGAAAAACAGCACAGACCAGTAAGCCCACTCGCATTTCAGCTGCAACTTGGCTCAGCCCATATGGATCACAAGGCCAGCTAGGCAACAGTCTCCTAGCTGGGATGTCGGCCCTGTTGCCACATCAAGAAAAGGGTGGATGTGGCACTGAGGGACGTGTTCAGTGGGCATGGCGGTGATGGGCTGACAGTTGGACTAGATGGTCTGAGTGGTCCTTTCCAACGTTTATGATTCTGTGATTCTATAACCTGTCTGACAGCGAATGCTCAAGGTTTACAAACCAGCACTGATGTGTGCTGGCTGCCAGAGCTGCAGATGGAGCACAACGCACAACAGCACCACGCTCTGCCCAACTCTCAGCACTTTCATGATCAGAACCAAGTTCAGGTTAGCTGAGATCCAAGCCAGGAGGATGCAATCCAGCAGGGAACCCAGGGCTAAAAATCAAAAGCAGATGAGCATTAACCACTGACAGCACCTGGGCTGCTCCACTCCTGACTGCCTCACCTTTAAAGTAGGCTGGAAAAGCTCCACAGCTGCAGAATTGGTCAAGGGCCTGGACCAGAGCCACCAGGATCTCTTCCGACTTTGGGAGCCACTCCTGGCAATCTAGGAAACAAAAAGCTAACTGTTACCCAGCTCCTGCAACCTAGGGTACAGCTCCAGCTCATTCTGGGACAGGTGCAACTCAGCTCCTGTTCATCACCAAAAGGCTCCACTTGACGCAGGGGGTGGGAGTGAAGAGTAGAGAGTTTCAGCCTAGAAAGGGTGGCCACAAATAACGACACTGCAGAGAGCAGTCAGACGTCCTGGTTGCATTTCCTTTGGTGTACCTACGTGCACCCCAGCACAACTCTGGGGGGATATTCTAGATATCTTGGCCTTGCAGCACATGCTCTGCTCCTTAGGAGGTCCAGCCTACAGAAGCAGAGGTAACCAATACCCACCTGCTACACGGAGGCAGAAGGAAACAGTCTGACTGAAGCGTCTGCTGGGGCAATCATTGAACCTGCCAGGGGTGGGTCTGCTGAGGATATAGGACAAGGAGTCCCGAGTCACCGAGCAGCAGTTGCACTGGCTCATGGACACATCTCCCAGCTGGTGCCTGAAAGAGATAGACATGAGAATGAGACAGAATACAACCTGCCAGCCAGAGACCTGGGTGCTCGTCACCCACCACTCACATCTGCCTGCACCAGAGGGGAAAAATTCTCACCAGAGAGTGAAGTCTTCTCCCTTCTTGGGGTCTGGAGAGACATCCCACCCTCATCAGTACCTTCTTGTGTGAAAAAGGAGCCCAAGAGCTCCCTAAGCCTTAAAAGAGAAGAGCATGGGCCTCATCCCACCCTGTATCTTCTGGCAACTCATTTTTTGCCTGATCTGAGCACAAGTAAGTTTGTACAGAGGCACTCGTATCAGGCTGTGAGCATTGGGAAGGGCAGTAGGGTACAAGAGGGAAACAAGAAAGGCAGCACTTGTGGATGAAATGCTTAGGCAGGAGCCTCAGCTCAAAGGAAAGCAGATGAAGCCCCACTATAAGGAGCTGCACAGAACAGAGCTCCTCAGGGAAGGAGGACCTTCTTACGGGACAAGTGCAGGTTTAATTTGACAAGTGGGAAGAACGTGAGCAAAGGAAGGAATAAGAATGTGCTGTGATTAAGTGATGACTCTGCCACAGGAGTGAGTGAACCGCACTCTTTCCTGATACAGTTGACTACTGTAGTCTCAAGCAGGCTTTTCTCATGCCCACCCAGAAAATCATATAGAATCACGGAACGGCTTAGGTTGGAAGGGACCTCATCTAGTTCCAACTCCCTGCTGTGGACAGGGCTGCCAACAGATCAGACTGCACAGGGCCCCATCCAACCTGGCTTGGATGCCTCCAGGGATGGGGCATCCACAACCTCTCTGGACAGCCTCTGCCAGTGCCTCACTGCCCTCTGAGTGAAGAATTTTCCCCTAGCGTCTCACGTAACTTGCCCCTCTTTTGGTTTAAAGCCATTCCCCCTTGTCCTATCACTATCAGACTGTGCAAAAAGTCAGTCCCCCTCCTGTTCATAAGCTCCATTCAAGAACTGGAAGGGCCTGAGTGGGGATGCCAAGAACCCGCCGCCTCAGGTGGGATGTGACGTGACCCAAGGTGCCATCAGCTCTCATTGCACAGGGCAGTGGGGACCCAGCTGGGGACAGAAGTACCCACACCCCCGACCTCCCCAGGTGGCCTCAACCTCCTGGCAGTCAGTGCTGCTCTCAGGAGGGCTCAGGGATGGGCAGGGATGACCACAGGCAGCAAGGAATGCTGTGACAGCAATCCCTCCTCTCACCGCATGCTCCCGAAGGCAGGTCTGCCCGGTGTCAGGGTGTCCAGCAGCTCAGGGCTCGGTCCCTCAGTGCTCCTATAGACGAAAGCATCCAGCAGGCCAGCTGTTGTCAGTGCTTTCCCTGGGGCAAAGCTGCTGCTGTTGCCTCTGTAGAGAGCAATGGCACTGGGGCCATCTCTGAGGACAGGACGAGTGGAGTTCTCCGGGAATGCCAAGTCCACTGCACACCAGCAAGGAAAAGAACAAGGACAGCATGTCAGACATACAAGAGTGACATCCCATAAACCGTGCTCCACAAGACAAGCGTGAGCAATTCCCCCTGTGCAGGAAACCAGCACTGCTTCAGATACAGTAACATAGAAAACAAGTGGGGTGCTCAGCACCTTTCTGCTCCCTGATGTTTCCCACCTTCTCACAGCCCAGATTTCCCTGTTTATGGGCAGCTCCACAGGCTGGAGGTGGGCAGAGGGGCACCCTGAGCAGCACCTGTTCTGCAGGTGCTACAGACTGTGAAGCTGCTTCAGGCAGGAGCAGGGGAGCAGGAAAACAGGTGTAGATGCTCATTTTTCATTCAAAAAAGATGCCTGCAAAATGAACTACGATTTAAGGTAGCAGTTATTCTGACAATACACAACAATATTTAAAACTAGCAGTGCTTTGTTCTAGCATTTAACTAACAATCCTCGTCATTCACAAACACACCTGCTCTACATATATAAACATACTCGGCAAGGGTCCAGGATACCAGCAGGCAGAATCAAGGCTGCAGTTTGATGGGGTTTCCCTGTTTCCTTCCCTGTATGTACTGTTCCCTTTCCCCCCAGCCATTTCCCTAGCAGCCAGCGAGAGCTGCTGAGCACAGCAAGGCTCAGCACCGTTCCCTAACGACCCCCAGCCCTCCCCTGATGCAGCTCTGTGATGGCTGGGCAGGGATGCATCATGGAGCTGCCATAGTGAGGACACACCTTGGTCAGATTGCTGCAGCTTCCCCCCTCCTGCATGAGCACTTTGCTCAGCTTTGCGGACTGTCCCATCTGCTGACTCCAACACGGCCCAGTTCTGCGTCCTTCATGAATTGCAAATGGGAACCAGACTTGTGAGTGACAAACGCACACCCAGACTCACAAATGGTGAGTCAGAGGATTGCACAAGGCATCTGCCGAGTCAGCATCCCCAGCTGCAACATCTCCTTTTGGGCGCCCGAAATAATGAGACGTTTCCTCCACCCCCTCCTCCGGTGGCCTGGGAGCTCTGAAGGGAAGGGACGGGTGGGAACTGTGCTGGCAGATGGTGCAGTGAGAGCACAGCCTCTGCTTCTGAGCAGGGCCCTGCACTGCCCATCCTTCCTGGCCTTCTCTGAATCTCTCCCATCCTAAGATATCCTTTATGAGTTCAGGACACTGTGCCACACAAGACAAGATACGAGCAAGTATTAGATTTACACAGTGGCATCAAATATAGCCTCAATTTTTTTCTCCTCTTAATAATTTCCAATATTTTACTTGCTTTATGCAGCTCCTTTCCCTTTCATTAGCTCTTTTACTGAGATGAGCTGGAATTTTCACATTCATTTATCAGAATGCCAAACCACCATAAAAAGAGACAGCATCCTCCAACCCCAAACTCAGCAGGCAGCTCCCCCAGCTCCGAGGCAGCCACCGGCATGCAGCCCTTACCTGGGATTTTGCTTTGTGCTGGGCCGATCAGAAGCAGCCCATCCAAGGACGTTTTGCCATAAACATCCATAGCGAAATAAACGCCGTTGGTCCGACCATCAATCAGCACCAGGACGACGTCCCTCAGCACGGCGGAATGGGGACCCTGAAGCTCGATGAACTCGAGATCTTCGAGAGAAGAGGCAACGCGGACCTCGCTGATCAGGACGGCGGAGGCGTTCAGCTGAGCAGTCGGGACGCAGTGGTTATCTGCGCCTGGGGTCGGCGCGGCCACTTGGAAGAACCACTGAGCGTCTGCCCCACGGCACCTTTCGATCGACTCATCCGTAGACCTGAAGGTGGAGTCCTCCAGCAGAGCATCTCTGCCGGGGGTCAGCACCCTGACCAGCGTGTCCGCTCTGTCCGTCTTCTTCGTCTTATGGACCAAGGCATCCACCAGCCCTTTACCTGTGACGCTCATGCCTTCCTTGTAGTTCCCTTTTCCATAATACACAGCGATCGCGTCAGGGCCGTTCTGGATAGTGTTCTTAGGAATAACTATTGCCGGGTTCACAGAGGCGGAGCCGACGAGAAAGAACCCTTGGCTGTTAGTAGCCTTGCCCTGGAGGCTCAGAACTCTGTAGGCTTGGTTTCCATTGCCATTGTAGAACACCAGGTAGTAGCCATCCAAACGGGCTGTTTGACCGCTGGTGTGATAGAGCTCCACAAACTCAGAAGTGTCCTCTCCTGGGGTGTCAGCGTTGATCTCATTAATCAAGAGGGTATGCTCTGTTTTCTGGTCCCTGGGGTTTTTTATGGGGCTCTGGGCAGCAACTTTGGGAAACCAGATGTACATGAGCCCCATCAGTCCAACCAGCCAGACATCTCCCATGATGATAGCTGGGATTTGCTTCAGCTCAGAGCTAGAGGAGAAGGGGACTGTCCTGACAGCCACAACAGCACAGGACACTGCTGCTGGGCCGCTGCAGGGCACCAGGGTGAGATCTCCAAATGCAAGAGGCACTTCTCCGGGGAGTGCTGCTTCACAAAGCAAAGCAGCGATCCCACAAAAACCCGAATGAGAAGAGGATGGTTTGAACAAGGATCTCCCAGCTCAGCTCCTTTAAAAGGCACGGGGTGGGGGGAGGGGAAGGGGGAAGAAAAGACAAAATCTAGTTAGGAAACACAGAAACACAGCAGTGCAATTTAATGGCTTAAAAGCCCCGCATGTGTGGGCATCTCGAATTTTTCCTTCTCTTTCTTCAGAGGTTCGTCAAGATTCACAGCAGTGACTGCAGTGGGACAAAGCCATCTCAGTCTTCAAAGCCCTGAGCATTTAACACTGATGCTAAGGAGAAGCTAATAGCTTTCTCCATGGGAATTTACACAGAGCGGCACTAGAGACGATGGTCTCTTTCCCCACCCCAGGCACGGGTCTCTGCAAACCCCACGTTAACACCCCCCCGGCAGACCCGGTGCTTCCCAGCACCCATCCAAAGAGATGGAAGCTGAACTCACCTCTCCCCTCAGCCCACTCCCACAGGTGCCCCATTTCCATGTTCTCTCCCCATTTCAGTTAAAGGACGGAGAAAGAAGGGGAGCTCCCGCCCGGAGCTGCACAGACAGAAGGAAAGCCACAAGAAACCACAGCAAGCAGCAAGCAACCCGGAGCCGGACAGCCTGCGGGGCAGCAGAGCCGGCGCACCTCCCTTCAGCTCCGCGGGGCGGCTTTGCCTCGTCCCCTCCGCGCAGCCATGCAGGGTGACAGGGACAGGGATGGGGCCGGCTGGCCGGGGGGCCCCGCACAGCCCCGAGCCGTCCCCGCAACTCACCGCCGCTCGCTCCCCGGGACGCACCGCCGCCGCCATCGGGGGCAGCACTGGGGCGGGTGTGGGGCGGGGCGGGCTGTGCTGCGCTGCGGCTGGGAGCCGTCCCGACGGGCGATGCCCCTCCGTACCTGGGTGTCACCTCACGCGGCCCCGGCGGAGAAACCCGCCGTACAGCTGTGGCAGCCGTCCACGAGCTCCGTGTCCCCAAATACGTTCACTCGCCCACGTGTCCCAGGAGCTCCTTCTCTCAAGGCGAGGGACAGACGGACGGATGTTTGTCTGCTGTGCGTGTGCCTCCCCCTGCTGGGACTCGCAGCCCCACCAGAGCTCTGTGCACCACTCCTCACACGGCTCAGCGTTGGAACCAGGATTTGGAGGGCTCTCGGGCAGTGCCGGGTGGCCGTGCCCAGCCAGCACTGGTGGCTATGGCACAGGGTTCCCATGGGACCTCCACGAGCCCTTGCACCCCAGTGCCACGTCTGTGCCATGCACCTACCAGCACCCAGCCCGGCCTAGAGCCCCCCAGGTGGCACTGGGCCCCCACTCCCTGGTGAGGGGCAGCCTGACCCTCCTCCCACTGATCTGGTGCCCTGCTCCCCCAAGCCTGCTGTGGGGCTGCCCAGGCCCCATACCTCTCCACTGGTATGGCCCCGCTGCAGAGCATGGGTTTCTCGGAGCTGCTGGGAGTGGGTCAGCCTGCACAGCATGGGGGGCTCAGAGCTGCTGGGAGCAGGCCAGCCCGCTCTAGGCTATCTGAGCACCCCGCTGTTGGAGTGCTGCTCCTGCCGCCAGCCAGATGTGAGTTCCTGCTGGTGACTCAGCAGCCTGCTGTTTTCGGTGTTTTCCTCCCTCTTGTAACTGGAAACTGGGGCTCCAGCGCCAGGGGGAAGCTCTGCCAGAAGGGCCGCAGTTGTTCTGGGAAGAGGCTGAGCCCAGAGTGCTCCCAGCAGTGCGGGGCAGCCCACGGGGGGTGAGTGCAGCAGGGTCCTGCATCTCACGGCCGTTGGAGCGATGGTGTCTGGCACTGGGGCATGCAGGGATGAGCACTGAGCTGAGACATCGCCACTGACTGTCCTGTGAGCCCGTGTTCTTCCTGACAGGGTTTGCTCATTTTCACCATTGAAGACAAGGCCACAAAGATGATGAGGGGCCTGGAGCACCTCCCTGATGAGGAAAGGCTGAGTAAGTTGGGTCTGTTCAGCGTGGGGAAAAGACGACTGAGAGGGGATCTGATTCATGCTTATAAACATCTACAGGGAGGTGTGAGGCAAATGGATGAGGCTCTTCTCGGTGGTGTGAAGCAATAGGACAAGGAGCAATGGCCTAACACTTGAACATAGGAAGTTCTGTACTAACACATGGAAGAACTTCTTTATGGTAAGGGTGACAGAGCGCTGGACCTACTGCAGGGAACCTGCTTTAGGAGGGCGGTTGGGCTAGATGGTCTCTTGAGGTCCCTTCCAACCCCTGCCATTCTGTGGTTCTGCAGTTCTGTGATTTCTGGAAGCGCTGTGTTTATGCAATCACACCACAAAGGGCGGTGTAGAATTGTTGGGAGGGGAAAATCCCTTCCCCAGGGGGACCCAACTCAGCCCCTTCTGGCCTGAGGTGGCACAGCCAGGGCTCCTGGTGTCCCTTGTGTGGTCCCAGCCCGCTCTGTGTCCCGTTGCACCTCTGAGCACTCCGCTGGTGCTCGGGCACGCAGAAAGCTCCTGCTGCCCCTCCTGGGTCTTTCCCACTGAGCCCACAGCTCTGGGGAGGCAAAAAGAGGGGAATGTGGGGCCCAAAGTGTGGCGGCCCTGCTGCCAGGACAGGTGTGGGGCAAGGAGCCCAGGGCATCAGGCAAGGCCAGGTCGGGCCTCCTGCTCACATCCCACTCGTGGCCGATGTACCTGGGCTCTGTTGCTGATGCCCACATTCTCTTTGTGTCCACTTTGCAGGGATGTGGGCCAGCAGCCCTGGGCCATAGCATGAGGAGGAAAGCTTTGAGCTCTCACTGCCATGGGGGGGTCCATACCTCACCATCTCAGTGGGGGGGCAGCACAGGCTGCAGCTTTCCAGCAGAGCTTTGGTGTTGGAGTGAGCTCAGCTGCTGTTCCTTGGCTGCAGGGTGCACAGCACCAGGCCTGGGGAGTAGCAGGGATGTGCCTGGAGACAGCATGGGGCTGAGGTGACAGCTGCTGCACCACATCCCACTGGTGACACGTGGGCACCGTGCCCAGACAAGGCTGTGTGGCCGGGTGGAGGTGGCCGAGGTGCCACCAAGCATGTGGAGTGAGTGGGGAGGGGGCGTGGGGAGGTGGAGCACAGAGAGGGGCGGCGAGGCTCAGGTCAGGTCAGTAGTTCCAGCAGGCAGGAGGCAGTAAGAGCTCAGTGTTTATTGGTTTTGCTCCGATCGCTCGTGGTTCATACAAGGAACGAGCTGACTCTGCTGTGCACACAGACATGTGCTGCTGGAGGCTGCCTGGGGAGACTTCCAGGCACCCTGAAGAGAGGCCAGCCTGTACCCAGCTGCCGGTGCCCGGATGGCCATGGGAGGCATGAGGCTGTGGGCCGTCCCCAGCCTGTGCCAGCACCCGGCTGTGGTGAGCCGTGCCCAGCCGTGTATGTGCGGAGCAGCACTGCTCTGCTGCTGCAACAGAGGCACCTCTGAGCTCCTCCCTGCGTGCACAGGACCTTTCCATTTCACTGCTACTTCTACAGCACAGGCTGCTGCCTCTAAGGCTACTGCTGCAAGCAAATCTATCACGCGCTGCCCTCCTGAAGCCGGAGACCTCCGTGCTGCTTCCAGCAAAGCGCTTTCAGAGCTGCTGGCTGTCCCTTGTAGGCTGAGAGATGTCAGGCATTTGCTGCTTGGGTGAGGAGTTACATGTCCATCCGAGGGGCAAGGTGAAGTATTCAGGCAGGAGTTCACAGCCCCAGCGAGGACACGCTCCCCACCCTTAGGATTAGATGTCGGGGCTTAGGAAGACTGCGGGGGAGCTGGGGCAGAGCTACAGGAGCTGCAGGCTTTGTGTGCTGCCAGGATCCTGCCTGGAAGGGCAGCACCACACACAGGGTGACCCTGGCAGCCATTGTCTGCTCGGAGGCTATTTTCAGCACCTTTATGCTGCTCATCTGCATCCATTCTAGATGAAATCCTGAGGAAATCCTCACTATTTATCCACTTCAGCTTCTTTCCTTCCCCTATTGCTGGCTGGAATGGCTGTGAATTGAGAGATCTGTAGAGGTGTTTTTTTTTCCTGGCAGTCTAAATTAATTGGTGCTGTGTGTCCCACACAATATCACAGGGACTGTGGCACAAGGATGTAAAGCACTCACAGCAGATGAGGGAGTGCTGCAAGGCCTTCGGGGCAGCCTTTACATTGCAAAGAAGGGACTGAAAAGCTGGTGGATGGGGTTTAGTGGGTTACAGATGATGGACCAGCACCCAAAGCATTTCTACCTACTGTTTACTCTTCTTTCCCAGTGAGCCTCTGTCGCTGCCTCCCAGTGTCACTGGTCACATCCAACTTCTCTGACTCTCAAGTGCTGCCATATGGGAAAGGGCTTTGGAGAGGGAAAACCCTCCAGTGTCCAGCCCCAGCACTCTCTGGCTCCTCTCTCAGTTTGCAGATATTGAACCGAAGCAGCAGGCAACAGCTTCTGCCTGGAACCCCCTGATGGAGCTAAGCACTGCCAGCCCCTGGTGTCAGCAGTGTGTGTGCAAACCCCCTCTCAGTTCAGCCAGAAGGGTCAAGCCAGGCAGCTGCCAGCTATCGATGTTCTCAGGTCATGGAATAGCTTTGCATTCTGCAAGGTACCCAAAACAGGCACTCACTGCAGTGCCTAGCTCAAAAAGAAACTGGCCAGGCCAAATCATTTGGTGCTTCTTGAGATTCCGCCTTCTGTTTTTAGGCATTGCTTTTTTCTCTTGGTGCAGAGCGGTGCCTGCCAGCCCCAGCAGCTGTGCGGGATGCTGCCAGTGAATTTCTGATCAGATAACACTGCAGCTTTACAAACAAGATGCAGTGTTTATTCTCAAGAAACAGCAAATGTACCTGACCTGGCCTCAGCACAGGGAAAGCTCTTTGCCCTACCTAAAGTAGAACTGCAATGTTGAGTGTTCCTCCTCCCCTCACCCGGGTATGCCATAAAGATGCCCTGACCCCAACCCCCCCCACCAAACCCCTTGGTTCACTCCAGGTCTCCTCCAGGAAGGCTGCAATGCTGCTAAGTTCTGCAAGCTGCCACCACACGCCATGGAAGCCGGAGCTGTTGGGGAACAGAAGGAGAGGGAGTGAGGCTGGACTTAAGTTGGTACCCAAAGACAGAGGCTGCAGGAGTGGGAAGCACACAGAGACTGCAGGAGGAGGAGCAGCAGTAAGCGCTGGTGCACTGTGTCCTGGTGAGAAGGCAAACCCAGCAAGGCTGGTGCTGATGGGGGGCTCAGCTTCCTCCTCTGCAGAGAAAGGGAAGGGTTCCCTTTCTTTTCCCAGCCTTTTCCCAGCAGCAGACTGCTGAGATCTCCACAAGGGCAGAGGAGGGGCAGTTCCTTTTCCTACACCACGCAGAGCACTGCACACAGGGCAAACATCAGATGCAAACTTATTTGGGAAACACGATGAAATCAGGGCACAATTCAGGTGTTTAAGCACAGGCGTCCAGTTCCACTGGAGATGCTACAAGGCACCCAAAGCTCTGCAAGGTGTGAAAGCTGTAACTTGGGGCTTACAGAAGATCTGCCCTTCTGGGAATGGCAGCAGGAGGCTGGGGAGATGCCAGGGGCAGCTCCGATGGGACCAGGCAATACTGGTGGGCACCTAAACTGCTCCCCAGGAGCAAACCCCCACTACAGGGCTAGATTCACTTCAAGGCAGATGACAATAATGGCTATAGAGGTAAATTTCCATTTCTGGATTTCTGAGAAACAGAAATTCCCTGACAAACAGGGGAGTTTTCACCATCTCTCAGCCCCTTGCTGGGCCCTGGGAGTTCTCTGGGCACTGAGTAAATACAACTGCAGCTATTTCAGGTGAGTGAGCAGCTTGTTCAGGTGGCTCTGCAAAGTTCTGCAGCCAGCAACATCTCTACCAGCTCTGTATTGCTCAGAGAGGCTCAGGCTGTATCCCAGCAGGGCCTACATCGTCTCAAATTGGTAACAAGGTACGCATGGAAAACACAGAGGCCATGAGACCAAGGCAGGAGCCTTGCAGTGGTGGGGCAGTGCAGACAGAGAGGAGATGGGATCTCCCTCCATCCTCCTCCCCGAAGCATCCAGGCATGGAGGCAATGGCATGCAGGCCAGGAAGAAGCAATGGGACCCCAAGCCTGCTGGGGATGTTATAAGAAGTGCAGGCTGAGCTCAGGACACCAGCCCAGCCCTCCCACCCTGCAGCACTGCCCGGGGGGCTCCCTGGGTTGGGCAGCAGGGACAGAGGAAGCAGGGAGGAGAGGTGGCCTTCTTCAGGGACTGTCTGTTTCTCAATCCATGGACACAGGGTTTAACAGGACAGCCATGTGTAATGACCACAGCAGAGGGGTATTGCAAGCTGTGGCCACCTAACCCCACGATGGAGCTGTATGCAATGGGCAGCGAGGGGAAGGACACGTACCAGCAACTGCTCTAAGTGCTGTCGGTCTCAGGCTGGCTGGCTGTTTCAGGCCTGCAGGAAAAGAACAGAACAAAAACATGCAGGCAGTTACTGAGGGGAAGACAATTGCAGCCTGAAGCTAAAGCAGAAACAAACCAGAGGCATCACCCTTGCAGGGAGGACACTCGCTAGGGCAGAGCAGTGATCTTCAGCCCAGTGATTGCAGCTGAGACCCACTGATGTATCTCATGGCCTAAGGACATGGCAGCTCAGATCATGGGGAGCAAAGTGAGAACCTGCTGGCAGCATCCCACTGCTTGGCTGGGGTAGTGGCATGACTGCCATACTGGGGATGGGAAGGGGAGAGAGGAGAACCAGCCCCACCAGGCTGCTCTTTGCCTGTCTGGTTGCAGAGCTCTTTGTACACTGACAGCTCCAGCCTGAGCTCTCATCTTATTTGCACGGGTGTAAAACCCAAATGGCTGCAGTGTCCCAAGCTGGACTTAACACCAGAATGAAATAAGACCAGGGCTGAGCTGTGACACAGTGCAGATGAGCAAACAAGCAACCACAGCAGATCAGATTGTCAAAGGCTCTTCCAGCACGCAGGGCCTGCTGTCCACTCTTGAAGAGCATTTCAGCTATGAGAAGCTGAGGCTGTTTATCCAGACATTTGCAAGGGTGGTCAAAACACACCCAAACCCCTCGGCTCTGAGAGCATGAGAAGTTCTTGCTTTCAGCAGCCCTGATAAAAAGGGACATCCTCTTCCCAGCTCGCTGCCTCCTGGCTCTCTGAATGCCCTTTCTGCAGTGTGCTGGGAGGCACCAAGAGCCCTCCTCCACTCTCCCCACCTTCCTATGAGCTGACATTGCACTGGTGCAGCTGCCAAGGAAAGGGCTCTAATTATAAACTGGCAGATACTTGGCGTGCCTGAGGAAGGTTACTTCAGCTGTCAAGATAACCTGATGCTCAGGGGCTCTGTGTCAGCTCTAAATTGCCCTGACAGAGGATTTGGGGTGGCTTACCTTGCAGAGCCAAAACAAGGCTAAACTGTATCATTACAGGTGCATACCACACACACATGCTGTATATGACATGATATATTGCACACAGGTAGTGCATCACAAACGTTGCTGGGAGGGAGTTCCTAACCATAAGCGTGCATATGGAAACCACCTTCGACTGCATTTAGATCGTGAAACCTGCACCAACGATTCACGTGTGCTAAAGCAGGAGGAACTGAGCAAGGATGCTCTGGAAGAACACGCAGGCACGTGTCTCTGTATGCACACGCATTCATCTGCGCACTACATCAGACAAAAGCACGACGACGGAGTGTGGCTGTGTGAAACCGAGCTCCCCCAGGCTGTGGATTACAGAAGTGCTCTCTGAGTGCATCTCAGTGTTGAGCAATGACAGTGAAGAAAAAAAAGAATCCCAAGCAGGTACTTTTTAGTGGCTGAACAGCACAAGGTGGTCACACTCTTCTCCTGTTTGCACAAACCCTGTACCCACATTGCTCTCCTACTTTTCCCAGAGTGGCCATGAAACTGGACAGACAGCTGCCTGGCTGTGAGAGCACACCTGGGGCTTCCATAGGTGCAGTTTCTCCCCTTCCTGTCACCTGGGTCATGGCAAACTTCGGGCTGAGCCCACTCTTCAGCTCTAGTCTGTCAGCACGGTGGACTCTGAGGGATGAGCCTGCATGCAGTGGCTCTGCCACAGTAATGAAGCCTTTCCTCTTTGTACCCAGAGCACAATCCCAGCGTGTCCGCACAGCGATGGAGGACAGCTCAGACAAGGCAGACCAAGCTGCAGTGCCTTGCATGGCCATTGGAGCCCAACAGGTTGCTGGCCGGACACTGGGTGCCATCAGGGGCTCAGCTGCCACCCAGAGGCACTGCACTGGGAAAGACCCCTCCATTTCCACTGCATTTCCCCAGACAGGACACAGAGCGAGTGATGGAAACCCTTGCTGACATGTCAAGCAGTTCAGGTCACTCATGAAAACCTTTCTTCACTGGCCCACATCAAGGAAGGAAATGGTGCCACCTGCTCTTCAGCTCTTCTCCTCCTGTGTGGCCCGAGCTCCTGCCACACATCAGAGGAGAAGAAATATCCCGAGACTATTTTCTGTTCCTCCACATCCCCCATTCTCACAACATCACCTTTCCCTCGCCCACTCCTGCAGCTCCTCTCGCCTCCTGCAGCAGCCCCCTGCCCCAGGGCCACCGAACACCTCCCCACGGGGCCACCACCACCACCAGGAGGTGCCAGCAGCTCTCCTCTCACCCCAGCCCCTTGAAGACACATCTGAGCTTAGCAGGAACAGAGCCCAGGAGAGCAAGAAAACAAAGGAAGGAGGTTGCAAGGAGAGCTACAGCCAAAACAAGGGCGCCCACGGAGAGCTGTCTTTACCAGTGACCCCCACGGTATCTCCTGGAAGCAGTCGGGTGCTGTCTTCTCCTCACATGGAGGTCTGTGTCTACCGTCTCCTGAACCGCTTGTTCTGGAAGCAGGACAAAGAGAGATACAGCTCTGTTGATAAGCTCCTTGAAGTCTTCAGCAGGCCCTGCAGAAGTTTGTGTGGCAATAACTGCTGGTGGGGCTAAGGAGGTTAGGAATGGCTGCCCAAGTGCTGCATCCCGTGTAAGTGCTGCACTGACCCCCTTTCCTTGGCTGAAAATACCTCTATCCTCTCCAGCTTGATTATGATTTTCCAGTGGGGTGGTATGTTTGGAAACCCAGCACACCGA
Source organism: Pavo muticus (assembly GCA_016647715.1). Lineage (NCBI taxonomy): Eukaryota > Metazoa > Chordata > Aves > Galliformes > Phasianidae > Pavo > Pavo muticus. The sequence continues at coordinate 744,788 of JACDJE010000128.1, forward strand.
CCTCCTGAAATCACAACCACTGCACAGCACAGGGAGACCACAGCCCACGCACTCTCCAAGAACCAGGAGGGGTTTCTGCAGCCATGATTTACCCAGCCCCACACAGGCAGAACTAGGGAGTCATTGGCTTCCAGCACGCTCAGCTGTCCTTATGTGCACACAGAGGAATGGTCACCAAATGGCTCCATGGCCACACCATTGGCCTCCCTTCTCCTCCATGCTGGCCAAGACAGCTGGCCTGGTGAGTGCAGCACGCCCTCCTCCGGTACCTGAAACTGTCTTTCCTGCTTTCCTAGGAAGTGCCTCACCTGCTCTGTTTCTCACATCGGTTCAGGCAGCGTAGGAAAGCACAAAACAGAATGGCCAGAAATGGGTCCCTTTTTGGAGAGCTGCCATCAGTGCGTCGCTGTTCGGTCTCTTCCTTGCCCACTGGGGAACTGAAAATCTGTGCCTGTGCTTTGTGTGTCACACACACATTTCACCATTGTCAAATGGTGCACACACTGTTATTATGTTAAATGTGTGTGCAGGTAACTTAAGTCTGTATAGAAATAAGCTGAGGTTTCCAAACACAAATCGGTAGGGTTTACATAATGAGGAAGGAAGTGGGTGAAGTGGCTTTACCTGTGTGTGATAGAGCAGAGGAAATTAAAATTATGAGGGCTTCCTTCCCTTTAACACACACAATACAAATTGCTGGAAATCTAGTCAAGTCATCCAGCACATGGCTGGTCTGAGAGCTGGTTTTGCAGTAAGCCTTTGGTGAGTGGCTCCCTGGGACATGAAGATCCTCTAGAGGTGCTGCAGACCAAAGGCAAGCATTTGCAAGGATGCTACAATAGGACTGGTATACTTATATAAGTATTTAAATAGCTGAACAGGTAACGCTGGTATTCACAAGTGACTGCATCTATCTAGAACACACACAGATGGGATGCCAAGTGCAGGGGTCCAGTGGGAATCACACACTGCGTTTTCCCACTGGTGCTAAAGAGGGAACAACCAAACCCAGGGGGAGGTAAGGGAGGCCAAAGTAGGTTTGGAGGTGAAAAGGTTTAAACATTTGCCTCATAAGAACAGCATCTGCACTGAGATTATCTTGTTACTGATAAATGCTTCTCTTTCAGCAACAGAAGATTTCTTCTAAAACATAACATGGATTTAGTCATTTCATGTTGTTCCAAAAAAATACTTTTGTGGATGATAGCAGCAAAACATCCAAAGCTTCCAGAAGCTGCCACCAAAAGTAGTTGTCGACTACAAGTTTTTGAGGGCTGGATGGGAACCTGCTGGTGGTTGAAGGGCTGGGACAAGCACGAACCCCACGCAGCCCATCCTGGCGAAGCCCTCCTTCATTTGACCAGCCCTGCCCACTGAGGACTCAGCTTGTGGTCTCACCGCTTCCACGTGAAGGAAGCTTTGTAAGGGGACAGGATAAACTCTGGTTTTGAAATCAGCGACACCCCCCGTGCCCAGCAGATACTGCACAGCACTCACAACTGGACTCTGAGTGCTAACGAGGAAGGAGCCTGAACAGTTGGCTGGAAGTTCAGATGTCCATGCACGAGAGGGCAAAGCCAGGAGTGTTTCACCCCGTCACTTCTGGTTGAAGTGGCAAAAGCACAATCTTAGAGTTTGGCCCAACTCACCAATCTCTTCCACAATATGCTCAGTGCTTCCAGGAGGAGTGGTTCTCTCCTGTTCAGAAACAAAACAAAACAAACAAAAAAGAATAACAACCTCAGGTGGGTGCCTCCTTGACCCGTCCCTTTGCTCTGAGAGAAGAGCAGGAAGCCCTGGGGCTTTCCACCATCGCTACGATTAAGACCACGGGCACCACAGGAGCAGAGCTGGAGCCCTCCTGCTCTCAGCTGCCTTCAGCTGCACCCAGCAAAGTGATCACCATCCCATCCAGCGCGAGTCCTTCAGTTTACGCTGCTGTGCAACCACCTCAAGAGCAAAGTCCTCCTCAGGACTTTTTTTCCTTAAAAAAGCAACATTCAGAGACCTGAAAATTGGCACTGCATGCTCCAGAGTTTGGGTGAAAGAGCAAAGAACAGCCACTGCTCATCCTTCCAAAAGGCACCACTGGCGTGGCTGACATGCCCACGGAAGAATGACGACGAACAAACTCAGCAACCACAGCACAAAGAGAAAAAGATGAACTGGGAAAAGAAATGAGGCGAAATGGCGTTTGAAGTTTCACAGCATTTCCCAGTGGAAACACAGACATTGATCCCCAGGCGGTGAGCATCTGGGGCTTTGTGGTTTGGGATAATAAAGGAAACCGTTCCACTGACTCCAAAAGATCAGAACAAAGAATCCCTTCCATTACCATCACGGGGAGAAAGAACACAACTCTAAGTTGCTTTACTCTACATGCAAGTATCATTTTTGGTCCTGTACACGTCAGCCACACGCTGCTGTCACTGTCAGTGCCCTCTGCTGCTGACAGCCCCTAGCCATGGCTGCTCTCGTTGCACTGCAACCCCACTGCTCCTCCCTGCAGCAGCTCAGACTCATCCTTGGGCACAGAGCAGCTGAACACAGAAATCGCCTTTTAACCAACCTCAAAATGTCTTCTGGGCTCTCGACTGTGCCTTGCGTGTTCTGCCTCATCCTGCTTATGGCAGCTTGGAAACGAACGTGGCTGAAGGAAGAGGGCTGTGTCGGAGCAAGGGAGGCACAAACGTGCAGGGCTGCAGCCAGCTGCCACGCTTTGCTCTCCCTCAGCAAATAGCACTGAGCTCTGCCAGCAAAACTCCGCTGCAGCTACAAACCAGAAACAGAGATACAAGTGACTCCTGAGCTCTCACACGAGTATTTAATGATAAGGACGTGTTAGATTGTTTTCCTAGAGCCTATGGATTACAGCGGATCAGCTGCGAGCCCAGCGCCTGCCCGCTGATGCTGTGAACAGCGGGTTTGCATTTCGGGTCAGCTCACAGGCGGGCGCCCTTTGGGGTCACTCCTCATATGCTTGTAAAATAAATCTCTGCACTCCGCTCCTGAATCTGCTTCTCTTGTCTCCAAGCACAGCCGTGGCTTACTAAGTTTCCTCGCAGGGAGCTGGTGCAAGGAGTCACGTTCCTTACTCACATGGCAGCTTGATCAGGACCTGATCTTTAGGCTGAGAAGACTCTTGTTGGGCGCACAGACAGATTGCTGCTGCTTGGGCTTTTCACTGAGCACTGTCTGCCCTCCAGAGGTCTCTTTTTATTTGGTGGCTCATCCTGTAGCAGCCAGGGGCTTCAAACAGCCCGCAGAGGCCATCTGAGCAGCCCAGGGAAAGGTTGGCCCACCAGGGCTTCACCACCGCCCTCCGGCATCCCAAACCTGGTGCCTTCCCAACAGGCCAGTGCTGAAGTGTGGGAAGGAGCGGCTGAACAAAGGAATGGAAAAATACAGGACAAACAGGAAAAGCAAACCCAGCTATCTCCCCCAGCCTGCACTCCAGAAGCCTTCGTTCTGGCAAAGCTGTGCTGTGACATTAACTTGACCTATCTGGTTTAAAGACAGCCAGTGGCTGCTGCTGTTGGTTGGGATATCTGAACGGGTCACGCTGGCAGGGCCCTGCATTCCTGCGGGGGCCTGACTGTAACTCAATGCTGTGCTGGCCGGGCTGCCCATACACCAGCACCCTGCCTGCAGGAGCCCCGCACCATGAGGTGGAGGGGCAGGCAGTGGCCGAAGGGGATGCTGGGACCAAGACTGGTTTCAAACAAGAGGCAGCTTTCAAGAGCCGTGGGTTTTCCAGCTGCTCCACAAAGTGTTGCTTTCTGGCACGGCCTCACAGAAACACCAGGATGCCCGGAGAGCCCGAAGCCTGAGAGCAGAGCCTGAACAAGAGCAGCAGGAGGAGCAGACCACACGGCCTGACAGGCTGCTGGTGTAGGACTCAAAAACTGCTGGCTCCCCTGGGCACAAACAGTTTATAGGGAAACCACAGCAACTCCTCCTGCCAAGCAATTACACACAGGATTAGCACTTCCCTCACACCCGACTCGGTGTTACATGGTTATAGCTGCCTCAGCTCTCAGCAACTTGCGCTTCCTAAATCCCAAAGGGCGTCTGATGCAGAGCAGACATTACAGAATCAAGCTCAGGCCTGTGGAGGAACTGCCACCCACAGAAGTGCCCGTGCCACTGGACATCGCCAGATGCAAGCGGTGATTTTGCTCCTTCCTTCCTCAGACTCACTACAAGAGATTGAATGACCACATCTCAACACACTACAGTCAGCTGGGCTAAGGCGTATGCTGGTGGCAAAGCAAAAATGACTTAGGACACCTTAAGAGTGATTTAATCTTCATACTTGAGTGGGCTAACAGTAGGCACATGGTAGACAGCTTCAGCAGCTCTGCTGGGGAGTTTTATTCAAACCTACAGAGAGTTTTACCACTTTTTGGCAATTCCCTTCACTGAGTTCTTCCAGGTCGCTCCTCACTGTTCCTCTCTCACCACTCTGACTTGCCCTCTCCCCCTCCTGCGGGCTCTCTGGGCTCAGTGACTCTCTGCCCAGTTGTCCACCTACTGAGTTGGCCATCAGCCCTCTTTGTTCACTCAGGGGAAGCTCAGTTAGCCACTCCTGACCCGCTCCTTTCAACCCTGTTGTCCTACGACTTCTTGAATTCATCTTGACTCTTCACTTCCAGCCCTGATGAAACCACTACTGATAGTCAGCAAATCCACAAACCCTGGTCCATAGACCTTGGTCCTGTCTGGCTTTCTAACCCCAAACACCACCCCTTCATTCTTCCTCAGTCACATTCTTTTTTACATTTCCTACTCACCTGCTTTTCCAGTTTACTCTCCTATTCTATTCTTCACAGTCCACTCTGTGCTCACATTGCCATCAGTTCTTTTCTTCCAGGTCCTGCTGGAAGCTGCAATCACCTTCTCTGTTCTAAAATGATGCTGTTTAAAATCAAAACCTTTTTCAATATTTCCACCTATTTCCTTAATATCAGTGTTTTATCCTGGTGTCTCTGCCAAGGCATCATCTCTTGGATGCCTACTTCTCCTTTGCCAAACTTGACGTGCCATAGGCATACTCTGTCTTTTCTTAGGAAGACCCTTCATCACATCCTTTCTGTCTCAGTCACCTTAATCTGCCTCCACAGCCTTAGGGCATTAGCTGGCACCTCTTGACTTTGTCCCTGCACGCAAGCTTTCATTATTCCTGGTCAGTCCCCTTCCTCATGAGATGGAACTCTTACTCTTCCTCCTCTTGCAGCTCTGTACTGCCCTTTCCTTACAGCTTACTTATATATGGGTGGGCTGACTTCATTTTCAGAAGGCAGGCTAAGGCTGTGTCTCCTGGGAGCATAATGGACTCTCCAACCTTCCTCACATGCATTCAAAGGCTTCGAAGGTGAGCAGCCTGTGCCGTATGCTCAGCAGTGGCCCCAAACAGCCCATCAGGGTCTATCTGAAGAACATACAGTGAACCTGGCCTTGAGGGCTGCCTCCAGGTGTTCTGCTGAATAAAGCCTGCAATGAGACTTATCCAAGCTGAAGCGGAGAAGTGAGGCACAGAACCCTGTGCTGCTGAGCCCTGGCCATAATGCTGTCCTACTCACCAAAGACTGGGAATCCAAAAAGGGTTTGATACTAATTATTATTACCTCACCGTCAGCTCCCGAATCCTGGGTCAGTCCCAACTGATCCATCCCAAGAAAGTGGTATCTTTGTCCCACCGGCAGAAGGAAGTCTTTATCCTGTCTAGGAAACTACCTTTGGGTTCCTCAAAGGGCTTAACCCAACCTGGCTCCATGTCTTGCTGTAGACCCGTGTGCTCCTTTAGAGCCTCTGTAATGCACCAGCATTTCTCACAAAGCCCTTCAGCTGTCCCCGACCCGAGGACTGATATGCGATCAACTGTAAATCTGTCATTATGCATTCTGGTATCATTGCTCATTCCTGCAATTTGAATAGCTAGCACCCATGCTGGATTCCCTTCTGATGACCAGAAGATCTTGAAACCCGGTTTATCAGAAGTGAGGCAGGCTGGAACAAATGGTGCTGCTGGTTTATCTGTGAGCTCACTTTGTGTGCTTGCCAGGACTGGAGAAACTCATCCCTCCTGGCCGGGCTGCGAATGCTCAGCTCTGTGCCCTGCCTCCCTTTGGTCTGCTTACCCCAGTTGCTGAGGGAAGATGGTCATCGAATCGTGGTCACGTGCAAATCTAGGACATGACATGCACAAGGTAACAAGACTGTTGGTTGTTTTCTGTTTTTGCTTTAATTAATCCTATGTAGATATTCGTCCTTCTGGTTCCTGCAATCAGGGATGAAATGTTTAAGAGCCTCTCATGGCCCCAGCTTCTACAAATGCATGTAGTTCTTTAGAAATCCATACATTTGATTGCCATGCTGTTGCTTGGCAGAAATTCACAGCTGTGCTCTGTGAGTGCTGCTCTTTGCTGTAAATCTGATGCTTGGCAGTTCTGCTGGCTAACCCACATTTTTGTAAGGAAACAGAGCCAGCACACCGTCATCCCAGCTTGCTTCCCCGTGTCCTTCAGGTTGCAGAGCCTTGGCCTTATTCTCTTCACCTGGCTTTCTCCCAGACGCATGTGAGATTCAGATTAATGCTTTCTGAATTGACATTGAACTGGACGTTCGTCCAAAAGCACAAAGATCAACACTATCTGAGCACACAATCCCATGCACGTCCATAAAAAAGGCATGGCATGGACAGCAGAGGCTCATGCCAGGGCTCTGGCAGGTACCAAACAGAGAGGAGATGTGTTTACTGATCTGTGTTTACTAACAACCGGACTGGATTAAAAAAGAATGCCACGGAAGCCAAGTCAATAATTCAGGCATCCACTTGAAGGACTGCCTTCTGTCTGCATGCGATTCCCTGAGATATTCAGGCAGTTTCTGTACTGCCTTTAAACCACAGAATGATCACAAGAACGACTCTGCCCAAGTAACAGGCATTTTGTTTGAAGACTAAGGTATAGATTTGCTCATCTGTGAATCTCCTTGGTAACTTATTTGACTGGGATTAAAGGGGATGTATTCCCCCTGGGACACAAGTATGTCCTGAAAACCCTGAGTTTAGTGGAAAGGCCCTTTTTCTTTTGCTGGCCCATTGGCCGCAGCAAGTAGGGAGATATATGGGCCACTTTTGCCCCTCTCATGAAAACCTGAAAAAAATCTACAGCAGTGATCTGCAAATTGTGAGGCAATCTAAAATAATGGGTAGGGAGAATGCTGAGCTATCAGTGTGAGAGTAGCACTGCTCCAACTGAGTTGCACTGCCCCTTTCCACCAGCAGCTCGGGCATTCCTATTGCACACTGCTGTGCCACAAAGGACTCATCCCCCAGTTTTGGCAACCCACCTGAGCAGAGGGGCCAATGCACAGAATGGATCACCTCCAGGGATGCCTGTTTTCCTCTTGTCTACAGGAGCAGCAATGGTTAATTAGCTCAGGCTTGATGCATTGAACTTGTAGGCACCCAAGGCTGCGATCAGGCATACTCCTCCCTCTCAAGCTAGACAAGTTAAGGGTTAAGGCCTCTTGAAAGTGCTTACCAGCACTGAAAGGCTTTGGTATTTCTGAGCTGCAGTGCTGTACTTCTAGATCTCATTCTCTTCTTCAGTGGGAATACCACAGTTAGTCAGAGTGGTACAGGCTAAGGGCAAGGGAGCTGGGGCATGGTTAATCACACCCTTCATCAAGGCTACATTAGGCATTTTATTTTTGCTCCTGACTTCAATGCTCCAAATTGTGCCTCAGGGCACCTAAGTTAACTGTCTGAAGTTAAACAGTGTGAATACCCCTGAGGTCACTTCTGCTCACCTGAAGGGGCAGCAGGAGTCCTGCTGCAGGCCTGGTGGCACTCAGAGCAGAGTACAGACAACACTGTGATCGAGATTTACCTTCAGCTAAACAGGCTCCTACATATCAAAGGCTGGAACACTGCCACTGCAGAGCAGAGCTTGGAGGACAAACTGACATGCCAACAGGATAAAGCCACACTGATATTATTATTGGTATTATATTAAGAGCTTGCCTGCCTGTTTATGGTGATTTTCTGCTGCTGCTGCCACCTCGCCTGCCTGATCTCACCAACACCTCATTCAAACAGCCAGGAAAGGAAACACGCAAGGCTCTGCCAAACATACATCGGTTTTCCATCAAATAACACCCACTCTTTCTAATCTTTCCTCAAATAACCAAATTACTTCTTGAGTCGGCCATGTATTCTTTCTTCATCTTATCTCACCCAGCTGTATGGGCACGTCGCACGATTAAAGATGCCCCATCACAAAACGTGATGGTGATACCAAGTGATAACATTTACAATACAGTCAGCTTGTGGCTAACAGCAAGGCTGAAATTTACTTACACAAAGTCCTCAAACCCTGGGGCAGAGCTCTTGGAAACATCCAGTCTGGACAGTCATTCAGGAGCAAAGATCCACAGCGGAACATAAATTTCCATCCTCTACCATTCTAATATTCCTGCTTATTTGTCATCTTATTCCCCTCCATTTACCTTCTCTAACAAGAATCTTACATCCACTACTGAAACCAGAAAGTATTCAACAAGCCTAAAAATGGTGGGCATGCAAGATAACAATGTTGACTTATTCTTCACATATTCTTCTATATCACCTCCCAGACATCATGTACACAAAACCTCCTACGAGCTAACAAAGCACAAACAATTAAAGGAATTTTCTTCTCCTTTTCAGTCTTTGTTAGTCCTTCTCTTGTAAGGCATGGAGCAGATCCATGCACATCTACATTGCTGGTTGCTGGCTCACATTACCAGCTGCTGGGACATGCTGGATTCTTATGGATCACATGTTTATGTCACAATTAATTTTTCAGCCAACTGGAGTTAAATCTTGCAAGTTAAAAAATCCTAATCTGCTAGACTACAAATATAGCTGTTACTTAAATGTCACCAGCTGCTGGGACAGGGAAAGTGATTCAAGGGGAAGGAAATTCCGTACCTGTAAACCTCATTACCGATGATAGACTTTAAAGGTACTGAACCTCTGATCAGCTTGCTGGAATGTCCTCGCTTCCTTAGCAGCAAAGAAAAGCAGGGCAGAATTGTCTTCTCATGTTAAAAGAGAAGCTTAGAAGTTCATCGTGTTTCATGGTGAACCTCAAGTTCCACGTGCTACTTGGAATGCGTCTCTTTAAAAGTCAGGGCTGAAGCACAAATGTGAAACGTCTGTTTTCAGATATATACCCTGATATCATAGAACCACAGCATGGGTGGGTGGGAAGGGACCCCCCAGCCCTGCCATGGGCTGCCCCCCCAGGTCCAGGCCGCCAGGGTCCATCCATGGCCGTGGGCACCTGCAGGGATGGGCACCCACAGCTCCGGGCAGCAGTGCCAGCACCTCACTGCCCTCTGGTAAAGAATTCCTCCTCACATCTCACCCCTTTTAGTTTAAAGCCATCTCCCTTGTCCTATCATTATCAGACCATGTAACAAGTTGGTCTCCATCTTTTTTATCTACTCCCTTTAAATATGTCCCAATGCCAGGGCTGGAGCTGGATGCAGTGCTGCAGGTGGGGGCTCACCAGTTACAGACAGCACTGCATTCATTTACCAACCATGGGAGGCACTTCCAGCAGCAGCAGCACTGGTGGCACTGAACCTTTTGACTCACATCAAACACAGCATACACAACCACGGGCCTCTGATCGGGTGTCAGGAGAGTCACTGCCTTCAAGCTGGGGAAGTTACCATGCATCCACTATGCAGTGGCACTGCATACCACAGCAGACCCCTCAGCCATGCCCATTTGGAGCTGCGATTCCCTCTGCCACAGGGCACATCCCTTTGGATACAGCTCTCAGCTCATCCCCAGCTGGGCCGCTGTGCTTCCACCGCTGCGTGGCCCAGAGCTGACACCGAGGGTTTTCTAAAACCTGTGGCTGTGTTGAAAGACTTCCAGATTCTGCCTTGTCCTAACAGGAACGCATTCACTACCATCCATGGTACCACAGCTTGGCTGGCGATCTATTTTACCAGCAAGTAGGAGGCCCACGCCTCTTTGCCATCTGTTACCACTCATTTTTCATTGCTTCTGAAAACAACCTGAGAATAACCCCGCTCTGATTTAGCTCGATGTAGCAGGAAGCCCTCGGAGTACGTTTTTCCTACATGGTCTGCTTGTTGCTCCGTCCCACCTTCACCCATCCCACCCTCCTGCACCATGTGGCGTTAATTCTGACTCCGTTTGCTCGCTCTGTTTTGGCTGCCATGAGTGGACCGCTCAGTTTCCATGAGAACGGGGAGTCTCTGGAAATGGTTTTTAGTTCATTTAGTACAGTCGTGTGCAAAACCAAAGAGAAACTCATAAGAAAACAGGGGTTCTATCTTACTAGACAAAGGCTTAGATGAGCGCAGTGAAGGACAGACACCCCAGATCCTTTTGAACATCTGTTTAAATGACAGGAGAGCTTTCTCCTGTGGAAGACGGGATAACGGAAGGTGTCTGCACTGACACCGACCAACCACGACTTGATCAGAGTCCACTTAATAAGATCAGTACCTCTAAAGAATCTGCAAGGCCTCCTGCCAGCACCATTTCTGTTATTCTCAATCTCCACAGGTTTGCACCTGAATGCTTGCCCAGCCTGGTTGGGTGGTGTTTTCTCTCCATCAAAGCAGGTTTCATGCCACCTCCTTCCCACAGCAGCACCAGCTGCCTGCTTTCTCAGAACCAGGCAGGAAAGCCAGCAGAAATTCTGGATGTGCCTGCTTAAGACGACTGATGTGATCTCCAAAGGAGCTTTTGCTGCAAGCCATCCTACCTCTGCTAGACAATACTGAGGATTTCATTTTCCAGAGATCCTAACTTGGCACCTCCCACCAACCTACGCTCACTCTGAAAGAGATAGGAAATGCTCAGAAGGAAAAGAATGCTACTCCTTCCCTGAGCAGGTCCTTCCTCGGCCCAGGAGAGGGAAAAGCCCTCGTATGTCTGCCCAAACCCAACTCCTGGGTGGCACAGAATTGACACCTCCATCGTGCCACACACCTGGGGAACCATGAGCACTCAAATCCTGCTCCAGAACTGTCCCAACACACTTTGCATGGCCACAATTAAAAACTCTGCCTTTCTGGCACTAACGCTGTTCCGAGCGATGCTGAAAAGCTTTCCATTGTACCTCAGTAGGAAGATGTTATTTTGCAACGATGTGTTTTCATATGAAAAATCATTGCTATTTTTGATCTGCAGAGGATCTAATGAAGCTAATAGCATTGACTTTAGTAAATGAAAGGTGCCAGTAAATAAATAACCACTGGAATTACTGCCTGCTCTCATGTGTTCTGCACAACAGTCTCACATTTCGTATGTTTGCCTCCCTCCCTCCAAGTGGATGCATTGATTCCTCCAAATAGCTCAGGCAGCTCTTGACGAAGAAGGTCTGATGGACTCTCAGGGAGCTGCCTGGCTCCCCAAAAAGGCTGTTTATAGCAGCACATTCAATGCTATGAAAAGAAACCTGTCTCTTGGTTCTTTGGCAGGCTGTGGTTACTGACATCAAGGTCTGTCTCTCCTCTAAGGGGACGGCTTCGTCCCGGAGTTCCCACCTGGGCCCAGAACGTGCTCACTTCTGACACAGCGGGGTACTGGCACTGCAAGACATACGTCTCAAGAATGAAGACTATAAACAGCTGCTAGCATAAAGTAACACAGTCTTGCATAGCTGCCATGCAACTCTGTCACCTCAAGGGCACAATCTGATGTATTGCAATGAGGATAACGATAAAAATATAAAGGCATGCATCTTGTTCCATTCCCTAAATAAGTGCCTTGGCCAAGCAAGAGAATTTTGCAGGTTGCCAATAGCAACTCTCATGTTTTCAGAGTACAGTGTGCACCATCTTCATGAAAAGCAGAAAAATTACCCAAGTGTCTCTCGTGGCTCAATAGCATGTGTTCAGCCTGGGCTAGGCCAGGTGTCTGCAGAGTTCCCGTGCCCTACTGGGCCATATCCTTGCCTGAGCAAAGTGGCCAAGAACTACTGCAGGCTGGAAAAGTGGGAGATTTTTACAGGTAAAAATTTGCCTGATCATTTCTTAAAATAAGGAACGAAACCTGTTTCTGTTCGCACAAGAGGGAATGTTATTTAGATAGATACACACACATGCATAGATTCCAATTATGAACCTTAATCTCTTATACTTGCAACACATACAGAAGTAAGGTCACACACAGTTTCCTCTCAATGACTGCTCAACGTTGCAAAAACATGGAAGTAGTGTTACTCTTCAAAATAGTGAGGCTTCCCCCCCCATCTCTCCCCCATCCAAACTTATGGGCTGTGCATTTCCACAGGCTGAGCTCCCCAGGCAGGAGCTGTAGGTCTGCTGGGGCCTGAAGGTTTGGACGGGCCTCGTACCTGAACCCTTGTATGGCTTGCCAGATGCTGGGAGAAAGCTGCTTCCTTTCCTGAGTGCTCCACAGCTTCAGACATAGCATCGGCGCTTTTGTGCTGGTGATGGTGGGACTTCTGATCGTGGTGGCCCTCCCTTTTCCTGGCGTCTGTGTCAAAGAAGACGTGGGTTAACCTCTCCAGGTAGTGCTCCAGCTCCTCCTGGGTGTGCTCCAGTTGTTTGCCAACGTTACTGGGAAAAAAGGAAGAGGAAGGTGGAGGGCTTCTGCTTTCCATCTCTTTCTTGACCTCCTCCACGTGTGGGTTATGCTTCATTAGAAAAACCACGATGACAAACAAGATCAGGCACAAATACACAACCCAGACTTCTTCCATCTTGGTGGCTAATGCTTGTCAATGTACTCAAAGGGAAAAAGACAGATGTGCCAAACACAGTAGGTGTGTCAGTATCCACGGGAAAGGACTGTTGCCAGTAATCAAAGCACTGTGGTAACGTAATGGCAAAGTTCAATTCTCTAAAGCAGCGTGGCTTGCAAACTTTCCTTCAGTTCCAAGTATGAAAGCAGCACTGTGGACAGCAAAAGAAAATTTAAGCAAAGAAAACAGAACAGTTTCGTCCTTGGAGTAAAACAACTTCAGCAGAAGGACAGGGGATCATCTGTCACAGCTCCATATGTCTTAAAACAGCAGTATCCCTCCTTGGTTTTGTTAAGAAACTGCAGGTACAATGCTTACTGCTCTTCAAAAACCTTTTCTTCTTACGTGGGGTTTGAATTCTCGCCTTGCTTGAAGTGGTAAGGTTTTCTTCTTTCTAATTCAAAGAGAAGATAAGGTAGGATTGGGTTTTTCCTCCCCTGTGGAAGATCATAGATTGTTTTATCCTTTGGGGCTCATGAGATGCCGACTCCACAGTGCACACCCAGCACTCCGCAAACTGTCCGAAGGGAATTTCAGTTGCTTGAGTTACAGATTCAGTAGGCCCGGTTTTGTTGGGAGAGGGGCTCCCAGGCCTCGGGAGGTGGTTCCAGCTGCACTCGGATCCCTTGGAGAGCCTTTGTAGGCTGCTCCGCAGCGGCTCTGCCCCCCAGCTGCTCAATGCAAAGGACAGGCAGCCCAGGGACCAATAAATGCGTTTCCACTGACCGAGCCTGAGAGGGGATTGGAAGAACCAACCGAAGTTAACAGCCAAAAGGGAAACAGGGACGAAAAGCTGCCAGGCCGGGGCCAGCCTGTGAGGTGGGAGGGCAGCCACCAGCCACCTGCACTGTGCTCCCCTCAGAGTCAGGGTCTGCATGGAATGGGATTGCATTTCCTAACCTTTGCTTGGGGATCTTTTTACAGATGAGGCTGCCAAGCCTAAAAGGAGCAGAGATCACACCCAGCCCGCTGCTGCCTCTGTGTATTAATGTGCTTGGTCTCATTCTTCTGCTGCAGAAACAGCTCCAAAATTCCTCCCTTCGTTCCCAGAACTGAGAACTTTGCTTTGCTTTGCTAAGGTGAATGGTCTGAGAAAAAACACAGTGTCTTCTCATCCTCTCACTCACCTCAGAAGTGGATCCTCCACTTCTGCTGCGCCAAGACCAAAGCTGTTAGTCAGGCTCCACTCTAGAGGCACTGTTGTACTCTGCAGCCCCTTTTTGCCTGGCTTTTAAGTTTTTCCCGAAGCCACAATCACTCTGGAGAGTCTTGTGAGCAGTTTGCTGGTACAAGCCTGGCCTGCAACTGCTGCACTACATTTTGGGGGGCACCACCAAAGGGATATAGAGCCGTGAACCTGCCTGCCCCTCTCACACTGATCTCAAGTGCATGGCACAAAGCTCAGGACAGGGATACAGGGAGACACAGGTAGGTCAGCACTAAGCTTCATTTTCTACCCAAACTGGACACCTTCTCTTTTTCCCACTGCTGTACACTGTAAATTCTGTAGGGCAATGTCTCCAGATTACAGCACGTATTACAGCAACTAGTAGAGCTAAGCCCTCACCTAGACCTGACACTGCTGTAGCAATGGGACAAAGGGGAAAACAAATTAAATGTCACTAAGACTGCATTATGACTTCCATGGAGAGGAATGGACTGACAGAGCAGCATTTCCTAACCTACAATGATATTATTTCCTCTGAAATTAATGAAATGATAATGCAGCAGAGATGCTTCAGACATTGCAGAGCTGACACATCACCTGTGGAACTGACCAACCCTAACCCTAAAGCTGCTAACCCAAACCTTAACGCTGAGCCTAGCCCTAACCCTAGTAACACTAACCCTAACTGTAATCCTAACCCTAATAACTCCAACCACAGAATCATAGAACGGCTTAGGGTGAATTGGACCTTAAAGATCATCTAGTTCCACCCTCCTGCCACGGGAAGGGTTGCCTACCACAGGATCAGGTAGCCCAGGACCCCATCCAAACTGTCTTTGCCTGCAGAGGTGGGGCATCCACATGGATGACTACCGCCATTGATGGTGCTCTCTGGGCAAACTCTGGGCATAACCCTTTGGGCATAATCCTAATCCTAATAAAATTAACACTATCCCAAACCTGAATCCTAACTCTAATAGCCCTAACACTACCACTAACCCCAGTGCCCTAAACATAACCCTAAAAAAAGTTACCCCTAACCTTAACCCTAACCCTGACTAATACCCCTAACCATGACAAATCTAACTCTAAACCCTAACACTAACCCTAACATCCCTATCCCTCTACCTAAACTCTAACCCTGACCCTAATAACACTAACCCAGGTCAAGCATGGCAATGAAGAAGTCCTGCAAAAGGAATATGTGTTGGCTTTGCAAGTCAGCATTATATGAAAACCTCTGAAAAACCACAGCAGCCTCTCACCTATGAGAATGCCTTTTTCCTCTGCTTTCCCTGCAGATATCATGGCTGGATTAAGTCACACTGAACATTCATCTCGCCAGTATCTCTATTCTAATAGTGAATATCTAAAGAAAGGAGACCAAGCAGGAATGTGTAAGAATGCTTCCTAGAATGCTCCTGCAGCCTTCCACAGCACAGGAACGTACCACGTCTCACCAGCTCTAGCTTCATCTGGAAAAAGGAAAGGAAAGGAAAAAAACCTATTTCCCAGGCATATTCTGCATAACCAGCTAGGTAAGGAAAGAACTGTAGTTCTGAGGTAACACACTGCATGCTGCTTAATCTCAGTAAATGGCAAGAAAACATTAAAAGCTTGAGAACAATGCAGCTTTCGTATGCTTAATCCTGGAAACAAAATGAATACTGGCTGTTCCACAGAGTCAAAATGCCTGCAGTGCTTCCCAGCAAGCCACAAGGATCAGCTAAACTACTGGCTTCCAGATTTAAGTCTTCTACTCGTTGCACATGCTCATGTTCAGTTTCCCGTTATGCCTTGACAGTCATAATTTAACATATTTTAAACAAAAAATGCCCTGGCAGATGCAACAGGCTGCTTAGTAATAACGCCCATTTCTTTTTGTAGGCAGCATGAGGGGTTTTTTTTTCAAGTCTTTCTCTGTAAATGTTTCCCACCAACTCTCAGTTGCTCTCAGTACACGCTGGAATCTGCCTACACTTCCATTTCTTGCTGCTCATACAGGATGACTGACTGGACTATAAAAAGGAAGGAAAGCACTGCGCCCTGGGGCCACCCGATACCACGTTTCCTTTTAAAGCACTTCTGTTCCTCCAGCTTTTTTAGGCTGAGTGGGGAAGAACTTCTGCATGAAGGCAGGACATGGGCTGACTGGCTGAAGCCAGTACAGAGACACGGGAGACACACATTCAGCTGATCAGAAAGCAAAAATTTAATACAAATCAAATGCAAGAGAACCTTTGGGCTCTCGCAGTTCACTTCACCACCACCAAAGTTTGGCATACAGCTGAGTTACCCTCTGAGTCGCTGCTGGTTGTAACTGGGCTACTTGAAAGTGAGCTGATTTCAGAAGCACAAATCTTTCCCTGACTGGAAACAATTGCTCTAACATCCCTAGGCTGGAATGCATCAGCATTTGCTGTTCTCTTCTAAGTCAACACCTGCCAACTAAACAGATGAAAGAGCAAGGATGATTCCCACTCATTTTCCTCCCAGATTCTGAACTTTTTTACTCTATGAATGGCAGTGATTACACACACTGCCCTGTGCTTCCTTGACACCAGAAGCTGCACTTGCACAGTTGTCAGGTGGAATGGATACATGCAGACAGCCAGTGCATTTGCATTGCCTCCCCTCTTCCCCCTTTGCAGAAGCTGGGCCTTCTTTACAGAGTGTTCCATTTTGTGTGCATTGCTTCCTCACTTGCTAAAAAAGGCGTCCTCTATTTAAAGGCAATAGGAGAGCGGGAGAAGCTCCCAGTATAAAAGACATTCTTAAGTCAACAGAAATTCTGCAGGAAGAAAACCAGAGCCTTCCAGACTCCATGCTGCAAAGGTGACTTTTTACAGCGTGAGTATGGAGGACTACTGTAGTAGTCTGTAGGAGACTGGGTTCACGTGCCAGGTTGGCAGACCTGACTTGCAGCTCTGAAGGCACTCAGAAGGAGAATCCTTTCCTTAGGAAATAAACAGATTCCTCAATAACATTTTCTATTGCACAGCATCCTTCTTAAGTTTACAGGAGCTCTGGCAGAGCTTTTAGCCATGGTTTCAATCTAAAAGGCTGTCCTAGAAGAAATTAAAGCGAAACTCTTCTTGAGAAATTGTGAATCTGAATGTGCCTGTGTCAGGTGTGCTGGGTGACTGCAGAGGGGATCCTGCTGATCCTGGGCTTCTCCTGCATGCTCCGGAGCGTTTCCTGATGACCTGGCATTTCTCGTTCTGTACTTCCACGATCTTGGCAGACTTTGCATCTTAAAGAGGGGAGAAAATAGCAGGAAGGGGATTTTAGGCACCTCATATGGCAAGCTCCCACAGTGCAGCGCTGTACGTAGGGCAGGAGCAAAGTCCCTCCCTCTTTAATTTCCCCCTTCATGCAAAGTTTTCCTACCTGATAGCATGAGCTTCAGCTGCTTGCACAGCTCCTCCTCCATCTTCTTCCTGTAGTCTCCAAATATGGCTCTCATGATCTGACGTTTCTTCACCAGCGGAGCCTTGTCACTGCGCAGCGCCTTGATTGCATGGAGAGCCTCCTCGGCTGAAGCAGTACAAAGGAGAAACAGCTCAGCTGAAGACTCCCTGAACCCTCCAACAAGGGAGATTTCTCATTTATTAGAATACTCACCCTGCTTGGGAGTGGATTTCTGTGTCTTCAGGCCAATTTCCAGTTGTTCCACACACCAGTCCACCTCTTTCTGCAGCTGGTCATCTGACTGCTATGGAGCAGAGTGAGCATGAGGAAATAAACCACCCCAAAATTAGACCAGCAGTTGCCACATGGGAAAAAATCAATCTGCATAAAGGCAGGACTATCCCGAATTTCAGGCTCTGGAGATTACAGGCTTCAATACAACTTCCCCATTGCCTATATTTTCACTGGATAACCTCAAAGCACTGGACAAATGTTTAGCTGCAATTCACTGTCTCTGTTTGATGGGTGTCACTCAGATGACACAGTGGAAAGCCGGTCAGGACCATTCATAAGAAAGAAGCTGTCAATTCACTTATGGATGAGAGGAATAAGCATTAACAAAACAAAAGGCTACCCAAAAACCTGCCCAAAATCCAAGGGTAAGTGACGGACAAAATCAGAAGCCGAGCCCTGGCATCTCAGCCCGAGTGCTTGCTCAACCAGAAATGCATGAAGACAAGGAGACAAAGCCCACAAAGATGGGAGGAGACGAGTCCTAACAAACAAAGGCAGCCAGTGGAAAGGAAAGGAAAAGAGCTGCATCCTACAGCTGAAGCACAGAAGTTCTCATGCTACCTCTTCCTCTTCCTCGCAGCAGTCTCCTTCCAATGAATGGGATGGGATCTGCATCACCTGCAAACCTCTTTAACTCTCTGATATTCGGCAGTGTTTACTGGCAGAGTTGTTGTTCAAGAGGCAGGTAAAAATATAATACAACTTCAGTCTAGAACATTAAAAGCAACTTCTTTGCAATTTTATAGCTCAGAATTGCTCAGCTGGCAGGGTTTAATAATTATAACCATAACAATGCTGGGAAGAAAAACAAAATGGAGACCTGGACCACAGCAGAACATCAGAAAGTCTCGTGATGTGTTCAGATCAGCAAATCTTAATGGTGTCTTCACATAACTTGCAACTCCAGCTGAACTTGGGCCTGCCTCACAGTGGGAGCCTTCTTGAAAGGCCTCAGGCTTTGCACTGCGAGGTGCCATAGCACGGCTGCACCACCCAGCAGCTTTTCTATTTGCATTCTGTGAGTAACTCATCCTACCCGATAACGTGCAAGTCAAGGGCACGGCGCCTCCTTCAGTACCAGCATGGCACTGGCTGATGACAGTTATTTGTTTATTTTATTTTGAATAAAATGTGACCCTCAGCTTCCCAGGATTAGCTATTACAAGTCTACACATCAAATGCTTCAGCACAGGTCTGAAACAGAAAACAAAGGAACATTACATTCGCTTCCACTGATCAGGCTCTCAACAGGGAGAAAACAGCTCCTCCAAGTCAGCAGCAATCCCTGTCTTTGATATTCATCTCATGTCAATGTACTAACTGCTCACCTATGCACTGACATTGAGTTTCTTTTTTACTGAAGGACTTAAATTATGGGATCCCATCAATATCTGAATACCTGAGAGGTCTCGTCCTGATGGGCTGCATCTTTATTCTGGCATCCGTTAGCTTCCACCTTTGCCTTCCTCTTGATCTCAGTTTCTTTTACGTCCTTTTTGCTGACAGATGCATTTTGTTTCTTCTTCTTTTTCTTCTTTTGTGTAGCTCCCTCTGATGCTGATTTCTCCAGCACTGTGTTATCTCCAGGGGCACTCTCTGGCTTGGAGATCTTTAATGTGACATGGCTGTCATCCTCTCTGGGCGCAGTACTTGCAGTTTGATCCAAGTCAGACTTCTCCAAGGCTGAAATCTGCACCATATCTACTGATTCAGTAGGCACTGCATTATCCAGCACTTCACGATCTGCTGCACCCTCCATATGTTGGCTGGCTGGAACTAATGGGACCAGAGGACAGTCTTCTTTAGGGATGACAAAGCTGAAAGACAACTTGGGTTCTTGGCCAGAGGCAGGAGCTCCACTGCAGTTCTTTTGCTCTGTGGTTCTTACATTGGTTTGCATCTGCTCAGCACCGCTGACACCAAAGGTGCACCAGCTGCTTCTGGGTCTGCTTTACAAAGCAAAAAATCAAATTGGATGTTGTAGTCAGATGATGTGAACCCCGCTGCTTCTGCCTCAGAAATTTGATCTGATTGTTCCCCATACCTGACATACCTTCTGCAGCCTGCCCACTGCCCTGCTGTACTTCCACATCAACAGGTTCTGTGTCTAGAAAAGAAAAAGAATGTTTCTATCATTATGCCTGTTTCCCACTATGGGGATGCCACTGCTACTGCCACTCCCTCTGTAAAGCAGTGCCAGAGAGGCAATCCAACCCAAGGCTGTGAGATGGGAAACTTACAGAAAAGAACCAAATAACACCACTCCCCAAGGCACCGCTCAAGCTCACCTGCTTTCTTCGTGCTCTTCCAGTCCTCAGCTCTCTCCAGATGATAATCCCCAAGCACACAGTTTATCACTTCTTGCTTCCTTACAAAAGCAGTCCCACAGGAGCACAGGACCTTGAGAACATGTTCTGTCTCTTCTGCTGCACTCAAGAAGAAGACCGAGAGAAACAAGAAACAGGTTATGGTGGGCCCTAAAACAACTCCAATGAGACTCCAATGACCGAGTCTCTTCTGAACATGTACTGTGCTTATACCACCTCTGACTAATTCATGCCAGGCATTCAGGTGAAAGTAAGCTCCCCGTGCTTCTAGGAGCTGAAACAATACCATGAAACAGCCTTAACAGAAAAAACAAATAGATCTTAATATCCTACTGTACATACGTGAAGAATCTTTCAGTGAGGTAAATGTACAACTAACAGCACTGAGGCTACTGAGAGCTTAACAACCACTCCCTCGAAGCAACTGAGAAATCCAGGCGCACAGCTTGGTGTCTGTTCTCTGGGAAAGAGCTGACTGAATTGTGAGCACACCCTAAAACATCGGGCTTTTGCTTGAGGCACACACAAACCAGCCAAACAAAAGGTATCCTGCAGGCGCACTGCAGATGTAATGCTGGAAGTCCCACGTTATGAAAGGAGTAACGGCACTGCGTGAGGCAGAAACACCTCAGCGGGGCTGTGGCCACCCAAAAAAGCGGGACGTACCTTCACAGCACCTGGGGGTCAGCATGCTGAGCACACATGCCTCCAGCTGAGAGCTCAGCTGGCTGCAATCAAGGACTGCTTGCCACTAAGAGCCATTATAGAGAACTAGAAAAACCCTCAGAGGAAGCACTCCTCCCCACTTGTGAGCTATTTTCAATGAAGATCTCATAGCTGGCCTGCCTGAGCTATGCTGCAGCCATGCACGTCATTGATCCAGACCGTGACCCCAGTCCTGATGGCATCAGCCCCATCACCACAGATATCTATGGCAATCTGACTCTAACAGAGCCTGGCTACCTTCAGCAATGCTGCTTCGCTCTCCTCACTCAGGCCCTTTCCAGCCAAGTCACTGCCTCTCCCTGCCTTGCTGTGAACAGCTTCTGGAAGCCATTCCTGCTGCCCCGTGGCGCCAGGTTGAAGCACAAGGCACTGGGGTAAGCAAGCCCTCTGATGCTCCAGCACAGCGAGTGGGCACACGTTAATTACTGCCACGTCCTCAGGTGCAGCACCTGAGGTGCACGCTCTGCCACACTCTGCTAGGCATCTTACAAAGGGCAGCCATGCTTCTTCCCTAAATATTAAGTGTTAGCCATTTGTAGAAGCAGGACACGTGTCTTCACATGTTAACAACTGAAAAGCATTTCACTGGTTTTCTTTCTCCTTCAATCCAGAACAACGAAGCCCAAGCCTCATAAAAATAAACTTACTGGTGTTTAAGGGCCAGCCTTTCTGATTTATTCTTCAGGTCTGGTAAACTAAGGCAGAGCTGCAGCAGAACCAACCGACAGGCACTTGGAGATGAAATAAGAGACAACACAGAACGCAGGGCAATCCAAAGCCACAGGGGAAAGAATGAAGCAGCTTACAAACAGCTCTGAAAGTTCAACGCCTTAATCACAGAACAGCTTCGTGCTGTTTTGCATTAAGAACAAATCCTATTATAACGTGAGACTAGAGAAGAGATGGGAGGAAAGAAATAACAGAACAAATCTGGCGGTGCTTAGGGGGAAGTAAGGTTGGAATTTGGCTGCAGATGGTGAAAGAGGCAACGCACCTGGGGCTGGGGCCACGACCTGCCTCCAGCTGCGGCATGCAGCTCACGGGAACCTCCTGCTGAGCGCTCGGGGAAGGGCTGTGCCTGCCTTCAGTGGGACAGCCGTCACAACGCGTGCGTAAACGAGAAAGAGAACAAACCGCCTTGCCTCAGCAGGACGATAAGGCGGCCAGGCACGGAAATCGTTCCCGGTGAGCCACGAGTGCCGGGGAAGCCCCTTAAAGACGGACGGCCGTCCCCCGCCGGGAGCCTCGGGAAACTCCAGAGCCCGGCAGAACGCCGCGCTCAGCGGCCTGCGCTGCTCCCGCCTGCTGAAGCGGGCCGATTCCACCGCCCCGCCCCGCCGCACACCACGCTGCGCCGCTGTCCGCCGCCCAAAGGCGCCCCCGCGCCGCGCTCCGCCCTGCGCCTCCGTTCCGCCCGCACCTCCGTTCCGCCTCCGCCCTCAGCCCGACCCTCGGGCCCACCCGCTGCCCGTCCTGCTTTAGATTTCCTTTTGTTTTTATGACACTTTTTATTCATTTTTTTTTTTATTCATTTTTTTATTCATACCCCTCCCCCACCCCCACCAATAGCCGGCAGCCGAGAGGCGCAGCACCGCAGCGCGACCCCGGGTGCCGCTCCCGCATCGCCCCGTCCCGGGGGCTGCAGGCGTGATGTACGCGGGGCTGGCGGCTTGGCAGCAGGCAGAACGCAGCACAAGGCCCCGCTGACGGCGGGAGGCTCCGGAACGGCGTCAGTCCTGGCCCGGAACGCCCAAACGTCAGGGAAAGAGCTGACAGCCAAATACTGAAGAAGACAATAATGAGCACAGGAGTAACGAGCTACCAGCAACGGCCTTGAAAGGCCAGAACGTGTCTGCAGCTCTCCCTTACGAGCCGCGGAGCTCTCTCCCTCCAGCCCTGAGCTGCCCATCTGGATGCACCCCTGAAGCAAGTGTCCTCTGCAGCCTGAGGGCTGGAGGAGGCAGGGGGCTGTCCTGAGCCTGCAGAACCCAGCCAGGCAGCACAGAGAGCTGAGAGGAACATTGATTTCCGGAGCACGACAGCGTCTGTGTCTGCAGACAAAATCACATGCTGAGACTCCACGCCCATGCAGAGAAAAAGGCACAAAGGACCAGCAATGCCTCGTTTTCCTGGGTTTGATCTCTGCCCTGAGGATTCAGCCCACACTGATGCACAGCCCCGCAATGGCACCAAGTCAGTGAGCTGCACCAGCCTCACTCCAGAGAACGCAAGAGGGAGGGCCAGTCGGTCAGAATGTGGTCCTCAGCTTCCACTGACACAACAGGAACTTTGTAATGCAAAGAACTGCGAGCTGAACTGGTGGCTGCTGACATCCTGCCATGGGCTACAGCTGCCCAGGAGCAAGGCAGCACAGAGAGGGATGGACATGGCTTGAGTCTGCCTTAGGCACAGGCAGGTTGTGTGCTGCCTAACAGTGCAAAGGCTGGGACAGCTTCACACCGCTGTGAGATGGACACGTGAGCACCTCTGTCTGGGGACTCCACACAGGACAGCTGTGCAGTCTTTCAGGTCTCTCCAGAGACTGACAATCCCTTCCGACACAGATCTGCCTGCTCTCCCCACTCCACCAACTGAGCACCAGAGTCATTTCAGGCATGGCTGTAACTGGAAGCAGTGGTTGCGCTGGAAAACACAGCTCTTTGGTATGAGGCTCCTTCAGGGGAGTTGCAGGAAGGAAGGGAAAAAAAAAAAAACAAAAACCAAGAAAAGAGAAGTGGGGCGGTTACCAAAGCTGCTAATCACAGTGCCAGGATGCCTTGGAAGGCACGGGGCAGCCCAGTGTCACATGCCTAAGGCATCTCGTCTCCAGACTTCCTCGCCCGCGATGTACGTGGCTTGCACGTGCAGGCTATCATCCAGCATCAGGAAATCTGCACCAGATAGAAGAGAAAAGAAACAGCTGTCAGAGGAACAGAGGAAGAGCACCTGGGACAGCTGAAGCTGGCTCAGACGAGCTGGGCTCTAGGGCTGCCTCCACACAGAGGAGTTTCTCCCCACCCCAGAAACAGGGCAGGACTGCAGTGTAGAGCCATCCTTGCTGTGCTCCATGCTCATCTGAGATGTGGGAGCCTCTCCAAAAGGCTCATGAAGCATCACCAGCACCCACAGGAAAAATCACAAGAGCCAAAGCAGATCCTGGGCAGAGCCCCCAGTGAAGCAGCAGATGCAGCCTGCATTTGTAGCAGGCCCTACTTTGCTCTAGCATGCAGAAGCCCTCCCTCCCACCATCCCCATAACAGTACCTGCATCAGACTCATAATCCAGAGTCCCCTTTCTGTCTTCAATCCCCAGGAGCTGGGCAGGATGCAGAGATGCTGCCTCCAGTGCGGTCTCTACTGAGCACCCTTGGACAGAGGAGGAAGAGGCATTAGTGCAGCAAACAGCCCCATCAGCAGAGCAGCCCCAGTCCCTGGCTGAGGCAATCGGTGGCACTGCAGGGACCTTTCTGACAACCAAACCCATGCTCAGGGCCCCGGTGTCTTTGTCAGCACTCTCTATGTCCTGTCCTGGTACAGTAGAGCACTAACACTGATCTGACTGCTACTGCCCTGAACTACAAGGGCAGGAGGAGCTGGGAGGCCCAGTCACAGCTGGCCTCCAGAGGGCCAGAGGGGAAATGTCTCTAAGGGAGACAGTAGGAAGAGGAGAACTGATTACTTAAGGTATGGGGAGGGGAAAGTCGTTCACCTTTAGGTATGAGAAAAAGCAGAACAGTTCAACCCTAATTAGTGCTGTAGGTTAAAATGAGGCATCCCTCCTAAAGGTGTTTGTCTCTGAGGTCAGTACCACTGATGTCAGCCCTTCTCTTCGTGTCTTGAACAAGAGGGGGCATCTCTGGCTGAGCAGACACAGCTGGCAAGAACAAGGGGAGGAACAGCTTGTGGACAATGCTCACCCACCTGTGGCTTCCAGGAAGTGTCGCACACACGTGTCCATGGTTGCCACACTACCGCTCAGGGTCTTTGTGCCTGGGAGAGAACAGGACAGCACTGAGCAGAACCCCAAAGGGGCAGAAATCCTGGGTCACATGAGGAGCAAGTTGAAGGGCTCTCAGCCATTGCTGAGAAGTAACAGAAAGAGGCAAGAGTGTTTGTGTTGGCAGTGTAGGGAGACGCATTAAGATGTCACCATGCAGCTCCCCTGTTAAGACCAGCTGGACTGGTTGAAACTCTAGCTCGCAATGCAGGCACCTGCTGCCAGAGACTGAGGGAGGGAAGTGACAAAGGAATAGCCCTTCTCCAGAATATCTTCCCAGTCTCCAGCTGTTTGCAGATTAGGGAGCTCACTTAGCAGAAAGTGGCGATGTTGCAGTAAAGACAAGGAACAATAAGTATCAGTGGGATTTCTTTGTCCTTCCTGACCACACAACAATTTCTAGCATCCACCCTGCTGGGCAAGGAGCTCAAAGGCATTGCAGACAGCTAAGAATTGTCAAATTCCTCCTCACTCCAACAAGACAGGTCAGTCACCCTCCTCATGAGGTGCATCACTCTCCTCACGATCAAGTTATGGCAGAGATATTAAATGATCAGGCAACAAAACCCAAGAAAGTGGCACAAGCGCTGCTTCACACTGACAAGCACTGCAAGGTGTGCTGAGCTCTCCAGGAATAGGCACGAGTGGTAGTACTGTGTCCAGCTCTTTTGCAAGAGGCACTTACCTGCAATGTAGGTGTTCAGCCCATCGATCTCCACCACCTGCTGGCCCAGTGTATGCCGACCTGGTGCCAGCCCCATGCCAGCAATAGCATCTGTCACCAGCACCATGCCTGAGGAATGCAAGGGAACAGGCTGCAGCAGCTTTGCAACTAATCCCACTGCAGCTCTGAGCGCTGTGCCATGCCAACCCTCCCTGAGAGGTACCAAGGCATCTCCAGCCACATCCAGCTGAGGCGACAGGCTATGGACTAGGACTTCTTTCAGACAGCAAGATAGCATGCCACGGCAGTCGTGGGAGATGGCAGCTGGTGACACCATGCAGGTGCCACTGTGTGGGCACAGTATGGCCTACCTTTGGGGTGGGCTCGATGGGCGATTCGCAGGGCAGCAGGGTTGGTGTGGATGCCATCAGAGATCATGCCGTAGAAGACCCTCCGCCCAGCAGGAATCTTATCACTTGTCAGCAGCCCCACGATCCCGGGGTCACGATGGTGGAACTACCCAAAGTGGGAGAGGAAAAGATGATGGGTGTCACGCCAGGACTTGCAGGCTGAGACCCTTCCTGCTGTCATCTCTATCAAACAGTGCCTGGCAGCTGGGCACTTCATCCATTATCAAGTGTAACCAGGCAACCCCTCCAATTTCAAGAGACTGCTACAGCAATCAGAGGTCCTGTGCTGAAATCCCACTGCAAGGCCTGGTACAAAACAAGTTGATGATGCAAATAAGCATTTGTGGGCAGCAAGAGAGAAAGCACTGAAAGAAGCACCAGCACAGGACAAATGCCCTTGGCAACTCACCGGCAACATGGCATTGAAGAGGTGAGTGATGAAGGTAGCACCGTGCTGCACAGCCTCCTCAGCCTGGGAGAGATTAGCCACCGAGTGACCTGGAACAGAGAACACTGCATGATTCTTCTGCCCATCTCTGCATTTATTTTCCCAGAGGGACATCCAAGAGTAAAGATGCTCTGTCGTTAGGGCTCTGCTCTGAAGCCCCACCCTGGCTTAGGTGAGACACCCGCCTCAATGCTGAGCTGTCTGACCACAACCACTGGGGACTGGCAGGAGGTGATTCACCTGAACACATTCACTGGTCACAACAGTCACAAATGCTGCCTCGCTCCCAGAGACACTGGGGAGAGTTGTCTTCTGGCTGGGCTACAAGTCCTAGGACTGCCTTTCTGCTGTCCTCAGATATTTCAAGGCTTTATACAGAGAGGTGTCAAAGGAGTAGGGAGACAGCGGGCACTTTTCCAAGAAATGATATGTTGGTAAAACACAATCCAGGAAGAAAATGTTGTTTTCCCTAACAGGGACAGCAGATCTTTTGCCTTTCTTTGATCGTCTTGACGTGACTGTGAGACAAGAGACCTCTGCTGCACAAATACCCTACTGAATTCAGGTTCAGTTTCACCCTGAAGGAAGGGCAGTGGTGGGAGAGGTCTTCAGCTCTTCCAGCTGAATAACCGGGTTATCAAGACTCAACAGCAACCTTTGGAAAACAATATCACCTGTCAAATAAGGCCTAAAGCAGCTGAACTTCAGAGTTTGAACCTTTCCAAGTAGTCAGCTTGGAATTACATCCTTATTAAGCTGAATGTTAAAAAAAAAAAAAAGGAAAAAAGAATGAAAAAATGATGACTGTGTCCTTTCCTGTGTTTTCCCAGCACCAGTGCTACCTTGTGCAAAACTACAGGAGCCCTTCAACCAACCTGTTGTTTGCAGACAGGGTGACAGATTTACAGCATCAACTGAGGCCCCCGTGTGTCACACGTCTGCCACCCCCCTAAAGGCCAGGAAAGGGGTGACAAAAGGAAATACCACCCAGCCCAGCCACACAGAGACACCATTAGAGATATCACAGCCCTGGGCCGCCTGACCCATGCTGCATGTGACATGGACAGACAGCCTCCCCCCAGCCCTTACCGAGCGAGACACAGATGCCTCGCTTGGTGAGTTCTTGGATCACCTCACTGCTCCTCTTTATCTCTGGGGCCAGGGTGACAATCTGGATGCGGTCCAGGGAGCCGTAGGTAGCAAGCAAGTCCTGGAAGCCATTTTCCTCGAAGGTGCGGATGCAGTGCTCCGGGTGTGCCCCCTTTTTCTCCTTGCTGATGAATGGCCCTTCCAGGTGAGCCCCTGCTCAAAGGGGAACAGAGTCATCTTTCCTCTCCCAACCAAGGAACAAGAAACCTGCCGTGTCCATCCTGCTCCAGCCAAGCTCTTGCCATTCTCCCACAGTAAAGCAGAGTTCAGGTAACTCAGAGCTTGGTACAGCAAAATATGCAGCACTGGCCAGCCCCACAGCCATTACTCCGTCAAACCCCACAGGGCTGGTAGCAGAGTGCACAGCAAAGGCTGGGGACAGGTTCAGGGAGGCAGCAGGTCTGTGCCCACCTTTGTATCCCTGCCACCAAGAGAGCTTCAGCTCCCAACTATGCTGTTCCTAAAATAGCTTCTTTTTCCTTAAGAAGGAAAAGGATAATCATCAGGCACCAAACAGGACAGTCGCAAAATCACTTACCCAGGATACCAGCTCCGTGAGCTCCACCATTTCTTACGTTGATCTGGGGAAGAAGCTATAGAAAGGGGTTGGTCAGACACCTCACATACACAGTACTGCCAAAGCAACCCAAACTTTGGGCTCCCACAGAGCTGCTGCACCACCAGGGACGAAAAGCCAAGCAGCTCAGAAAGGAAAAGCAAGCTGCAAGCCCCACTGTGCAAGGCAGCTACCTGCTGGCCTGGGAAACAGTGCTGCCTCAGTGGTCTAAAGCTTAACGGCAAGAAACCTGGGGCTGTTCAGCTCCTTATGTCCACAACTCATCCACTATGGCAGCTGTCTCACTGTCTGAAGATGAGGCTGCAGAACCAGCCTTGACCCTCTTGTACCAGCATCAGCCTTCAGCTCTTTATCACCCTAAGGATAAGAGGCAGACAAAGTCACTCACCTGGTGGTACACAGATGGAGGGGATGTCACCAGGGTGGGACAGAAGGAGGTCACTCCATGGGAGAGTATTTTCTGACTGACCAGGTCAATCCCTGATCTGAAGTCATCCGTAGCCAGGGAGAAATCCACCCCAAAGCCTCCTGTGCCATGAACAAAACCAAGGTGAAGCTGCAGCCTCCACAGCAGCCAGGCACACACCGCCCAGAGCCCCATCTCCAGCCGGGGCCCAGCAGGGCACTGGGGCTGCACCTGATGATTCCCAACCCCAAAACACTGCGGAAGCAGAGCAAGCCTCCAGCTTTGCATGGCACAGCCTGGAAGCAAAAAGACTTCACCAGCACTTCTGCCCTGTATTCCCAAGGTTCTGCTAGTGCAAACCCAGCCAACGCCATCCATTCCCCCCAGCACAATGGAAGGGGCTATGGCGTGCACCTTACCGTTGATCTGCACGTCGATGAAGCCCGGGGCGAGGATGCAGCCCTTGCAGTCCAGCTGGACGTCGGCAGAACCCTTCTCGTCGAAGAAGAGTTTCTCGGGGTTGAGGATCTTCCCCTCCCGCACCCACAGGTCCTCCCTGCGGGGAGACCGCACTCACACACCGCCCGGCAGCGCCCGCAGCCCCTCCCGCAGCCCCGGGCCGGGCCCACTCACCGCTGCAGGCGGCGGCCCCGCAGGAGGCGGCAGTTGGTGAACTGCGCGATGGGAGCGTCCGACACGGATTTGTTGGACGGCATCGTCGGGCCGAGGGAGCCGACCTACAGCGGGGCAGCCTGAGGGCAGGGCGGGACCGCGGAGCTGGCGGACGGGCCGTGCCTGGGCTCCTCCCAGCGGCCCCGGGCCCACGCTCGGACCAAAGGCCGCAGCCAGGCCCAGAGCCCAGGACCGCCGGCGGAGGGCAGCAGGCAGAGGGGTGCGGGGCGGAGCGGGGAGCCGGGCTTACCCCGCGGCGCCGCCGGTCCCCTCACGTGAGCGCTCCGACCGGCCGCCCCGCCCGGCACGTGACCGGCCCCAGGGCGCCGCCATCTTGGGGAGGTCGCGGCGGAGCGCCGCCATCTTGGGGAGGTCGCGGTTTCTCCACAGCCTCCGGTGGGCAGGGATTGGACGGCATGATTTTGAGGTCTTTTCCAACCGTCATGGTTCTATGATTCCGTATCCAAGCTCCTGTGGGGGCTGGCAGAAGCGTACGTTGGTATTTCACTGCAGCGTGCAGCAGGGCTGGTGAAATGCTCTTGACAAGGACTGCAGAGCACCAGTAGGAAGGGCTGCAATTCCTGAGGAAACCCGTCTCAGATAGGGCATTTCCTAACACAGCAGGCTGGAACGAGCAGGAGGGAGGCAGCGGGCACTCATCTCCTGCCTGCACCACGGGAGCCATCTCCTCGTTACCACATCCCACACAGCTCCTGCTGCCTCTTGCCTCGTGCTCAGATTATAAATGCTTGGGGCAGTCTTTTTACCGTTGAGTTTGTGTTGATTCCAGTGTGGAGCCTCTTAGTGCAGAAGATGACCTAGAGGATCAACACTGAAGGACTGAGCCAGCCCTGGCTACCTTCATCTCCACAAGTTAGCTGTGTTCCCAGCTCTTGTATCACCCAGACAAGGCTGCTGCAGCACTCAGTGAGCCATGATACAGCTCTTGGTCAGAGCTCTTGGTCTGCTCTTGGTCTGCCTTGCTGTCAGAGCCCTGTCAGATCTCCATGCTGTACTCCCCAGCATTGCTGAGCGAGCAGCCCTATGCCAATGCCAGTTAAATGGCATGGAAATGTTACACTCAAATATTCTTGTTTTATCAGGCACAGTTCAAAGGCCTGGGAGGTCAGACGAGAGAGATTAGTGGTTCCTAATGGCTTTTAAGTCTGAATTTGTGAATAAGTAACTGTGGCTTGAATGGCTGCAGCAGACTCCATTCCTCCCCAGGGAATGAGGAGTCTGCCTGGAGAACTGCTCTGCTTTGTCCTCGTGCATTGCACACTCATGTGACTGCCTGCTGCAGGCATGTGTACCATGTGGGGCCAATGGGCCACGCTCACTGTGAAGGGAAGTACTGCTGCAGGCTGTGATGCATCCTGCTCATGGTTATTTACCTCCTGAAAGGGAACCACAGGCAGATGCAGGTCTGCTAGCTGCTGAAGGACTGCTGATCCTCACCCCCGAGAGCTGGCAGACAGCGTGCTGCAAACTGCGTACCTGCTCAGAAATCTGGCTAGGCACAACGCTACACCACAATAACTACACGGACAAAATGAAACTATAACTGTTTATTGGCTCGGGCAAAGTAAGGTTTCTGGAACCCCTCACTTCGTTGTTCCACTCTCAGCTTCAGGGAAAAAAAGTTAACTGTCACCTGAACATGTAAGTCATTCCTTCTTTTAAATGTTACTTCTAACCTGACAGCATTGCTGTAGGCAGGCTGCTCCGGTCATCTGACAAGTCTGCAGCAGCCTGGGAGAGAAGACAAAGCGTATTCTGTGCTCTAACTGCCAGCCCCGGGCTGTCCTCACCAGCACACCATGCCACCAGTGATCCTTCTGATGTCTGCATCTCTGTGGGCAGAAGGGAAATCATGTCTGACCGCCATAATGTTAAAGGAAAGTGTTGTGCTTTGTTCTAATTAAAGCAGCATCCCCACCAAACTCTGTATTTACTCCTAGATGTCTACTTGCAGACTTTCCCTTCCATTCTCTTCGCTCCATGTTGCTGCAGCAGTGTCCAACCAACACTCTCGTTCTTGTGTTCATCTAGTTCAGTGTCCCATAGTGTTGCAGAGTCAATTATCTTGTCAAGAACTGTGTCTAAGCAGGGTGCTGATGTGAGCTCCTCTGATGAATCATGCTGAGAAAAGAAAAATGAAGTGAAATGTAATGGTCCATGAACATAACATCCTTGTCTAGCCAGGAAGTTAATTTAGAGATCAGCATTTAATACTATACTTGTTCCATATGTCAGTGCTTGTCTGCACAACAAAGCTACCTTTTAGTGTCAGCAGGATACCAGTAAAGGCCATTGAAATGGAGAATGATGTTAGTTTATTCCAAGAAACCTACACACAGCCTGGTTTGGGAATGTGAGGCTAGGAATGGCTTCAGGCGGGAATTATCCATCCTCAGGGGCACCCAGCAGCATGTCAGTGAGAATGACTTGTGGCTTTAATATGGTTAAGAGACTGCAAAACCAGAAGATTAGAAAATGAATCCTAAAAATGTATCTCGGACCTGTTTATTCAAGCCAATAACTTTCTAAGGGGAGAAGCACCCTTCCAAACAGCTGAATTCAGATGTCAGAAGGCACACAGAGCACCCAAATGGCCTACAGCCAAACAGAGCATTTTCATATGCATGTACATGCTGACAGACTTGTGACAGCAGTTTTCCTTGGCAGTGGAAGGAGCATCCAGGTAGTTACATGTGGTAACGTCCACTATAAAAGATCTTCCCACGGGGTCCACCCTGCCAACAGCTTCACCAACCTTTTGGCAACAAAGGGATGCAAAATATCTATGATGAAAGCCAAAAGTGAGGCATTGAATCATAGCACTGGAAGATGGCCCTGACCTCCCCCTGTACTGCTGGGTGAACAAACAGAACAGCCTGTTCTGAGACAACAGGTATGGGAATTTGCCTCATCAATGCTGTAGGTGCATCACCCAGCATAACTTTATGTCATCCATCTGCCCCCCTTAAGGATTATCCCTTTGGATGCTCTCTCTTTATTTCACAGAATTAAACCAACCCTGCCTTGCCTCACCAAGAATTGCACACTCCTCCTCTAATAATTGCATGCTCTTTCTCTCCACTGCCCCAGTAACGGGCTGAGGGAATCACAAGCTGTAGCTTCACTTGCTTTTCCCTTAGCAAATCATTTCTTTTTCAGGTCAAGTTATTTTTAACCTGGCTCAATTCCCAAATCAGATTCACTGCCTCGCCACAGGAAAAGCTGTAGCAGCATGTTTGGGAGAAACAGGGGAGCACTCACTACAGATGTGAACAAAGGTACAGATACCAGAGCGAGGAGGGCTTAGGCTAGCTCTGCTGCCAAAAGAAATGCTTGTGGAGATGCAGATTTGGCTTCTCATTTTTCACATGTATTCCCGAAGAGGTCTAAAAATTGTTCTAATGAGCAGGGACCAGAGATGCTGCTCCTACCTGTGGGCTGGAAATCATGCTGACCTTGGGAACTCCACGGATTTCCTAAGATTAGTCCTCAGCCCGACAGAGACAAAACCATTGGACCAAGGCGGTCATCACCCTCTGCTGCGTGAGGCCATCCTGTCACCCTGTCCCCTCAGAATGAAGCTGGATGCTGCACGAACAGCTAAATCCACATCACTGACAAAAAATAAAGTGCTACCTCCATTTTGCTACCAAACTGCAGCAGAGACTGCTCAGCAGCACATCCAAACTGGAGTAAAGCTGGAAATGGGATCCAGATGTTCAAGGGCATATCCAGCTTTCTCCTTACGTATACACCTTTCTGCAGCTCTTACTGCTTGGTTTGCTTTACCCTGTTCTGCTCGGCATTGCTCACTCCCAATCCCCTGTAATGCATCAACCACAGGTACCCAGGGGAGAGGAGCAGGGCTTTCACTGGGACAGGTTGCCCAAGGAGGCTGTGGATGCCCCATCCCTGGAGGCATTCAAGGCCAGGCTGGATGTGGCTCTGGGCAGCCTGGTCTGCTGGTTGGCGACCCTGCACATGGCAGGGGGGTGGAACTGGATGAGCATTGTGGGCCTTTTCAACCCAGGCCATTCTATGATTCTATGATTGTCCAAACAGGAGTTTATTGCAATTAATTTTCAGATGCATTTGGATTTACTAAAGCAGTCCTAAAAAGCAGACACTGACCAACCAAGGTAGGTTCTGCTTCTACAGCAGACCATTAAATAATTTAAAAAATCACAGCATTTGGTGAGGCAAAAAAACCAAAAATATGAAAGCTAACGAAGAGAAAGGTCAGCAAGCTCTTCCAGTTCATTGTCTATGCTGACAGCATTGGAGAGCAGGCATCCCTCGCCCTCACCTAGCTTGAACTGACTGCTAATGGACACTACCCTCTGCTGCTGCTGCTGCAGAGCCATTCTGCTCCGCTCTCTGCAGGGCTGACTCACTCTGCAGTGCGCGCAATCTGCCACATTACACAGAGCTATTTATGCGCCAGCAGACGCCACCTCTTTTCAGTCAGGCACACCACGAGGCTGTCATTCCACGGTCTGGGGCTGCCTGCTCTGCTCTTCCAAAGCAACGTCAGTCCCTGGTGGATGGGACTGCACTCAGATCTAGCAGAACGGTTAGTTACTGAAGGCTGAAAGGCCTGTAATTTTCTTAGTACCTCGAATCACCTCAGGAATCTGATGACACAGTAGCATCACCACAGGACTTGAAATGCAGGTTTTCACCTGGGAGTCACCAGTGAGGATCTAGAGCACGGCTGTAACAGAAAACAGCCAAGGGAGTTAGATTGTTAATTTTACTCCTGGTGTATTTGCAGGACTAATGCCAGGCAATCCCTTCCCTTTCGTAATAACCCTGGCTTTTGTTTTATGCTGTTCTCACCACTCGCGTGGGTTTATAAACGAGGAAGGCTTGGCATTCCAAGGAACAAATCGAGATGCTGTTGATGGCATTTTATCTGTATTTGGTTATGTAAGTATCCATCATGATTCTAAGCCTGGTAACCAACACTGTGGCACCATGCTACGCCAGGTTCTGAACCAGTTCCTATAGACTGGTGCCTTTAAATTGCTTTTATTCTCCCAGAGATCAGAGCTACCTCAAGTATTTGGTTGCTCCCAAACACGTTTGCTTATATTCTTCCCATCTGGCTAAAAGCAAGGCTGGCAGCACGTCCTCCTTGTAGGCAGATCTCAAATGATTTCACCCAGCCAGGCCCTGCTCCTGCCACACAAGAGCAGTGCATCTCCTCTTACTACACAGCCTGCCTTCCAGACAGCCCGAATCCATCACCTCTCCCAGCTCCACGCTCTGCCAGGCTCTTCACAGAAGCACTCATTGCAATCACTGCAAGGAGAGTTTAGTATACTGTAGTTTCCAGCAGTGTTCAGGATATCTGAGAAAACACAGCTCACAGGGTCCGAGTCCGCTGCTTTTCCTCAGGAAAATGGGATCGATGTGATTCAGATCAGGAAACATTAAAGAGACATTTTCCTCCCCATCCAATCCTGCTGCAGACATGCAGGGCTTTCCATGAAGCAGCTCACATCTCTGTACCCCCCAGCACTACTGACAGCATTGCTGAGAGTGCCCTGAAGTCCAGGCACTTGAAACACAAAAGCCATAGTTCACTCCAGCCCGGAGCCAAGCAGCTGACAGCCTATCACATGAACCCAGGCAGACATCTTTTAGCCAACAAACCAGCTAATTTGTTAATAATACCACTGAGTGGTCCCTAGTTTAGAGATAAGCTACTCTGAAGGTGCACAGGTTCCTACCAGGCCTAGGCTGGTGAGCCCTCCTGCCAGGTTAGGAGCTAAGGGTGGTGATGCTCAGCAGCTCCCAGAGCCCTGGGCACAGCTCCACGTGTTGTGCAGCCCTGCCTACTGCACAGGTATACCTGAGATACAGCACTGCCATACCAGCATTCCCAGTCAGGCAGACAAACCATTCCAGTCCTCCCAGCTTCATTTGATTACCAAGACGCTACTATATATCTAAGTATATTATTAACATTTTTGCTTAAATCAGGAAAAGCTTTTTCTGCTATTTATAATTAAGGCCACGTACTTCCCAAATGCACTCTGGATAACATTTGCAAGCACCAGCTTGATAAGGGTCCAACACACAGCTCCCATGTGAGCTCCAGCATTGCATGGTGACATCCACAAACCCCCTGGATGGGATAATATTGCTTCAGTGCTTCCCAGCTGCAACAGCAGAGTTCTCAGCTTGAATGCTCCTGATTTTTAAGCTAAAAGTATGAGTTCCTAAGCAAACCCATTTTGTTGATGAGACGGTTGTTCAGGCACTCCAGCAGCAATTCATGCTAACAGCACAGCTTCCCCGCCAGCCGAGCTCCTGCAGAGCAATCAGAAGGATGCACTGCCTTGAGGTCACTCAGCAGCTCCCAGTCCTTGTCGCACACAGCAGTTTTACCCTCACTCCCAGTCTGACTGGTCAGGGCACACTGCAGCCGACCACGCAGCGCTGCTGTGACACGCAGCAAAGCACCACTCGGTCAGGCAGAGGCCAAGTGCTGACAGCACTGCAGCAGCCCAGCATTCTGCTCACAAGCACAGCCCAGGCAGCAGACAGCAGCAGCATCCATTGCTCTTCGCCCAGGAAGAAAAAGGACTGCTTTAAGCAGTCATCAACAGCTTCCACACAGCACTCAGTCACTCCAAAGACCCTGCCTCCCCCTCACAGAACCCCTCCTCTCCCCAAAGGGGCAGCAAAAGCATTAAATCAGAGGCAGAAGAGTCATTACAGCAATGTAGTGAGGAAGTTTTATTTGGAAACATCGTTTAAGTCTGTAACCCAACAGCGGGTGCACAACTCTGATGCCAGAGCATACACGGTTACCACTGAAACACGGGAGTGTTTCGGACAATTGCTGTAATAAAACACAAAGTTCTCATACTCCAATACCATGACACTACAGCAATCTTTAGAATCAAAGTTACATCCAAGGAATTCTCTGCACTTACAATTGACCCCACAGTGTAATCTACCTATATATAAGATTAATATATATAGCATGGGAAATTGAAAATCTTTGCTCCATAGATGTATGAACATGTCAAGTCTTTTATAAATAAACATCCAGTGAAGAGAAAAATTACATTTCTAGTTCATATTTATACATAAAGTACTAACAGCAATGGGTGGAAAATTGCACGCAGGCCACCCCAAGCCACGCAGCAGGCTTGGGGCTGCCCAACCAATTTAATATTGAATTACACACATGACGGACGAGTCACTAACGTACATTGCGCATTTACAAGAGATCAACTACCAAATTGGGACAACTGTACACATTGGAGAGACCATTTCCATTCTGGAGCTTTGTTTTTTTTAAATGTTGATTTGTTACATCTCTTTACATCATACTGCGACGTTTACTTTGTGGAGAGGATAAGGGCAACAATGAGGCCGTAGAGACCCAAGACTTCAGCGAAGATCAAAATGAGGATCATGCCCACAAATAACCTGGGCTGCTGCGCTGTTCCCCGGACACCTGCATCCCCCACGATGCCAATGGCAAAGCCAGCAGCCAGCCCGCTGAGGCCCACGCTCAAGCCAGCACCCAGCTGAAGAAAGCTCCTGTAGGACAGATGAAAAACAGTCTCAGCGGCAAGCAGCAGGACACGACCTTCCGTCTTCAGGCTAAACTTATGCCCCCCCTCCCCAAAGAGAGGGAAAATAAACATCTAAAGGGAACCTCTTTCCTGCAGAGAGATCTATGCTCATTTAAGTATCTCACATCTCATGAAGCAGATGCTTCCCATGACTCCTGGCTCTAATACTTACACTGGGCTCACCACAGCCATGCAGGCTGGCGTTCACACTGACACCTGTCCCAGTGACGTGCAGCCTATTAATGGCTGCTTTTCCTTCCTGCCTTTAGCAACCACTTTACACAGCCATGGCACACACTGGCGAGAAGTTCTCCTGCAGTACAAGAGTTGCACATGGAGTTAATATGGACAGGTCAGTCAGAGATGCTCTGGCTTTCTAGATGGGGTGCCTGAAGAGCAGTCCTAAGGGTCTGACCACCTGGCCACTGCAAAGGAACGTTTCCATCTGCTATTTCTTAGACAAAGGCTTACAGCTCAGCCAACCACAATGCTCATCTGCTATTGCTTGTACAGCAGCACGGCTACCTGCTCTGTTAGGCCTCAGAAGCACTGTTTCATTCTGACATCAATCAAGCTAGTTCCAGCTATTCTCAGAAGCCGAGCAGATTAAGTTTCAGACTATAGCTGGTATAGAGGTACAATGCATAGCCTGAGGATTGATTTACCAGCATGTAAAGA
This sequence comes from Pavo muticus, assembly GCA_016647715.1. NCBI lineage: Eukaryota > Metazoa > Chordata > Aves > Galliformes > Phasianidae > Pavo > Pavo muticus. The sequence continues at coordinate 782,139 of JACDJE010000128.1, forward strand.
AGCAAGCAACATTAATTATTCACTTGCATCTCCCAGGCAACAGGAAAGCTGTTTAGATACCTTGATTAACTCTTGAGAAGACCTGCATACTCCATCTCTAGAATGTGACACAACAAACTCAGGCCCCCATCCCCTGACTGCATACTGCTCTGGAGCCATAAGCCATGACACTGCATCTCACAACACTGCTTCTGATTTGTCAGCTAACACATCTCTACCACTGATGCTAGGACACCAGGTAGGACAGCTGAAATCCAGCTGGTATTCTTGAGGTCAGCTTGAGAGCATTCAGCATTTATGGCAACCTGTACTTTCTAGAGAGCTTAATGCAAAATCTACCCATTACACAGCACCCAAGTGCTGCCAGAACAAACGTCAACACAATTCCCAGGTACAGAACTTACTTGAATAGTGTGATAGTTGGTGAGAGGGCATTGGCAATGAGGACAGCCACTACGAGGCCATAGATAGCTATAATACCCGCCATGACAACAGGAATAATGGACTTCATGATGAGCTCAGGCCTCATGACAGACATGGCTGCAATACCCGTGCCACTCTTCGCAGTTCCATAAGCGGCTCCCAAGGCTGCAAGAGAAAAAGACACATTAGGAAGTCCCCCAAATAATACCGCCTTTGTCAGACTGCAGCACTGCAACAGCTGAGTCAGCACAGGGAAGAATTGTGCAAGTCTAACACGGTCACTTGACTGCTTGGTTTATCAGGCAGGCACACTCCCCTAAAGCATGGGGAAGTGACTTACCCACAGTCCTGAAATGAAACTGCTGCTGTTCAAGCACTACTGGCCACAGAACATTCCCTGAGCAGCCAGCTTCGCAGCAGGGCAAGCGCTGCAGCACAAATGCATTCCCTATTTAGGTCTTGAACTTGTTCCCTTGGCATTTGTGCCCTCCCAGAGCCCAGAATGCAGAGGCTCTACTCAGTGGAATTTGGGAGGAAATGTAGCAAAGCATGCTTTGCTACTGCAGCAGGACGTAGCCTGACTGAAAGCTATAGCTCAGTGTTACTGAGCTTTGAGTTCTTAAACACACCCAGTGTTTAACAAGTTGCCTTGTGTTACCCACATGAGGCCTTTTCTACCACAAAAAGTATCTGCCCCATGCTCTGACTTGGGATGAAACACACAGCTCGGGCTACCCAAGGCCACCCATGGCCACTCATGGCCAACAATGCCCACCCATGATCACCTGGGGTCACCCATGGCCACCCAAGGCCACCAATGGCTACCCAAGGCCAGATAGATTCTGAGATAGCAATGACTGTTCATATTATTGCTGCACTTTGTTCCATAGAGAAAGGACTCCCTCCTTCCATGCAATACCTCCACCTGGTTTGGACCTGAATGCTTCACACTTGCTAACCCAACTACTGGAATCAGGAAGAGCAGCACAGCTTGCAGTTCAGACAGCCACAACCACCACCTCACCCCTACGGTCCTCACACCACCCAGGGAGGTACTGAATACGCAGCCTGCAGCACACAAACCCAAAGCTTGGGTTCCAAAGCAGAACATGGGCTCACCATCTTTAACAGAGCACTGCTAGAAACAAGAGCCCCACAGTACTGCCTCAAAAAAGTTACTTCTGCCCTGAAAGCTTTAAAATAGTCGCATAAAAGCTCATCCTGGGATTGTGAAGTATTTAGAAAGACCCATTTCATTTCAGCCTTGCTCCAGAGTACATTAGGAAGTCCACCTTTGGGCTGCACTCAGCACCACTGGGAGACGATGAGCAGCTGAGCAGCCATCCAGGACCACAGCTGAAACAGCAGCAGCAGGCAATGCAAGGGCTGCCTCCTTCCCAGACACCACTGCATCAACGCTCAGAGGTTTGAGTCCTGATTAACCAGTGTGAAAAATACTCCTGCCTGCTCAAGAAGGCCACTGAAGAGGATTACAAACACAGGAATTTCAAATGCTTGTGCTGTCCAGGGACTTCTTATATGCAAGTCTCACCCACCCTTGGTAAGAATTGAGCTTTCTACAGGGGAGTTGTTTGCTCCACACGGATGTGTAGCTGCCTCTTACACTAGTGGAGCATGTTACAGAAGAGCTGCCAGTTATTCAGATGGTTCAGGCCATCCACTCTCCCATTTTCCCCTATCTAGTTAAAGCCAGCTTCAAGCAGCCAAGAACTGAACAGTAATCCTCCCGGCTCTGCACACCAGAGGTTCAGCAGAGCAAGGGCTATAGTGCTACAACCACATAAGACTCCCTCCCAGAAGTGGGTTTAGTTAAAGACTGGAAAGCCTCATCAACTACAAATTAGTTCTGCATTAACAAAGCTCTTTAACCTCCTGTAACCTGGGTCCTTTTCAAGTCTTTCCTATAAAGAGACACAAAGTAGGTTGCTCCATCAATTCTGCAGTTTTCTTGCAGCCAGGAGACAGGTTTCACTTGCCTGTGCAGGTGAAGCCCAGAATCTATTGCAGAAACCTAGCTACAGTATCAGTGATGCCAGCTGTACATGTCTACCCTTAGGGCATATAGAAGATTACTCTGGCTTGAATTAGGAACCTTTTCTTTCAGATTAAACATCCAAGGAACGGATGCAAGTGGAACCAAGATTCAGGTCACCTTCTTCCAGCCAAAGCTTTCAGCAGGAGCCACTTCTGCCTAAGCTTCCACAGTCTCTGCAGGAAGGCCTGCAAGGGGAGCGAAGTTCACTATTCAAAACTGCATCTGTCATTGCTTCCTCCAATCTGAGGTTACCTCGAGGTGTCGCAATTAACACGGCAGTGGATTACAGAAATGGGTTGTGCAATGCCACTTACAGAAAGCCAGCCCGATTCAGTTCCCAGGGAGGGGCAGCTCAGAGCACATTTGTCAGTTTCCAGTTATCTACTCCAAAAGCCAAGGGAACGCACAACTGCTGCACATCTGACTAGGCCTAGGCCATTTATCTAATAAAGTCAGCCCACACCGTGGCACTTACAGATGGCACTAACAGCTATTTGCCCCCCATGAGAACAGCACAAGCATTGCATATCCAGCCTCAGAGCTGGCACATCTGCACCCCATCAGCATTTATCAGCACTCCGCCCAGCAGCCTCACACCAGAGGTCCCCACAGCCCCACTAAGCTTACAAGGCAGCCTGCCTCATCCCTCTCACCGGCCTCAGAAGTGCTCCTCGTGCTTCTGATGCTACCCTAGCACTGCATCCCATGGAGCAGGCCCACCTCCCCACCACACAGCTGCTCGCTGTGGGCCATGTGGCACCCAGGGCACTTCTGTACATCTGGACTTTCACTTCTTGGCAGCTGTGAACGTCTGAAGCACAACCACTTCACGCACTGCATTCAAAATGCTCCAGCTGAGATGGAATGCAAGGATGTTTTCAGGAATCTCAGAGAACAAGGCTTGAAGAGATGTACCTGAATGGCAGTAAGAAGTGAAACAAGAGTTTTGTTCACCACTGTTACATACCATGACTCCAAACATTGACATCAGGCCACACAGCTCAGTCTCCCCTAACACACAGGCCAATTAGATTGTAACACTGCCTTCAGAGCAAACACTGCCTTTACAGCAGCTATCAAGACACCTCAGTGATGCAGAACAGCACTTTGTCACCCAGCTTTACCAGGGGAAGAAGCCATGCCAGATAACCAGAAGCTGTGCCATTCAAAAGCTGTGCAACACACAAGTTCACACATCATTCCAGGCTGTCTCCCAGTACGCCTGTTCCAAAGGTAACTCAAAGCTGAAGAATTTCTGTAGGGTAGTGCCTTGAACTCCCGCTAGAGCTGCTTTAGTACCGCTCCTAGGACAAAATGCACTCCCATGAGACCACAGATGTGCTAAATGACACCTCTATTAGTGAAAGGTGGGAGCAAAGCAGTGTAACAGCACAGCTCTGAAATGAAGCACGGAGTAGGAAGCAACACGCCGTGCAGGCAGTGGCTGCAGGAAGGACTGAAGACCAGTCTTAGCACAGCCAGGGCTTTCACTGGAACTTTGACACTGTTAGCACTCAAGTCATCAGCGGGCCAGGTCAGTGCTAGCACAAGTGTCAGGGCCAACCTGTTGCAGCTCTAGCTGCAGTGCTCAGTGAGGTCAGGCGCCGAGCACACTAATCCTGCAGCTCAGACAGCTGCAACACCCCAACACCCCTCCATGCACAAAGGGGCTGTTACCAAAAGCCTTACGCTGTCTCTGTGTAACTCTGCAGACACATATGGGCAGTCTCTGCAGACCGATGGCACTGGCACACGCTGACCACCAGGAGCCTTCAAGTCAAAGCACCACTCCCATAGATGCGGCTTCTTGGGGTCTGAGCAGCTGTGATGAATGCACACGTGGTGGGAATCAGCCACACACACTCCAGCAGCATCTGATCCATATGCAGAGCTGTGACTCCTTGTGTCCCACCACAGTGATGCAGGTTTCCACACAGCAGTGGCAGAGGAAGACTTCCCATAGCACTTAATAAGCCGGACTTCCTTGGATTAGTAATACAAGCCAAACTTCCAGGCAGACAGAATGTGGTTCGCTATCATGGCAAGACTGAAGGACCATTCAGGATAAGAGCGTGCACCCTGAGCCTTTTCTAATTAATCCAGCAACAAACGAGCTGTCCTGTGCAATAGGCAGGCTTGCCTTGTACCAGACAGCAGGAACCAGTTCACCTGAAGCTAATCCTCCAGCAGGCTGTTAACCTCTGCAGGATTCTGCTAGAGGTGACCGCTGGGTCAAGCACAGCCCTTGCTCTGCCATGCCAGGCTCATGGCCATCCTCAGAGGTGGGAGGCACCCCAGAGGTGCTGAAGCCCTCCACACCACCAAGTTTAACATGAACACAGCCCTAGCTCAGATCACGGTCACAGCTGTTTTGGCAGAACCCTGTGGTGCACAGCTGCCCTTCACGGGGCAGCCACACGAGTGGAGAGGTACCTGGAGCCCACACAGTATCAGAATGCAGAGCTGAAGAGCAGCTGCAGCCCATCTCCAGGGATGGCTGCAGGGGTAGCAGATGCTGCCCTGCAGGGAGAGGCGGTCTGCAATTCTTGACTTGCGTCACCCACTACAGCATGAGGCACAGCATCTTTTTTGTTCTTCCCTGATTGTATCAGAAGACATGGGGATAACAAATAAGCCCTGCACTGCCAGGTTTCAGAGTGATCAAAAAATCACCCTTGTAAGGGGCTAATGAGCAACGTGTTCCTCTTCAGTCAGCGTGAGCACTCCAAGCTCACAAATACCAGCTCCTTGTGGTCACACTCCAGAACAGACAGCCCAAAGGGGCTATCAGTCAGCTGTCCAACCAGCCGAGATGGCTGCGACTGCACTCTGCATGCAGTGCACTGTGCAGCACACAGGCCAGGTCTGGTTTATTTTTTAATAAGCTGTGACAAAGGCAATAGGTCTTGCCATATGAGTCTTTCCAGCAAGCAGCAACATATACTGGTCCCACCAGAATCCAGCCCTACTACTACTTATCCTCATCATTCAGCCCTCCCACTGCCCAAGATGGACCATTTCACAGCCAGATGGACCACTCCACCACAGGTGCAGATCAGCAGAGCTGTTGTTTCTCATGCCAGCAGGTTGGCTGAACTGCTTACAGTGCTCAGCACACAGCAGCCATAGCTATGAAGCCCCTGGGGAAGCCAAGGTCATCCCATTCAGACCCATGTGATAAGACCGAAGCCTCGTGCTCACAAGTTTCACCACTCAAAGGAAGCAAGGGCAGCAGGTCATGCCTTGTGAAGGCAGTTAGCAGGGAGAAGCACAGTTCTGTGGTTCCATGGCTCAGAGCGCCATAGAACAGCCTGATGGAGCTCTAGAATGTTCTAGTTGGCAACCACCATTTGCAATTAGTCAGGCTCTGGAGGGATGAAAGAGGCTCATTTTAGGAACTGAAAGAAAGAAGTCGATTAAGAGGTCCCAAGGCAAGTGGTGTTCATCTTAACTAGCACTGCACTGAAGCTCCACCACAGTAAAAATGCCCAAAGACATCACAGTCTGCAGTGGGGCCAGATGGGAATCCGACCAGATACAGCTGGAAGCCACCACACAGGCAGCAGCATACCAGCTTCAGCCCAGTTCCACAGAGCTAATGGTTAAGACTCTGTTTACAATGATTCTGAATCTGGCTTTTGGATGTTCCAGACATTAGTATTTGCACAGCAGAAATCACGCACTTATTTATGCCTCCCATTAATTTAACTCACCTGCAGCAGCACTGCTTGTTGTGTTTCTGTTTCAACACTTGTGTTGAGAGCCCACCATTTTACCTGCTATGAGTTAAAGATGATTTTATGTGGCTCTCTACTGCAGACAGTACAGCAATGTGAAGTGTCAACCCATGGAGTCCTCCTGCCCCTACCACCTGCCTCTGAAGGTCTTTGGAGTGGCTGGGAACAGAGAATCACTCTGCTCTGCCATTTCATTTCCCACCTGCAAGTTACACCTGGGCAGTATGTGAGTTCCTCCTAGGATGAGGTCCGCAGAGCCCTTCACACCCTCCTCTACCAACCCCACACCCACCAAGAACAGTATTTCATGAAGCACAGCAGTCACCTGCCCACAGGGGCACAAGCTGTTTGCAGTCAGGATGCTTCCTGGAACCAGCGTGCAGGGCTGCCAGCTGCACCGAGCTCACACTGAGCCAGCAATTCCATGGGGCGGGATGTGCATATGCAGGGGGCCAGAGGAGCTAACCAACGCCTATAGCACACCTGTGGCCCTCGCTTAAAGTAAGAGCTGTGTTAGCTCCGCAGCAGCGATGAGAAGTAGGACACAGGACTGCCTTCGCACTGCTGGCTGGAGTCCTCCTCATTAGCAGCCTGCCCAACGCCTGACAGCACAGCAGCATCGCATCACCCGCCCCAGTGGGTCCCAGCAAGACTCCCAGCACGCTGTGGGGGACCCAATGGGGCAGCCCGGCTCATCCCACTCTTCTGGGCAAACTGCCTTGCACGCTGCTGGGCAGCTTTGCTCAATGCTTCTTCATTTTTGGCATGCAGAAGTCACACGGAAAAGTCTCTCGCTGCATCACTCAGCAGCATCTGACACTGAGCCAGACACATGTTTTAGACATAGGAAAGAAAGGAATCTTAGCTCCCACGACAGGCTGTGATCAGTGACAGCAGACCTGGGACAGCCAAGGTCACACAGCCTGCTCTGTGCTCCTCGCTGCCCTCAGCACGAGCTGACCAGAACGAGTTCTGCTATCTATTCCACATCAGCTGTTAATGTTCCAACACCAAACAGAACTGCTTGAAGTCGCCTGTTTTCACATCAAACCAGCCTGGACAGTGTCAAACCTGACCATGTTTACTAGAAACATGTCTTTAATACAATCACCAGCCTCACAAGAAGCTGATCTTTAGACACAGCATGAGTCAGCCATGATTGCTGTGCTACTCAACACCCATCAGTGTTCAGGTACTTGCACACTGCTTGCCCATGCAGCCTTAGCTCCCTGCTCCCAAGCTGTTTTCAGATGTGCTTCAGTGGTCGTATTCACCAGATGTGCTCAGGCCCAACAGGCTGCTGGCCGCCTGAAGCCCAGCCCTGCCCCAGCAGCAGCACAGCGACCAAACCCTCACTGGTACAGCTTGAGTGCTCTGAGTTACCCATCCCAAACCCTCCCCTGCCACTGGCAACCCCACAATACAGCACTACCAGACCTGCAGCTGCTAGGAAATACCTCATTTCTACTTCAGAGGTGCCAGGCAATGCTCTGAGCTCTTACTGAAAGGCTGACTCAACGTTGCATCCCTCATCAAGGTTTCCACTGAAGCAAACTTTGCATAAAAGAGCCTGAAACGCCACACAGTGCTCTTCTGCTTCCAGTGGAATTCTGCAGGAAGAATGAGATGCTGCACTTCCTTGGGGAAGCAGTCACTGAAGACTTTAATCATTGCTATTGCCAAAGGCATTCATCTGCCAGCTCCATTTTGCTTCCCTCTCCTGCGAGGCGCTCAGCCTGCTCCTGGTGGGCAGGCAGGTGGGCACAGAGTGTGCCACGTTCCAGGCAGCATCAGGCACACGTATGATGGCTGTGCTCCGTGGCAGCCGCCACCACGTGCCCTCAGCACTGGGCACAGCTGCCTTCGTGTTGAGATGTGAGCTCAGAGCAGCACTGAGCCCAGTCCCCAATGCCCACACCAGCAGAGCTGCAGCTGCCCCTCAAACGTTTTATACCTACTGTACATTCACAGCTTGATCTGCTGCTCTAACCAAGAGCAGCCTGCGCCAGTCTGCCTTTCAGGCTTAGATACCATCTTGGAGGCATCATTAACACCAAAGAAGATGGGTGCAAGAGCAGCAGCAATGCAACTGGAGCTGCAGCCACTGCTGAATGAGCGCATGGACTCCTCCTCGCCATGCTGGGTGGAACATGGACAGAGCAGCCCATGTGTGCAGACGGGCAACCAGGTCACTGCATGCATGCAGACCACACTAAGGCTTCGGTGCTTGACATGCTCTGGTCATATCAGTGGTGAGAAAGAGCATGTCCTGGGCCATGTGGGGCCCTGCGACCCCCAGCACTGCCTGCAATGGGGCAGAACCGCAGTGCTGCGGGGGCTGCTCAGCCCCGGGGCGGCTGTGGGGCAGGCTGAGGGACTGCACGCCGATCTCTGCCACCTATAGCACAGACAGACAGCTGTGGGACGAGAGCTTCCCCCGGCGGTGCTTTACGGGGCTCCCATCGTGAAGGGAAGGTGGAAGCCCACCAGCGCCCTTCAGCATCACCGACGCCTTAAAACCGACCGCACCGACGCGCCCACGGAGGCTCCGGTCCTAGCGAAGCGCAGCCCGCCGCTGCCCCAGGGAAACGTCAGCACAGCGCAAAGCGGCTCCGCAGCGGGAAGGGCCGCCCCGGGATGGAACGGCCCCGCGGGCGGCACAGCGCGGCCCCCGAGCCCCGCCGGCGCCGCAGTCACGTGGCAGCGGGGGCTCCGCCAGAGGCGGTGACGTCACCGCGCGGACCCTCGGCCGCCGCCGGTGCCCGGATGGAGCCGGGAGGAGGAGGGGGAGCGGCCCCGCTCGCCGCCCCCGCGCGAAGGCCGA
>JACDJE010000128.1:791205-826412 GCA_016647715.1 Pavo muticus
CCGACAGCCGCCCCCGCGTGGCGGGAGGGGAGCGCGGCGGGAGGGGAGCGCGGCGGCACAGCCCCGGGCGCGCACCCCAACCCCGGCCCGGCCGTGCCCCCCCACCCGCGCGCCGCAGGAGCGCTCACCGCTGAAGACCATGGCGGCCGAGGCGCCCATCACAGCGAAGAAGGAAGCGTACTCGGGGGCGCTGCCGGAGGACATGGCTGCGGGGCCGGGGGGGCAGGAGCGGGGCACGGAGCGGGCAGGCAGGGAACGGGGCTCCGCCGCGGCGCCGTCCTCCGCAGGCAGCGGCCGGCCACAAAATGGCGGAGGCGAGGAGGGAAGGTGGGCGGGAGAGCGGCGGGCGGAGGCCGGCGATGGGGAGGGCGGGGCGGGCGGCGCGGAGCTGCGTCCCGGCGGCACTGCGCGGTGGCTCTGCGCGGCGCCCTACATATGGCCTCCGCAGGACAAAATGGCGGCGGCCCGCCCGTCACGTGACAGCGCCCCGCCCGCCGCCGGCCGCTCCCACGGGTCACGGCGTGGGGGGTTCGGCCCTCCCGCTCCCCGCCGCTCCCCGCCGCTCCCCGCCCCGCGCTCCCACGGCGAGGTGGGCCACGGAGCCCGCCGGGCACCGCACTCTGGCCGCGAGCACGGAGCTCGGCCGCGCTCTGGCCCCCGCTCCGCTCGGCCTCCCCCATCCCCGCGGCGGTGGTTCGGTCCCGCCCGCCGCGTCCCACCGAGTCCCACCGAGCGTGATTCAGCGCTCATTAGCATAAGGGGCGTGTCCTCACGGTGCCACGCCCCTGTACGAGGAGGGGGCGTGGCCTCGCGGAGCCCTGAGCCGGGTGCTCTGCGCCACGTGCCCGGCGGTGCCCGTATCTCCAATGCTGTGTCCCCGCGGTGCGTCCCTTACCGTATCCCATCCGCTGTGCCACGTCCCCTGCAGCGCACCCCTAACCCTCTGCTGTGTCCCTATGCCATGTCCCCCATGTTGTGCCCTCTATCATCCTGCCGTACCCCTTGCCCTGTTGACAGGCACGTACCCAGCACCATGCCCCGGCCTTTCTCCTGACTGAGGGCCCCTCTCCCCATAGTGTGGCAGTGCCCACAGCCCTCCACCACGTCCCCGCCGCCCCGTGCCATGTCCCTGCTGCTCCGCGCTGTGTCCCTTGTCTATTCTGGCAACGCCAGGGCTGGGCTGTGCGCCGTGTGGCTCTGTGTGGCCAGAGCCCCTCCCTGGCAGCGTGAAGGGCCGCCCAAGCTGAGCCCAGCCCCGGGCATCGCCATCCACACAGCCATCCTGGAGCCACTGCTGCTGCTGAGTGCTCTAGGGGCAGCACAGCGCTGGGTTTGGGGTTCATGCAGCTTCATGGCCTTCCCTTTGTGCTGGTGTTGCGATACCCTTAAGCATTAGAGCTCTGAACTGACCGAGGACCTCTGTGCATCACTGCCATTCCCTGGTTGCCTCTCTCAGCCCGCTCAGACCTGTGAGGAAATGAGCAGAGAACTGATGGCACTGAGCATCAGTACCCTGGGGGGCAACGTGCAGGGTGCAGGACCCACATGAGCTCCTCCACCATCTCCATCACCACCCCCAACCCTCTGCCACCTCTCCGCTTTTCCTGCAGCGCTGCACCCTGGGAGCTGTAGTTTTCCAGCCCAGCACTGTCACTGTTGCTATGGCAGTGGTTGTCATTGCTAATGAGGGTTTCCAGCAGCCCCAGTTAGCAGCAGGAGGCCTTTCAGTAGTGCCGGAGCTGAGGCAGGGACAGGCCTTGCTCTGGCATGGTGGAGCAGTCGGTTGTGGACCACGATTTGGGTGCTGGGGGTGGGCAGGGCCGTGGCTGGAGGCAGTGCTGGCAGCGATGCTCTGTGCGGGGTGGGGGGCAGCAGGCCTGAGGGGTGCTCTTCCCCCTGTGCCTGCAGGCAGCCCCCGCTGTGGGGGGAAAGTACAACGTGCTGATTCATTGAAGGGATGTTTTCTACGCTTTTAACTGTACTTTTCCCCACAACATGTCAATATACACTCCCACAGTGCCTTGTATTTATCCAGCCCCACTCTGCCCTGCTTGTCCCTGGGCTGTGGAAGCACCAGGCAGGGGAAACACTCATGGCCTCACCTGGCTCTGGCTGCGTGGTGCCCAGGAGCTGAGGGGCTGTTGGGCACTGCTAAATCCTTCCTGGGCCATCGCTGGTTAAAAACAGACAGCTTCCCGGTGCTGCTTCCTGCAGGCTGCCAGGGCTGCGGGCATGAGGGTGCCCAGCCCAGCCCCGTGGTGCTGCAGACACACAATGCCATCCATACAGCTCCAGGGACACAGCACTGCTCTGCTCCCTGGGTTGGGCACTTTGTGCACGAGAGCTCTTTTGCTCTGCTTGGATCAGAGGCAACTGATTTCCACCCTGGGCTGTCGGCTCCTGCTCATCTCAACGAGGCACACTGATGCTTCTGATCGAATCCAATCCCGTCTCATCCAACCACACCACCATCTCATCGCTGCTTAGTTTCCCTGCTCATAAATCCTCTCTTCTCTCTGTTTTCCATATCACAGTTTTTCTTTGCTTCCCCATGGAAGGGTGGGAACTCACCACCACTGCTGCTGCTCTCTCCCTAGAGATCACCCCCGGCCCCATTCCCCTCCTGTGGATACAGCTCTGCCCCAGCTGCAGCTCCAGTCTCTGCACTGCATCCACGCCTCCGGAGCACCCAAACGAAGCACTGCAGGGAGCCAAGGTAAACAGCACTGGGTTATCGCCTCGCTCAGCAAAGAGAAATTGAAACAGAGCGGGAGCTGTTTGGTTTTGTTATTTCTCTTGGCCTGCTGCTGCTTTGTGGTTTGCTGTGGGAGCCCAAGGCCACATCTGGGCAGGATCCCACCAGTGCTGACCACAGGGCTGCACAGAGGGATTTTGAGCGGGGATTTTAGGAGTGGATGGCCAACTTTGCTGCTGGAAGAGGCAGAGTGCTGTGGGCTGGGTGTCACCTCTCCTCCAACGCCCAACGCAGAATGTGGATGCTGTGCTGCAGGGCTGGCTGCAGATGGGGACAGGCACAGAATCATAGAATGGCTTGGGTTGGAAGGGACCTCAAGGATCATGAAGCTCCAACCCCCCTGCCGCAGGCAGGGCCCCCAACCTCCATATCTAATGCTAGACCAGGCTGCCCAGGGCCCCATCCAACCTGGCCTTGAACACCTCCAGGGATGGGGCATCCACAGCCTCTCTGGGCAGCTGTTCCAGCACCTCACCACTCTCATAGTAAAGCACTTCCCCCTGACATCCAACCTAAATCTTCTCTCCCTCAACTTAGAACCATTTCCCCTTGTCCTGCCGTTATCTACCCTTTCAAAGAGTTGGCTCCCCTCCTGTTTATAGGATCACAGCTGCCTCCCCACACTCCCGGAGCGCTCCCCCATGTGCAGCCCACATGGCACAGCTCAGGGGATGTGGGTGGAAAGGGCAAAAGTCATTTGTGGATGACAAAAGATCACACAGGGAGAGCTGGCCAGAAAAGGGGAAGAGTTGGTTGGAGGAGACTCAGTGGAAATATGGGATGTGCATGACAACACTCAGTTCCTCCTCTTCCCATGTCCCATAAGCACGGCAGCACCAGGGGGCTACAAACCCTGGGGCTGTCACAGTGTCCCTGCTGTGCCAGGAGCAGGCAGTGGATCCCAGTGCTGTGCCAGCAGGACTCTGCAGCATGGGGCACTGCCCACCCCTGCACCCATGGGCCTCCCCAGGAGCCCTGCGCCGGGCTCATCCTTGTGTCCTCAGCTGGGAAATGGCCGTGATGCTCCAGGCAGCACACAGCACTGCAGCTCTGAGCCCCTTTGCAACAGCCACGCTAGGATTGCCTTAAGCAGAATCCAGGCTTGGTTCCTCCTCCTCCCTCACTCGGGACTTGCACGGTTCATGCTCATCACTGCACCGTGCACAGCTGGGGCTGAGCTGGGCAGGCACGGGGACGACGCGCAGGGCCCGGGGCCCACGTCAGGTGTGCACTGCTTCTTCCATAAAGGGATTTTTTCCCATCAGCTGACACAGTCAGGATCACATGGGGCCCTTCAGGAATAGCTCGTTCTGTCGGAACGCCTCCGTGGCTCCATGTGAGTCAGGAACAGCACTGATGTGCTGACACCAGGCCGGCACAGACCGCTGCCTGTCCCCATGGCACACAGCACAGCCGGCATAGGCCCTGAGGGCTGCAGGCTGCGGGGTGCTTTCCTGCATGCTGCTGAGGGATGCAGGGCAGCAGCAGCACGGTGTGCAATGCATTCTCAACAGCACGGCCTGAACCTGCAGAAGCACTGTGCAGACACTCCAGAGTTCTTCCTCCCTCCTCCCTGAGCGTGCAGCACTTCCTCATGCTGGGGGTGGCTCTCAGCACACATCTTTCCCTGCAGGAGCACTGAGATTTCAGTCCCTGCCCAACGCAGGGCTGTGGCCTCGTGGCTCCGTGCTGGGGGAAGGACGAGGAGCACAGATGAGCTCCCGGCCTCTCTTAACCTTCAGAAGTTCTTTGAGCTTGTGGGATGCAGATTAACCATTAAGCCCTTAAACACATCCTTTGCCTCCAAAACCAGTGCAATGGCAGGAGCTGGCTGGTGCCACTGCTGCTCAGTGTCCCCGTCCCTTGTGTACAAGGAAACACAGATCCAGCCCCTGCAAGCACATTCTGGCTGCTCCAGAGACGGATGGCAGCAGAGGTCATGAGGCACAATTCAGGCCAAAGGAACTTGTTTACACTGACTTACTGTCGAGATCTGCCCTTCCCTTTCCTTCTGGGCTGCCCCGGACCCTGCTCTCCACACACAGTCCCTTAGGGCAGCCCAGGAGTGGGGGCAGCAGCTGGAGACCCGCATGGGCAGGGCAGGAGCCCAAGGAGGGCACAGCTCCCTTCCCGTACGGACCAGCACCCTGCACAAAGCATCCATTAGAGCTCCAGACCCGTCAGGGCTGTCCGGGGGGTAGAAGGGCTTTGCCTCTCCCTTCAGAAACCTTTGTGCTCATCCATACTTCCCTCCAGGCCGCGTCAAACACATCACCATCACATTTCCTCTGCCTGTCAGTTATTCCCCTCCCTGGTTTCCACTTCTGCAATTTCTGCACAGCACAGTGATAGGGTCCCTTAGAGAAGGAAGCTGTCCCAGGAAGACCCACACCTCCAGCAACGCCTGCAGCCATCCTTGAGCAGTGTGCGCAGTGCTGGAGGCTGAAATGCTCCTCCTGCAGCCAGCACTGGCACTGGGAAACAGCAGCACAGCCCCAACACAGCTCAGGTGCAGCTCTGGCTTCAAGGGATCCTTCTCCTTTATCTGCCCCAAATGATGGCACTGTTACGTAGGAGCTACAGCTGAGCAGCCAGGAACTTGGGATACGGCATCAGCTGTGATCGGTCATGGCAGCTGGTAAAAGGAAATAAAGTATGGCAGATTCTTAGAGGTACAGTGGAAGTCAGCACCTGGAACTGCTGAAATCTGGCAAAGCCAGAGGGAAAACTGCAGGCACTGTCTCAGCAAAACCCATAGCTGCCAGCATGGTGCTGCTTGGGTAGGTAGAGCAGCCCTGATGCTGCCCAGGAGCCACTCTATGGGGCACTCACAGTTCTGCATGCAGGAGCCCAAGGAACACAGAGCCAGCCTGGACATCCCGCCCTGCAGAGCCCAGCAAATGGATGCTGAAGGGACTTCAGAAGTCTCAGCCTCAAAGCTCTCCTGAAGGGAGGACAGGTTGGTGCTCTGCAAGGCTCACAGCAAGCAAGCAAACTGGCTGCACTGTGGTCTGTGGTGGGCTGGCATTCAGAGCACCAGCAGGATGAGTCCATCAACTCATGGTATGCTCAGAGCCCATGAATTGGTTCTGGAAAGGGGCCTGAAGCAATCCCTGCAGCACAGCAAGGAGCTTCTCCGTGTGGGGAGGCAGATGTGGGTCTTGGTGTCAACGCAGAGGGCCTGGAAGGAAGCAGGACTGCAGCGTGATGGGAAGCACCTGAAGGAGAGGAACGCCCTGTGCCAGCCACTGCCAGCGGGACAGCACGAGTCGTGGCTGGCAGGGCCATGTGGGGACAGGCAGGGACAGGCAGAGGTCAGGCTTTGGGCTTCTGTTTATGGCACAGAGAACCCAATTCCTGTGGGCTGGGAGGGCGACGTGGCCCAAATGCTCGTTCCCCTCTGCCATGGGGCTTTCCCAGGCTGGCTCCTTACCTGGTGTGGCTGTGAGGGATCAGAAGGGCTCCAAGACCACCAGAAAAACCGTCAATGGCAGATGGAGGGCACAGCTATGGGAGGACACCTCAGCCATAAAGAGGGAGGTGAATCACCAACAAACAGCACCAAAGCTGAGTCAGCAACAGGAAGGCATGCATGCAGGGTCAGTGCAGACACTCCTGGAGCCTGACCTGTGTTGGCTCAAGAGGTACAAGCAGAACAGAGGCCTGATGCCCTCAGACATCACCCAGCTGAAGGATGGGCTCAGTTTCACTGATCAGACCATCACACGTTCTGCAAACAGAGTGAGAAGCAGCCTCAGACAGCAGAGCCAAGGGGCCCAGGAGCAAGGAATGACCATTGCCACCCCACCAAGCCCTCCCACTGCTCGATGCAATCAAGCATTCCATTCTCCTCTCAGGTCCACGGCCACATACTTCAAAGCAGATGCAAAGTCCTGAGCCAGCAGCCCACATCGCTCAGCTCATCTTCAGCCCCGCTGCCCTGCAGCACAGCACCCTGTTAGTAGGCAGAAGGTCTTTAATGCAGTTGTAAAATTGTGAGTTATGGAGCTCAATGCTTACATGTGATTTCCAAAAGTGAGCTCATCTGGAGAAAGCCTCCTGCTTACCCCTTTGCCCGGCCCTATGTCTACGATAAGAAAAAAGTACTCTGATAGTCTCAGTTTACTCGATTTGGGGACTGTGAAATTGTTTCTGTTTGTGATGGAGGGAGAAGGAACGGCTTTTCCTAACCACGATGAATCAAAGGGGAACCTCTGCTGGCCACGGGCTTTCCCTGCAGCAAACAGCAGGCACAGAAACCGCCCAAATTGGTTCTGCAAGTTCAGCAAACTCTTTTTCACTCTGCATCACCTCAGCCCGCAGCCCTGCTCTTGGAAGCACCCACGTACAAAGCACAGCAGGCCCCTATGTTGTGTGTTTCTTCTCCTCCTGCCTGCCAGGCATCTCGCTCATAACCCTGCCCTGCTCAGTGACGCTGCTGCAAGCCTTGCATGCGAGCAGTGCTGCTGGCTGGTCTGGTCTGTTTCCAACACAGGCTGGGGGCAAAACACTCAGCCTTGGCCAAGGGAAGGCTGCTCATCTCAGAGTGCTCCAGCCTCATGTTGCTTTACAGTTGGTTTGGCACCCGATCTCAGCAGGACTCAGAGTGCAGCACCTCACTGCGGTGAAGAGCTCACGTGAGAGAGAACTCATATTCAGTGGTTTATTTCTCAGCTTTACCAGATCACTCGTTAGGAGGTGTACAGGAAGGACAAACCCAGAGACAGCTGTGCTGAAGGATGAGGTCAGCCGCTTCCACAGTCCGACGCCTTTTAATACAATCCAAGATTCTGCACGGTGACCAAAACAGCATCAACACAGGGCAGCAATTCCAACAGTAGAGCAGGACACCAATTTGGCAGCACAGCACCCAACAACGCGCTCCTCTCAGCTCCGAACAGTTCAGTACAACACCCACGACAGCAGTGCTGGCAGAAGGGCACCCCAGGCTGTGAGTGGGGTCCTGAGCCTCCCATCTGCCCCACAGCTGGGCTCCAGGTGTTGGCTGCAGCAGCTGAGCTCCTCCAGGGCCATGGCTGCAGGAGAGCTCTCGGTCCCCACTCACTGCAGCATCAGCATCGTGACAGTGACTGGTGGTCAGCACGGTCAGCTCACCCCCACCAAAAACAGGGACGTATTTCAAAGGAGGAAGAACAAGAACTTCAAAGCACACACGCAGATAGCAATTGATTGATATGTAAGTGCCACTTCTCCCATGGCAAAACACAGCTTTCTTATTGGCATTAATGTTTGACTCCTCAGAGAGCAGAACTGTCTGCCCCTTCGATTTGTCTTCAGTTATCCCAACACAGAGGAAGGCGAAGTTTTTCCCCCTTCCTCCTGCCTTAAACATCATGAGAAAACAAAGCTTGTCCAAGTGCAGGAATGGCAGCTTGTGGATCTAGTGGGGAAGCCTGTGCAGCTTGGCTAGCAGCTGGAAACAGTTCCTGTGGCCTGGAAACAACTTGGATGCCATTTACAAATACATGCAAGTTTCTAGTGTCAGTTTTTGTTCTTTTCTGCCTTCAGTAGAGCATTACAAAACAAAACCAGCTCTTCAGGAAAGCAAATTGCTCCTGGAGAACCGCGGCAGCCAACGCTCAGCCTCCAGCTGTGCATCAAACAGGTCCTGCAGTGACAGACACACTCCTGCTGCCACTGAAAGCAGCAGGACTGCAAGCAGGCAGGAGGGCACACGGAGGGCACACGGAGGGCACACGGAGGGCACACGGAGGGCACACGGAGGGCACACGGAGTCAGCTGTCACGGAATCAAAACCACTTTGCAGCTGGGTACTTCAGATAGCTTCAACCTCCTGGGAAGGTGCCCACTGTGCCCGTTTCCTTGCAGAGCTGTTTTGTTTGCAGCCCATCTCGAGGGTTTTGCATGTTAACACACCAACTGCTGGCTCAATTACTTGGACTGCTGATGCACACCTGGTCAGTGACAATCATTATCTACAGGGACAAAAAACGCCTCTCTGGTACCGCAAAGAAAGTCAACTCACAATACAGCTCCTCACAACCACAACTACACAAGGATCTGCACTGGAAAAGAAGCAGTTTTTACTGAACCTAAGGAATGTGTGAAGATGACACAGCTTTGTATAATGTATCTTATTAGACTATTACAGCCACTTGCTTATTTAGGCTATTCAAAAGACAACACCAGCACTGCAGGATGTCTGCAAGAGGAGAATGCTACAACAGACTAAAACCACTGCTGCAACACGTGTCTGAAATTGATGTGAGTAACAAACAGAAGGAAGATCACCTGCCAGCACACCTACCTGCCCAAAACAGCACCCTGCAGACCTGTACAGGTCACAGCTCAGGTTGTGCTATGGTAGGGTGTGCTCCCAGCTGCAAAGCTGTCACTCAGTGTTGTGTGGTCCTTGAGGGGGATTTTCCTCTACTCTCATGCCAAAGACTGATCAGCCACCCAGAGAAGTTACCCAAGAGGGGGCCCTTGTGCACCTCCACCAGAGGGACCAGAGGCTGCCCTCATTTGCTCAAGCATCCACATCTCTGTGTGCTAGCAACAGGGCAGGGAAAGGAGCAGGGTTGGGTAGATATGGCTTACAGAGTGGTGCAGTACTTGGGCTTCACTGACACAGCTGCATCCAGTGGGGATGGAAAGAGACAAAAAGTCACCACCAGCAGCTGCGGGAACAATTCTGCACAGGAAAAGCTGTTTGTTATGTTGAGTGCAATACTGGAGTCCCATAAACCCTGCCACCACGCAGCTCTGGGGAGTTTCTGACAGCTTCACAAAGCTGAACATCAAGGTTGTTGCTTTCTTGCAAGGGCACTTCAAAGATGAGCTCATAAAAGGAGATATGGACAAAGTTAAGAAATCCCACCTCTGTTTAAGAGATCCCACTACATGTGGTATATTTTCCAGCTGATTTGTCATAGGAAGATGATGGGATGCCAACATGATACTGCCAGCTCTGAAAAAAAGGCACGAGCCAGTGCTTATCAAAACCAGATATGATTGTCAAGATCCTCCCCACTAATATCCACAACTGAACTATACCAACCCTTCCAGCTCAATCAAGCTTACAGCAAACCTATGAGAAGAACAAGCAGCATGAGAAATAATGGAATTGGAAATACATGTGGGGCAAAAGGTGACACCTCAGATTTGTACGTGCAATCAAGTACTCCAAGCAGTTACTCTGAAAAAAAATAAATTCAAAATGGCACCTTAAAAACCAACTCACATTCCTGCAGAGTTTGCTGATAGAAGCAAGAAGCAAAGATGTGGGATTTGCTTTGCTAGCAAGCTGTACAAGCCAGCACCATGAACCTGTCTGACCTGTGACCTCTGAGTGTTAACACGACCCTGTCCAGCCCAACTGATACTTCATCACTGTAAATTTTTAGTGTTACCCTCTATGGACTTCAAGTGTAAGTAGTAATCATGTCTTCCCTGCTCCAATAGAGATGCTGGGGAACATCTCCACAAACAGCCAAAAAAAACCCACCAGCACTTTCTTCTCTCCTTGCGATATGGAGCAGGCGTCACCTAGAGTTCTCCTGGGAGACTGATTCACTCCCAGAGTGATGCTGCACAGCAGATCCCCTCCCACATTCCTCCATGTACTTGAGGGGGGCGCATTAAGCTTCTGTGCCCCGGTGCCTAATTGCCTAAACACTCAGTGATATCTGCACAGTTATTCATACTTCTAATGCTTCATTTCAGCTTCCATGAAAGACAAAGCAATGTGTCTAAGCACTGCATATAATCTTGTGCTTTCAGCTGCCTGAAACTCGAGTCAGCCTGAAGCTATTATACTGATATGAAATAGGAATGTAAACAAAATCAAGCCTCTGAGATATCACTGTCCAGCCTGGACGCCCTCTTCAGAGGCAGCCTCCTCCAGGAGATGCAACTGGAATGTCTCAAGGACTCAGGTACGAGCAGAAGGGGAACTCACAATCACAGCTCCTTCATAGCTTACTCCCAAAACAGTACTGATGGTCCATCAGTGGTACTCATGATTTGTCTGCACAATATCTGCTTACACTGGGGCAGTGGTTTTCTGAACTACTGCCCTATGTCAAATCTGAGGTCTCCAGTGTTGCTGTGAATGGACATTTGATATTTCTGGCTCGGGCCAGATGCTCTACAGTACACCTCAGCCAGCTCAGCACCTCTGAGGGACTGTGCTGAACTGCAAAGTTGTCCTCTGATACAGACTTGTATACATTTAGGATTGCTTGAAATAACATTGCTTCCACTTTTACCTAATATCAACACCTGAAGCCAGCCACGCTGGGTCTCTAGAGGTACCAAGCTAAGGAGCTAATAGGGTACATCACTTTCACCTGTCTTAAATAAGAGTAAACAACTAAGCCCTGCATTCAAGCGCACTGCTTAGTAATTATTAAGGAACACTGAGTCCGGTGGGAATTATGTTCTAACTTGGCTCCTGCTTTAGAGTTTGCCTTGGGAACCCTACGCCAACTGAAGTCTAGCTGAATAAGGGCGGTCACGTCAGCCATTCACGGTGTCCCTGAAGCCCCACACCTCCAAGACAGAGATCTGGAAGCTTTCGGAACACAACGGTTGGTTGTTGAAGGTGTTGCAGTGGCTGGTCCTGCCATGGTTCAGGTCTGCATCGAGGTAAAGAGCCTGGCCATCACCGCCTCCTGGGGAGAGAAAATCCCGACTTTAAAGCTGCCTTTGCATTTCTTGAGATGAGAAACTGTTACACGAGCTGATCTAAACACCAGAAGCCCTAAATCAGGCATGTCCAACACAAAAACCAGACAGATGAGTACTTCTTTGTTCAGACAAATAAGTCACTACACATAATTTGCAAGGAAATCATGTCAGTTTGCAAAGATCACAGTTTGAGAAGACGTTCCATGCCAACACACACTGCCAAATCCGATGGGTATCAGGAATGCTTCATAAGGCCAGAAGAGCGGAAATGAACAAAAGTCTGCTCTCAACATCTTCTTGAAGTTAAAACTCTAACAGACTCTGCTATAAAAGCTTGCTCTGTGGCAGCAAATCCGACTGCAGAACACTCAGAACCACTGA
Source organism: Pavo muticus (assembly GCA_016647715.1). Classification (NCBI taxonomy): domain Eukaryota; kingdom Metazoa; phylum Chordata; class Aves; order Galliformes; family Phasianidae; genus Pavo; species Pavo muticus. Next base: position 803,015 of record JACDJE010000128.1, read on the forward strand.
CAGGTGGTGAGTTTGTGAGACAGTGTGGAAGGTATGGATACAGGATATAATCAGTCCTGATAAAAGCACAGATCCTCCTGACACCAGTTTGCCTCACCAGGCTGTAGCTGGGCAAACCAAAGCAGCAGCAGCAAAATCTCCTGGAAGGAACTCAGAGAGTAAAGCTGCTCGTCTCCATGTTGTGCTTTGGCCACAGGTGAAGGTACCGATGCTGCAGGCATGGCTCAACTCGCCATCTGTATTACTGACAACAACCATCACATCAGTGAAGCAATGGCTGCCTTGGTGCCATTAAAAGACACAACCCAATCTCTCAGTTTGTATGAAGCAGTAAAAAAACAAAACACATTGATTTTCTTTCACCTTTGTCATCGTGGCTGGTACAGCTACTGATGGCAGCCAGCAATGGCTGGTAACAGAAAGAAAAGGGAGACTTAGAAAATTAATAGAAGATGAGGCAACTGTGGCCCAAGACCATTTTTCTTCACTCAGTGCAGCCCAGGCAAGCCAAAAGGTTGGAGATCCACGTCCTAAATGATGTTTGCTTGTTGTCTTCAATAGAATAAGCTCAAATTCATTGCTTTTCAGTGACAGTATCAGAATAAGGTTTGTAAGACAGATCCATGCAATTCATTAAGGATAAAAAACTGACTCAATGTCCCGCCTTTAAGACCTGCTTTGCAGTACTGGATAATCCTGGGAGCTGCCAGCTGCACATTTTCCCTCTGTAAAGAAAAACTGAGGGAACTAAGCAGTCAGAATCAAAGCCAGGAGCAGAACAAGACTGAGAAGCAACAGCACTGCCTTGGTATTCTTAACCATGATAAAACACATCAAAGCAAACTGCATTTTCATTATCTGTGTCTCTCTGTCAATATTCACAGAGCTTATGGCCAGAGACGCAATAGAGTGAAATAGATTTAGAGACAAATATGCTAGGAAAACAAAAGGATCTCTCAACTGCCTTTAGGACAACTGTGTAAGCCACAAAAGCCATCTGAAGCATCACAAGGGTAGAAAGTCTCCTCGACAGCTGGATTCCATACAACATTCATTCCCATGTACCTACTGCTCAAGCTTGTATTTCTCTTATTACTACCTACAGTGAGCAGTTAAGATCTCTCAAATACCTGTGATCTATAATTATCAGTGCTTCCCAATTCAATTACACGTGCACTTCACAAGCCTAGCTGACAGTGGAGCAGCCCAACCTATGGCTGAGCAGTGCACGTGCTGCTAAGTGGAAAATGAGCAGGCATTTGATGGTACCAACAAAACCACTGGGCTGGCTGCACTCCTACCATGTGTCAAGTCAAGTTTCTGGGAGGACAACTACAGTTCTATATCTGCCACCATTTAGGTGACAACTTTACTAAGCAGGCTTTCACCAAAGTCAGCATCATCACAGCTCCAGAAGAATGAATGTGCTTCACGTTCTACCCTACGAGTCAAAGTCCTCAGTGCACACTAAGTTCCTCTTCAAGAACTGCTTCTCATCACCATGCAGGATGAAGGTATTGCTGTGCTTAAAGCTAAAGATCTCACTTAAAATGCACATTATGCAAGTTTCCCAAGGAAAGCTCTTGTTGGGTAACACCACGTTTTGGCAACTTTTCTCTCTGAATAATAACACTAATAATACTGAGATGCATATATGGTAAGTAAATGGGACTCTCTCATCTAATAGGAGAGATAAGAGCTGGTGTGGAATACATGCTCCAATTCTCACACTGACTTACCTATAATGATGCATTCACTGCTGCCAGCCATGAACATGGAAGCTGTTTTGGAAGGTAAGTTGAAGTGCCGAGCTGATAAGAAGGGAGAAAGGCGATCTGATGGCTCTGAGGGGGCGCTTCTGAAGGACAGGGTGTTGGAAGCTGGCGAGGCATGATTTTCTGGCTCAGAACCGCTCGCAGCCAATTCTGGGTGCTTTATGATCACCCACTCGTAGCGCTCCACTTCTGGTTGCAGCTATGCAGGGGAGGAGAAAAACAGAGCTTTCTATCAGTGAACAGTAACAGTGCTGGGAGCTCTGCGGAGAACACAGCACTCGAGCCCCTCAAGACTCCACCCACACCCTTGGGGGTGAAGATCAGAGCAAACTGTTGCTTAGGTTGGACATTGCTTCTTTTCTTTCTATCTTTGCTTTTTAGGTGCTTGAAAAAACAACGCAGTGGTTCCCAAGTTGCTTCAGTAAAACTCATAAGAAAGAACTCTGAGCACTGGGCAAAAAAGGCTCAGCACAGCACTGAGAAGGAACATCTCCTCCACCCAATCTGAAGTGCTTGGCAGGCTTTAAGAACTAGAAGGACCTCAATCCAGCCTCCTCCATCGGAAGGGAAGCGTGAGTTGGTCCCACCAGCACAGCACGTGCCTTACTGCAGGGCAGGAGCAAGGAAAGCATACTCACCCTAAACACGAAGCACTCCCCAGTCCCAAAGAAGCTCAGCTTGTTCCCACCTCGCCTGCGCTCGCTCCAGTCGGTGGACAGATAAGCACCGCAGACCTGGTGTGAACAGCAGGGTCAGGGTGCTTCCCATGGGAGAGCCAAGCGTGTTTCAACAGCTGACAGCAGCACTGCAGAGCCCAGAACTGAAGCTTTGATTTTCAAACCCATCAGTGGATTAAGGCAGCACAAGTACTTATATCTAAAGATAGATCTAAACTGCTTTAATCTGCTGGGGGGAACCCTTCAGATTCTAAGCGTTTCATAAACTGTTTCACATCTCTGAGGCCTTAAAGGAGAAATGTCCCAATGCACCCGCAGTGACCAAAACACAAATGACTCCAGACTTGTAAATCTTTACATTACTCCCTCCTTTTAGCATCCAAAGTCACAGTATAAGCAGTTCTGGCTGACCTTCCTTTGCTAGCACACAGAGCTCTCCCCATAACAAGCTCTAGGTTAAAACCAGTCTAGCTGAGCCAATCCTAAACTAGCTTCAACAGCCTGTTCAAATAGCATGGAGCTCAGTAGCTTCCCATAAGGAACAGCACAGCCCTACAGGGCTGAATTCTTCTGTGGATTCCCCCATTTGCAATAGAAGAGTTTCATGCAACAAGCATTCCTACCAAGGGGAGGCAGACCAAACAGCAAAGGTCTAAGCACACCATCAAAGCAATGCACCACGTCCTCAGAGCTATGGTCAAACAGCTGTTCAAAGGTACACCTGCTGTTTAGACTCTGCCAGCATTACAAGCAGAGCTCCTAGGACAGAAGTGCTGAAGAGCAGTTCTGTTATGCAGGTAAAGCACGTGGATGAAGTAAACAAACACCCAGAATGGCACTGGATCTGGTGTATCCAAAGCTCATGAGAGCCAGAAAATGGGAAGGCGAGTTTTCTTCTTTCCGAAACACAAAGATAAACATTGGAACAAAGGATGAATGTGACCCTCAGCAAAGCACACACACACACACACTCCCAACAACCAACCAAACCCTTCTCTCTGTTTCCATGTGGGCTTTCTTTCTGTTTGAGAGGCAGGAAACTAACTGCGCTGTCAAGACAGCATCACCTCACACAACTGGAGAGGACAAGAAGCAAAATAATGCCTTTCCTATTTTCCTTCAGATAAAATGGACATCACATAAACCACTGGCTTGTCAGTGCAGGTCTGGGACTGCCAGAAACGTACACAGCTATGGAACAACCTGCATCACCAGCATTAGCTAGGTGTGAAAAAGAGCAGCAGGGGGCTTGCTTCACGAGGAGCCATTTGGGGGGAACGTAAGCAGAAATACAAACCTACAGGCTGTGCCTACAGCTTCACCTTACACACAACTTTGGCAATTCATGCATGGCAGATCAGACACTCATTACACAGGTATTTACGTGCAGTCCTTCTGAGGTTCTGGGAAGCTTCCTTGTTTTAAGCTTGTTTTTTTTTAATAACTATGCAATAAAACTAATGTGTTCATCTCCTTCTGATTCTGTGGCTAAGAGAGTCTGTCCAAGAGCTCGGTGTGTAGCTACAGTCCATCATCCCCCACTGCTTACAAAGAACAGCAGACCAAAACCTAGTTTACACGACTTACCCAAGAACAGTCCCATAATCAACAAGTGGAATAAATTAAAGCACGCAACTGTTAAAAAGCAAACAGAAAAACCCAGCACTGGCACAACTGCAGGCTCCCTGTCTCTCCAGTTTATTCAGAACTGCTGCATGTAATGTTGTGTTGCAACACAACTGCTCCAAACCTGATTTCTTCAGTCGCCTTTTACCTCACTCACCTCTTTTGCTGTGGTCTTGATGAGAAGAAGGGTAGGCTCGTGTCCCTCACTGTGAGAATAGAACCTGCAGTGCAAAAGCAGACAAAAATAAGCACTCAACAACCATCACCAACTGCAGCTCATTTCCACCTGCACGTTAGGCACCACCTCCTCCTTCAGCTGACGGCATGGCAAAAAGATCAACTGAGGCTTAAGAATATGCTGAATGCTTTCTACCATCCATCACAAATAACACAGCTGAGTGCAAACACGCTATGAAGCAGCTCTCCTCTAGTCAGCTTTCTGCAGAGCTGTTTGTGCTCCTGCAGAATAAGCCTAGCTATGACAACAGCCGCATTTTACATCAGGCAATGGAAAGCAAGTTGCATCCTGAGGGCTGATGACTGCATCTCTGCTTCAGAGCTGTGTGTCTTCATACCAAATAATTATGATGTATTCTCCTTGCTTGCTTTATACTTTTCCTCGTGGACACATGGCACTGGGACAGCCCACTATCTCAATTTCAGAGCTCCGGGGAGACCTCATTGTGGCCTTCCAGTACTTGAAGGGAGCGTATAAACAGGAGGGGGAATGGCTGTTTGTGAGGGTGGTTGGTGATAGGACAAGGGGGAATGGTTTTAAACTGAGACAGGGGAGGTTTAGGTTGGATCTTAGGAGGAAGTTTTTCACCCAGAGGGTGGTGACGCACTGGAACAGGTTGCCCAAGGAGGCTGTGGATGCCCCATCCCTGCAGGCATTCAAGGCCAGGCTGGATGTGGCTCTGGGCAGCCTGGGCTGGTGGTTGGCGACCCTGCACAGAGCAGGGGGTTGGAACTGGATGAGCATTGTGGTCCTTTTCAGCCCAGGCCATTCTATGGTTCTATGATTAGGGCTATATGATTATAGTCTCGTGTGTCAAGAGCAAGTAAAACTCACATCTATTTTATCCCACTTTAGTAATAACAATCAGAATCACGGACAGAGAGAAACTGTAAGGGAACCACCAGTTTTCACTTCCCTTACTTCCCTTTGGATAATCACATTCAATCTAATCCTTCAAAAGAGCCAAAAGAGCAGCCACCAATTTAAATCATTTATAACCAGTGAAGAATGAACCAGTCTCAGAGCAGTACATTCTGAACTGATGTACGTTTGACTTTTCCAATTGGTTGTGGACATATTAAAATGGTTCTCCACATTCTGGCAAATGAAACGCCCTGGTCAAATGCTGAAGCCAAGAGGAATTTGCCACATTTATGTTCCATCACTGACTGCTCTTCAGACAGCTTGACTACGCCCATCCAGTCAGCTGCTCATTAATGGCTCTTTTTTGCCCTAAAGAAGTGCAGGGGAGGCTGTCATTACCTGCTCAGACTACAGCCGTGTTCCAAGGTGGTGAAGAGCAAGAGCGGCTGGCAAAGTGCGAAGCGCTCCGGGATCCACGACCAGATATCTCGCATCTCTTTCACACTGACAATTTCAGACTTGAAGTTCTCTGCATGGACTGCCAAGTGCACGTTCTGCCTGAGAAACACAGCACAAAACATTGAGAGATGAGGACTGAACAGAACCAGCAGACTCTGATTGCTGGACGGCAACAAGAAAAGGGCTGAACACCTAAAGACCCTAGCAGATATGTCAGTACCCAAAGCTCCAACCCACAGGATTAGAAGGCCATGATTTAGTGAAGAATATAAAATACAGCAGTTTAACATAATCTTTGAGAAGTGACCCATCCTTACTGGAACACCTGAAGCAATCCATACCTCTGCATGGCAGCTGTGGCCTGCACCTGTATATACATAGGACATAATGGTGAGGCAGCTAGCTGGACCCTGACACTGAACAGAGCAAACTGAACTTGCTGTGTGAGATGGTCTTACCAGTGCTGGTACTCAAGTGCAGAGAACAACATACCTGCAGAAACAGACAGAAGCAAAGACAGCATTTTTTCCCCTCTGCGGTGCTGCCTGTATTATGGGATGAGGGGATCTGTAAAGCCCTCAGAAATCTTGGAGGAATCAGCACTGCCGTGCTAAGCAATGCTAATCGAAGGCAAATACTCAAAGCTTTTGCAAAGTTCCTCCAACTGGAAGCACTTCATTATGAATGGCTTCACTTAATTAAGAAGTGAAGAAGCTCCTAGCAATGCAGATGCAGGCAAAATCTGAGCAGGTGAAGTGAAGGAATGCAGGGACGCGCACTGGAAATCACCCCCATCCCCCCAGAGGGGCCTGCTACGTTTATGAAAACTGACTCATGGCTTTCAAACACTTGACAGTAATAAAAATAGCAGTAAGAGCAGAACATCTCAGCCAGCCTTCGGTCCTCAGATTAAATAAACACACAAACTCAGAGCCTGGGGATTAAATGAGCGTTATTGAATCCACAAGCGATGTTAAAGGCTTTTAAAATGCAAATGTGACAGCCAAGAACACGGGATAAGCGACAGATGGACTCACACAAGGTATTAAGTTACCCGGTGGCAATTGGTTGCACCGAGTTTGGGGTAGTTTGCTCTGCATGCAAGAGTTCAGCTTGTGGAAGAACCGCAAGGATTGTCCAATTCAGGGCTTCATGCATTTTTATTCATAGCTTTGCATTTCCTTCCTCCCGGATCCATGGAACATAGAAGACCTCAACACTACACACCTGCACAGCTGGGCTGCTCCCTGGAACACATCACACATATCATATACACAGCCTGTAGTTCATACACACAGCCTGTAGTACAAAGAGATTTGCACTGCACATCACAGCAGCGCTTGCCAGGAACAACTGGGAGATGCTCACTGAAATGAAGCACGGCTGCCTCAGTGCCAGCATTTCTAGCAAGGTGACTTCTTAGGTCACTCCAGAACACCCAGCACCACCGCTTCCTTCAGCAACATGAACCGAGGCACGACTTGCACTGCTGCCCTGCATTATTTGTTAGCAAGAAACTCATTTGGACACCCACTTCAACAGGCTCCAACAGTCAGCGGGCTGTAAAACCTACAATATTACTCTGCCTAGGATTTTATTTATGCTTTTAGTCACAGCTCACTGAGACACAGGAGAGGTCAGCTGGCCTGATGCAAAGAGTGAGCCCAGACTCGAACCCACGCTGTCAGGATCTTGCTGCAGGTCTCAGCCCTTCTGGTCCCATTTGGTCTGTGCCTCAAGGCTTGGTGGCACTATGGAACACAGCTGGCAGACAAAGGCCCTGTTTGAGCTCATTAGAAAACAGGGTTTTTCCCACATTTGAGGAATTAGAAAAACATTCAGCACTGTCAACTGGTTTATCACAGTGAACTTCCAGAGGAAAAATGTAACGATGGGGGAATGACTGTTTACATGGGGTGACAGTGACAGGACAAGGGGGAATGGTTTTAAACTGAGACGGGGAGGTTTAGGTTGGATCTTAGGAGGAAGTTTTTCACCCAGAGGGTGGTGACGCACTGGAACAGGTTGCCCAAGGAGGCTGTGGATGCCCCATCCCTGGAGGCATTCAAGGCCAGGCTGGATGTGGCTCTGGGCAGCCTGGTCTGCTGGTTGGCGACCCTGCACATAGCAGGGGGTTGGAAAAAGATGAACATTGTGGTCCTTTTCAACCCAGGCCATTCTGTGATTCTATGATAAATAGGCTAGGACTTTCCCATGTAGGTGGATGTCATCTTTACCAGCAGAGCCTTCTGCTGCACTAAAACACACCTTGCATTCCATCAGCCACATGAAACCACTCCAGGCTGCCCCCTCAATGTCACTGTGAACCATTTTACACTTCATGTCACCATTCAGCGAGCGAAACCTGGGTCACAGCTTGGCTGCAGGATTTTCTATGAAATGACTTATTTCCCCATCATAAATCACAGCTGTAGGTGCCTAGGACTGGAAATGTAATCCAGTGTTGAAACCAGCCCCCCTGACATCAGTCCTCTCCAAAGCAAATTCTGCACTGCTTTATAAATGTGATGGCTTTCAGAAAGCTGCAGCTAGAGTTACAAGTACCTGACCTTCATTCCTCCTCTCCTTTTTGGCAGCATTCCTGTTAACCTTAAAAAATATTTGTTAATACTGAAAACCATCTGCTTCAGCTGGGCAGCCGCGTTTCAAGCGGCACGTGAGTGAAAAGGAGCAGCACGCAGACTGGCTGAACAGAGAGCTTTACTTCATGCCAGATGCTGGAAAGGAAGTTTAGCTGCCATCGCCACCACAGGCCTTCCAAAGTCATTCAGTGGAAAGCAGAGCTAAGCACACTGCATGTGGACTGGCAGAGCATGGAGACATGCCCTGAAACCAGCACCAGAGCTGAACAAGTCAACTGAGATCTCACCCTTAGTGCTGCCCTCAGTCCCTCCTGTTACCTTACTGGGACGCTGGGAAGACATGTTCTTATCCCAGGTAACACCAGACACTACTGGGTTAGAAAGCAGCACAATTTAAGCGTGTGAAGGCCCGTGGAAGCGATAGGTTTCTTTTCAGTCATTAAATGCCAGCTGCAGGTGTTTAAGGCTGAAACATAACCCAGTGTTGCAGGCTGCCTGCTGACACTCCTCTCGTCCACACCGGCCCCCTCAGCCCTGAACTCCGTGCTTCCCAGCAGAAATCGATTCCCGCTTTTTGCTGCTTTCAGAATCCTGTCACGACGGCACAACAACAAGTGGAACATGCAGGTTTGCTTGGCTGGAACGAAAAGCACTCTGACTGATTGGACACAAAATCCTTGACACACCGCGTGTGAAATGAAACATGCTCTGAGGAGTTTGCTCCCGAGGTGCCCTTTCAGACATGAAAACACATGGAAGTTAGTCCCACTTTGCTTTTATGAGTTAGTACAAATATTAGCATGTATCTCTCACTGAAGTTAACCCAGGGCACCTGCAACAAGGCCAAGATTGTCCCAGCAGTGTTAATTTGGAGCCATACATCTGTGGGACTTAATGCCCGCAGGGCACTCCCTCTTTGCAAGCTCTCTGCTTATCGGGTGCTGCAATCACTGGGTTTTGTTCTTGGAGAAATGCTTTTTGGGCCAAGACTCGATGAATGACTTAATTACCCACCAACGCTACACGGCTGAGTAACTCTGACCTTCCTGACACAGAAGTACTTCTACTTAGAAATAAATATAAGGTGGTTTAAATCGAGACAAGTCACTTTCAGGAGCGTGCCAAGTTGGGTTCAGTCCAACAGTCTTTCAGTCAGCTGCAGAAAGCTTGCAAAGAAAGAAATCAAGCATGTCTTGCATAAACTTGCAATAGCACATGCCAGGCCTGAATGTGGGCAATGCCTAATGGTACAAAAAGCAACAGGAACAACAAAAACAAAACCCCACAACAAAACCCCACACCCCCAAACCAGACCAACAAAACGTACCACAGTTTTTCTTCCAGCATTGTGATGACTTAAATTTGCTTGTTAACACCAAGCTTTTCCATCCTGGGCCGTACAGATTTGCACCACTGCATGCTGAGCAGCTGTGCCCACAACCCCAGAGCTCACAACTTTGCAGGTGCTTTGAACTAACTTTGTAAGAGTGGATGCAGATGTTATGCAGCAACCTGATGCTGTAATTGCTGCCTTGCTTTTCTTGCCCCAGCATTAGCAATAGTGACAGCTCCGGAATAAAAGCCAGGCAAAGACAGACGAAGCCAGCAGAGTGCAGAGATCCAAGTGGTGGAACCTACCTTTTTGGAGATGTAACACTGCAAACAGGAGGGGTGCAGCGGGTATGGAATGGACAGAAGGAGAACGGATGAGGAGGAAGACAAAAAAAGACAGAAAAAGATCAGTGATTTTCTACAGCCTTGACAAAGTGAACGTAAGGAGCCTAGAAAGAAACAAAAGTACAGTTTGATTTGAATCACCAAGCAAGAGGAAAACAAAAAGACAAGCTCTGTTAACATATTTTCTACATTCTCCCTTCTGTTTTTTCCCCTTTCTGCTGCCTGCTCAGCTATTGGACTGCAAAATAACCCATCATCTCCTTGCACAGGCCAAACACATATCTGGACAAGAAAACTGACATCCTATCGAGCACTGGAGAAAAGCTCACTTCTCCAGAAACCACATCTGCCTACAGCAGGATCCGAAGTGAGCCCAGATCACAGCAGTGCCAAGCCAATGGGCGATGGGAAGCTCTGGTGCGTTTACAAAAGTAGCTGAGAGAGGATAGAAGTTTTTCATTAGCAACATGGTTTGGCCAGTCAGTTACTGCAGGAGTTATGTGGATATCAACTAACTAGAGTGTGCTTGGAAGGTGCCCCTGTTCTGAGCAAGAATACCTCTACAACACCTTTCAAGGCCAAGCTGGGTGTGGCCCTGAGCAGCCTGATCTCATGGATGGCAATCCAGGGTAGTGGGGTGGACGTAGATCATCTTTAAGGTCCCTTCCAACCTAAGCCATCCTTCATTGCAACAGGAGCTTTTGCTTAACTTTCATCCTGTTGCTGAACAGTACACCAATATTCTCAGAAAGGATATTACAGCTCTTCCAAACTTCAGCACACGAAGGGAAGGTAATATTCCCAGACTGGAAGAGCCAGTGCTTCTTTTTGCAAGTCCTGAGTTTAATGATCAGAACTCTGCCTAACATGACTTCCCAGTCGCTAGAGGCAGAACAGTCTCTTCCAGCCTGGCAGAACAGTCTCTTCCAAGAGACAAGCAAGGTAAAGCACACACCAGCTGTAAACCAAACTATAACTGTAGAAATACACCCTTGGAAAAGACTGGGAACTTCATGCGTACACCATACAAGTAAGAAGTTCTGCTGTCACTTATGGTGCTGTCCTTGATTTTCAAGAGGCTTGCAGTCAAACTACTTTAAAAACTAACCTATAAGCATGACTGACTTCCTCCTTGTTCTACTACAGTAACTCTGCAGCCGAGCAAAACATTTCCACCTCAGATGGTGCTCGTCTACTTACAGTAAATGAACAGCAGAATACACGGTACCAGACATCATGAAACTGATCTTTTATATGAATAATCTCATATTTAAGAATTAATGACTGTCATATTTGGGTACTTTCCTTCCCAATCATTTATTGGCTGTCTTTCCAGCTTTAAATGCTTTTCTGTTTAAAAAGCAGCCTGTGAAAGACACTTTGGAGATGCAATAATTGCAATGAACACGAACCTCTATAACTATGAATACACCATGCTTCTTGCTAGAATCCCAGCAATACTTCATTTGGGGCTGCTGACTTTTGCTAATCAAGTGCACAGAGACAAAGTCAGCAGAGGTACCCGGTGTGCACCAGCTGAGCACTCTTTCTTCCCCATCAGTCAACCCAGGGCCGGCTGCCCACTCCTCAGCGAGGAAACCCCAGGATCTCACGTTTGAGGAGCTCACTCGGACTGCCTGTGGGGAGAGCCCTACCTCTTCTGTTTGACTGTGATGCCCTTCTGCTGTAAAGCTTTCTCATTGGCCATCTGCAGCAGCTGGATCTCCTTCCGTGAGAAGAGGCGGATAGCAAAGGCTTTTTCCAGCAGCCTCTCTGGAGACACGGACTTCGCAATGTCCCTCACAAAAGCTCGAATATCCCGCTGCACGCTGTCAGACTCCATGGGCTGCCCGGCTCTGACTTTGTGGAAGAACTTCAGAATAGCCAGTGCCACACGATAGAGAACTTTGTAGCCCTCCACCAGAAACACATCAAAGACCCGAGCGATGTAAACCATGGGCAGCTCTCCAAAGAGCCACCGCTGCCAGTCAGAGTACACCTCCAACACGTCCTCGGACACCGCCACCATCAGCTTGTGTGCTGCCTGGCAGTACTTGTTCACCAGGTCCCCGAAGGTCATGCAGGAGGACTCAAAAGCCAGGAACGTCTGATCGATGAGCCGCTTGGACGGGTCGTTGCAAGCAAGGATGCGACAAACCTGTTCAAAGCACTCTGCCTCATCCTTGCTGTAGTGGAGGAGCAAAGCTATCACAGAAGGCAGCGCAGGGCAAAACGATATGTCTGGGAACTGATTTGCAATGCACAGTATAATCTTCCTGACTGCCCCGATGCCTTCTGCGTTCAAGCAGTACGTGGGGACGAGGCTGTCGTCCACAAACTCTGGCAGTGGCAGGGAGCTGCTGCTACGTTTCCCAACGATCTTCACCACGATGTCCCGGTAAACATTTGCATCTGGGGTCACTGTGCGACACGGGATATTGCTGATCAGCCTGTGGTACACCTTGGCTCTCAGCGAATGGTTCTTGGCCCAGTAGCCTTGCCGGGCCAGCTGCTTCAGCTCCTGGAACTCCGTGCAGGTCAGCTCCTTTATATCCTGGCTCTGGACAGTGACATCCATTTTGTCCCAGTCCACAAAGCGGTTGTATTCATCCATGACTCCAAGGGAAGCATATGAGAAAAACTAGGAGAAGTGATCGTTAAATGACTTGCAGCTCTTCCTGAAAACAATAACAAAACACAAGTTTGAGTAAGAGATGGTGCCCCACTCTCTTTAGGAACACACGCATACGTTTGACTTGCTCTCATAGGGCCAAAAGCAGGAGTTCTGGCCTCCTCTTTTTTAAAAACTATTTCTGTTATTTTTAAGCTAAAGTTCACTTCCATTCTCATTAAGAACTCGTCAGTAACTCACTGATGGATCCTGAGCACATCTGCACATGAAGTGAGCTTCCTGACTGCAGCCCCAGGCAGAGGCACGGGCTTTTACAGTAACTTCTCACTTAAAAGAACAGATGCATTCCACTCAGAAATACACATGGCAAAGTCTGTCCTATTTGCAGTCTCTATTCCTAAGTTGCTGGGGAAGTAACCACTATTTATACTAAAAGTATGCAGTTTCACGAGCAGCTTAAACCGTTCCAATACTCTGCAGCTAGTGAAAAGAGATGCTGAACTCCTGCTAGACACAAGCATGTACTCCCAGTTGCTTTTCCACACTGGTACTGGCTCTCACACAGACACATGGTCACCAAGACCGGCTTGTTGATCAGGTACAGCTTTTCCTTTCCATTGGATAAGCAAGATGTGCAGCCAGCTCAACATCAGTGTGCCCGAGCAGAGATGACTGCAAGGCAGAACCATCCTTTTAACGGCAATACAGGCTCACATCAGCTTAGAACAGCTTCATGAAACCACCTCTTAAAACCCTTGAGTGCTGCACTGGACATCTGGTTCTGATCTTGTACAAGTGTCAATGAGCAAATCACCCTCTAGAGGGCCTGCTATCACCGTCAGAAAACTCAAAACACGAACGGGAGCAGAAAGATCAGGCACCAGCTTCTAGGTCCTCAGACCACACGTTGACATGAATGATCTACTAGCTGACTCCTGCTTTGAAGTACACCTGGGTCCCCACAGACAGGGCGACCGCAACCACTAATGGCCATACTTGAATTATGTTTAATTAAGTTGGTGCAAAAATAGAAGTGGAGGTGCAGTAATACGTATTAGCGACAGCAGGAACATCCTCATCGGTGCCAGACTGAAGCTAGGGAGCACACCTGCACTGCAGCCCAGAAGGCCAACTGTGTTCTGGGCTGCATTTAAAGAGGGGTGGCCAGCAGGGAGAGGGAGGTGATTGTCCCCCTCTACTCAGCTCTTGTGAGGACCCATCTGCAGTACTGCATCCAGGCCTGGGGCCCCCAGCACAGGAAGGACGTGGAGCTCTTGGAGCGGGTCCAGAGGAAGGCACTGAGATGGTCAGAGGGCTGGAGCAGCTCTCCTATGAGGAAAGGTTGAGGGAACTGGGATTGTTCAGCTTGGAGAAGGCTCCGGGGAGACCTCATTGTGGCCTTCCAGTACTTGAAGGGAGTACAGGAAAGGGGAATGGCAGTTTGTGAGGGTGGAAAGTGATAGGACAAGGGGGAATGGTTTTAAACTGAGACAGGGGAGGCTTAGGCTGGATATTAGGAGGAAGTTTTTCACCCAGAGGGTGGTGACACACTGGAACAGGTTGCCCAAGGAGGCTGTGGATGCCCCAGCCCTGCAGGCATTCAAGGCCAGGCTGGATGTGGCTCTGGGCAGCCTGGGCTGGTGGTTGGTGACCCTGCACATAGCAGGGGGTTGGAACTGGATGGTCATTGTGGACCTTTTCAACCCAGGCCATTCTAGGATTCTATGATTGACATCTACTAGCATGGTCTTTTGTACAACAGCTGCATTAAAATGATCTGAAACTCAAACATTAATTTGGGATTTCTGGACCTACGTGCTGTTTAACTCTTAGCTCAGAAGGCTGCCAGCAGCACACAGAAGCCTTTCACAGACAGCCGAGGGGTGGCTCTTTTCTTGGAAATATTTTTCAGGTTATCCAAAAAGGATCTGTTTTTATAGAACCTTTTACATCACAAAATGTGAGAGCAATAGAGAAAAGCTCACCGTTTTTGTTGTACTCTTATCTAAAGTTAACTCTTGAAGAGGTGATGTGCAGTCCCTAATTCACTTCTGCAAGCAGGGTGTCTTACAGTGTTTGGAAGCACTGTCTGTCCATGAGCACCTCTTCAGGGTATGCAGAGGCAGGAATGGCAGGACATCAGTCCACTGCAGAGCCCACGTCAGCTCTGTGGGAGCTCGGGTTTTTCCATCATTCTCCACCTGGGAATCACAAGGGAAACCTATTTAATTGAATTTATCTTTCATTTTACGTAACATCCTTGTGGAGAAAAGAAATTGAATGAAGTGAATAAAGCACAGAAGGTGGAACCACACAGTTCACAGTCCCTTCAGTAAAGAAACGCTGTACTTATGGAATCTCCACTATGCAACAGCTTCCCTTTCTGCCATCATCCCTTGGGAGCCATCTGTACTTCTATTAGAAGGAGTGAAGTAAAACCTCTATGAGTCACAGGTGTATTTAGAGGTTGCATTAAACAAACACCTTCCCCTCTGGAAGTTTCTGCCCATTCCAGAAGCTAATTAATGTGATGAGCTCCTCAGCAAGCTCACTGGGGTCAGCGGCTCAGGGTCAGAAATGAGACTGACAGAAGTTCTGATCAGAGCTTTCATTCTTATACACCCTTTGGCTGGGATAAATCTGCTGGCTGTTTCTGTAGGTCTGTCAGCTCATGCTTTTCAAAGAGCTAAATGAAATAAAGAAGAGAGCAAAGCAAACAGGCACTGTCAAGGTCACTAAAGCAGCTCTTAACCGCTAGCAAAGCCAACAGAATCAGTGTGCTACAGTGTAATGGTGCATGGCTCCTGACACTGTGCCAACAGCTACAGGCCAGCAGGCCTCCAACTGGGAGCACTGACTTGCCAGAGAAGAGACTGTGAAACTTCAGAAAAATTCTGGCCAGCCTTTGTGGTGTCCTTCCCAGCCTTCCTTCATCCTCCACTCAGCTGTCACATGCAGAGAAGGGGATAAGAAAACATTTCAGAATGAAATATGCACAAATACATGGTCCAAGGCACTGAGACTGATGCCTCTGCAGTGCAACAGAACTCTCTCCCACTTGCTAGAGTAACTTTAGAGAAGTTAGCAACATACTGCAGCCAGTGTCCTCCAAGGTGACCTCTGGATAACAGAAGGGCTCAGCACTGAACTGCAGAGAACCGGGATACTTTGAAGCACCCCAGAGCAGAACTAGGAGGAGATACAGAAAACAAGCAAAACAATGGCAAGGCTTAAAAGCAGCACCTGCCTCCTCAAGGGAAATTCCCTGTTCTCCTTTCTAATCAGACTGACTGCTCCACCACAGCAGGAATCAGCACAGAAAAGAACAAATTTTTCTATCAGCAACTGCCACACAATTTTGAGGTTCCTCAATCTATGAACCTCTAATGGAGCTACCAGCTCCAACAGTGAGAACAAGAGGGAAGCAGAAGAAGTGCTTACTGAAAATACCCCAGAAATGGCTGCAGTACAGACAGAACACTTTCCAAGTTCAGTTTGGAACAGTGAAGCAGATAAATAACGATCATCACTCAAAACCGAGCGCTGGCCGCGGAACTGGAGCTGGCCTAATTTCAAGGCAGTGACTGCACCGTCAGGAAACATTCAGCTTCCCAGCCCGGCCACATTTTCATTCCATTCCCCTCTTTCTTCCTGTTGTTATGTGGGCTACTTTCAGAAGACGTCTGAAAGCTGAAGTGGTATCAAATATTGAGCAATGAAGAGAAGCGTGGCAGTGAGAAATCAGGCACCGCCTGCGAAGGAAAAAATCCTCTATGAGATCAGCTAAAAATACATCACTCAGCACAGAAAAGGTTTGAGCTTGAAGTGGATGACCTTTAAGGTCCCTCCCTACCCAAGCCGTTCTGTGATCCTATGAATTATGACTTCCCTTTGTTAAAGAGAAGATCAGGTTGCAGTTCCACTGAGGTTAACGTGGGTAGGGACAACCTGAGTTTCACTGCCAAAGAAACCTCCTAAGTTTTGCAAGTGGCCCTTCAGTATTGCAATCAATCACAAAACCAAACAACCCTACCTCCAATTCATTCAGCTCATCAGTTTCTGCTTTCCAAACTGCAGGAATGAGCAAACTGAAGCACGTGAATTACAACTCATCCAGCACACACGTTTCTTTCGGGCCTGGACTGCACGCATCCACAGCACTGACACAGCCCTGCTCCAAACCTTAAGAAAAAGATTCCAACTCTGATTAGAAGCTGAGCTGATGCTGTTCGACACTGAATTTAATAAACTCAGGGAGGTCCCTCAAAATAAATCTTCCAGGGAAAAGGGCATTCAGTCAGGAAACCCGTGTTCCCTATTTCGGCAGTCCTGCAGTTCTGCCTGCTGACATCCCGATGACAGATGATTACAGGATGCCCCACACTGACCCAGCACAGTGGCCACATAACCAAAACCAAGCTCTGGCAATAACATTGTCCACTTTAACCACGCACTGCTACGCTGGTTCTAATGAAGACCGCTTTCCTTTTGCTATGAGCTGCACACATACATGCAGAGATACACAATAAACATCTCAGCATGCTTTCTATGATGTGCTCTGCCATCCCTGGACAATGCTGAATCACACCTGAGGCTTTCACTTCAGACACCGAAGAACAAAGCAGTGCAGCAAGCTGGTAATGCTGCTGAGGAACAGTGACGAGCTCTTAAGTCTCTCCTACCCTTCTTGGGTCTCTCCTACCCTTCTTGGGTCTCTCCTACCCTTCTTGGGTCTCTCCTACCCTTCTTGGGTCTCTCCTACCCTTCTTGGGTCTCTCCTACCCTTCTTGGGTCTCTCCTACCCTTCTTGGGTCTCTCCTACCCTTCTTGGGTCTCTCCTACCCTTCTTGGGTCTCTCCTACTCCTTCTTGGGTCTCTCCTACTCCTTCTTGGGTCTCTCCTACTCCTTCTTGGGTGCATCTTTCAGTTCCCTCTGAGCCTGGGCCTGCAGCAGGATACCCTGACATCTCTGCTACACGGACCTGGAAACAAGACTGGATGTCACAGTGCCATCCTTCCTTCCCCCAACACCTCCTGTCTCCTATTTACAGCTTCAGTGATTTCCCCTTCCACAAATTAGGCAGGAAGACAAAGATATCAGACAAAACCCAAGCACACCGCTTAGCAGCAAAACAAGCCGAACACAACCAGCTCATCACAAAGCAATCTGCACCACGCGATGCACTTAGGAGCAATGATCCTTTTTAGCAGAGGATACGAGCTGGATGGATTGCTTTGATGAGTTAAATGCAGTTCGATCTCTTCATGCACTGCCCCAGGCACCGCGTACAGCAAGAGCTGTGCTCCAGCTTACAGCCCTGGCCAACGCTCTAACACCAGTCCCTCAGTAACAACAGGGACTTGTCACTCCCAATTGGTGTTTCACACTCCTTTGGGACAAAGACTAGAAGTATTCAACGCTCACTTCTCTGAGAAGCAGGTAAAGACCTGACAGAGTTGGGTAGCACTGTTAATAGTACACAACAGGACACACCATTGCAAGCATCTGTATCATTTCTCTTGTCTATGAAGCACAGACACAGAAGGTTTGCCCTGGAATCCTCTGCTTGCATCTTCAGAAAAGTACTGCTGTCTTCTTTAACAGGGTCTTTTAATTACCTGTGATTGACCTATCGTGTGCTTTATAACAGTAGACAGCTCAGAAGTGCAAGGAGTGACAACGGTCAGGTAATGGTCAGCGTGCATGGGGGGGCTGTGTGTGCATGGGGGGGGGCTGCAAGCACTTCCACAGAAGGCAAGGCAGCCAGCCCTCATTCCCACCTCCTGCCCTGGCACAGCACAGGCACTTCTAATACTCACTGATGAAACAAAGAGCTGTGCTTATGAAAAAGTACCACTGAGGAACAACACTCAACCACCCCCAAGGCAAACAAGACAGAGTCAGAATTAAGGACTGAAGACTGGATGTTCAGTCTACATTTTCTTTTCTGAACACCTGACTTTATATCCTTCTCAGTTTGGGAATGGAGTCCACTGCGCCAGCCAAAGACAAAGGGCAACCATCAGTGAAAAGCTCTGACATAACAGCAAATCTGCATGCAATAAAGCAATCCATTTCCCTGCCCTCTCGCATGAAAGCTTGCCATCAGTTTGACATTCATCACCTCTACATCTTAACCCACGACAAACATTTAATGGCAGAAAAGTCTCTTCAAACATCTGTGCTTTGAAACATTCCCCTCTCAGACACAGCGTCTGTGTTTACTGATGTTGGACACAGATTTAGTCCTTTTTTTCTCCTATCTAAGCTTTCCCCATAGGAGTGCCTGGAACCTCGCTTTACTTCTTGCCTTAGGTTCAGCACAAATGATGGAAACAGATTTTTACAAGTAGAAGACAGAATATGAGATACCATTAAAGGGCATCACTCAGCTACAAGACATTTGTCAACAAGCACTTCACAGACAACGGTGATGATTCAAGAGTACGAGGAATCCACCCCATAACGTGTTGGTTTTAAGCACACATGTCCCAGATCTTTCCCTCCCCAGCTGAGCAGTTTGTCAGTGTCCCTTTCCAGCAGTTTTCATGACCAGGTGTCACAGCAGCGAGCCCAGGGATCTCCTCTGAACTCTTTGGCTTTGCTCAGGGTCAGTCGGTACACACAGAGCTGTGGAACACACTGCACACACAGCACAGCAGGAGCAGATCCCGACCAACACAGCCTGCCTCCAGCACTCTGCAAGTCATGCTATACCACGCTGCTGTGCTTTCCTGTTTCTGCCTTCCTGTTTCACAAAACAGCAGCCTTTGCTGTGCAGGATTGAACAACAGGCCAGCAGGCAGGGCACTGAGAGCCAGGAGCCTTGCTTGCAGGCTGCAGGGAAGCCGTGATGAGCAGAACCAGCTCATCACAGTCACAGCCTGCACCTTGTCAGTACAAATACATCTTCCACTCACATATAGAGTGTGTATACAAGCACATAATGAATATAAACAAAAAAGCCTTAGTCTGGCAATCAAGGATTGCTTAAGGGAAAACCTAAGTCAGATGATGGGCAGAAGAACCACTAACTCAGGGCTAAACCAGCACACAAGTCCTTACCCTGCAAGGAGTCTGTGGAAATGCTGCATGCCTTCCTGCAGTTTGCAAGTGGCAAAGCACACACCACTCAAACCAGCAGCTATCAGCAGGTCTTGTTTATTCCAGGGAAGGTTCTGCAGCCCCACATTTTCAACTGCCAGCTGAAAACGGAGCAGGAAAATGCTTCTGTCTCAGACCATCTTCTTCTCTTCTGCACTAAGTGCTACAGGTACGGAAGTTTTAACTTGGGAAACAAAAGCTGATTTACAGTAAAAGAACATTATGGAAATGACAAAGTGAAAGCTGACAACTGCAAAGAATCCATTCCCTTCCAGCTCTGTAAAACTCTGTGCATCTGCCCAAAGAAAAGCTTCAGTGACCTTCAGTGACCTGCTACCCCTGCTAATGGATTACTCCTGTTCTGAAACGACACCAGGCAGACCACCCCACGCCAACATAAAGCTCAGACACCAACACTAAGATGCTCACAAACACACTTCATGATGAAAGGAGGGTCCAACTGCAGGCAAAATGCCAACAATTCTATTTCAGGGAACTTGAATCACAGAATCATAGGATTGCTCAGGTTGGAAAAGACCTTCAAGATCATCAAGTCCAACCACAGCCCAACCATGCTACCCCAACTCCAACAACCCACCCTAAATCATGGCCCTGATCAATGAACAACAAATTGCTTTTGATTCTTATCCCTGTAGCTTTTCCAAAGAGTAGCAAGCTGCTCTTCTGGAGCAGCAATGGTCCCCATACAGCATTCCACACTGCAAAAGCAATCACTGCAGAATCCCAAACCAGTGCTGCCTTGTTTCAACCCTGATTTTATAATCAAATGGCACTTACAACAACACAACAGTTGCTGAGTTTTTAATCTGACTATTACTGCAGACTGCTAATCATGAGTCATATTGGTGGGGCAAAGCCTTGGGAAGACTAGCCCTGTGAGAGGGCCACAGAGATAGATCAGGGGTTAGGAGATGAGGCAGGTGGGAGGCCTCGTGGTGGATGACATTCCTTACCCACGTGTTCATTCTGAATAAACTTAAAGGGACTTAAAGCACCCAACACGTCCACTCCTCTGGTAAGCGCGGCTGCTCTGGCCCATGGATGTCAGTGCCTCACGGGAGGGGAGGGCTGGGGCTGTACCAAGACACAGAGCATGAACAGGGCCCACTCTTGTCCCCTTGGGGCATCAGATTAAAGAGCAAACGTTTGCTCTAAACAGTGAAGATAATACAGAACAAAGAGATCGATGAAAGAAACAGCCCAAACACCCTCCCACCCCTCAGACTGAAGTGATCTCACTATTCCTTACCTTAGAGCTTGTCCTTGGATAGACCTCCCTATGACTTCCACCCTTCTGCTGGATCTGCTGGGATGGAAACAGAAGTTAAAATCGGACCAGCAATGCACTGTGCAGCATCCACATGCATCAGGTGCCTCAGTGACCTCTGTAACCCTTATAAGGCAGCTGCCCAAACCTCTGCATGGCTCCCAGCCTCCACAGAACAGAGAACAAGGGGACAGATACCCTCATGGTTCAGAAGAGCAGCTAATTAACCTCATTATCCAAGTGCTCACAGCATAAACAACTACTTCCAGTCTCTCAAACCACAAGCAGGATTACTTGCTGGTGGCACCTCTGTAATGAACACTTTTAGCCAAACAGGAAGGGCAAAAATCCAATGTGAAATGGGCAGCCTCTAGAAAGTGAGCCACGTTTTGGACGAGTCACTTCTTCCCTATGTTGTTTCCCCCTGAACAAATCCTAACAAAGCAGTCCAGCACTGCTGCAGCTGCACACAAGTTACACCTATTGCCAGCAGAACACAGCAGCACACACACCAAGCACTACTCAGCACGCTCACTGATACAGCCAGCCTATGGAATTCCTTCCTGAGACAGGGCAGGTCAACAACTCGGGGTCTTTTGCAACACGTCACAGAGCTCAGGAAGCCGTCCTCAAACTTGGAAAGGTTAAGCAAGAGGAGAATAAATGAGATAAGGCGAAGCCTAAGTGCAGGTGCAACACAGATAAGGGCACATTCATGCATTAGCTCAGAGAACTTCGAACAGCTGATCCCACAGCTGGATGCCTTCAGCACGTCCTCCCGCCCACCCACACAGAATCCACACAAGTCAATCATTAATACAGTGCAATTAGCTCTGTTTTTATATCAGACAGGCCGTGTGACTGCCTGGTCAAGTACAAGGGGACGCAGCGGCCAAAGACCAGCATTACTTACATAAACCACCACTCTAAGCTACACACCATGCAAATCTATCCGAATATTTCCACTGGACTTCTAAGAGAAACTTCAGTTCTCAGCCACAATTCAAGGCTATATATAAGTGGAAAACAGCCACTTTTCTTCCAGACAATTAACACAGCTTGTTTCGAGTTCTACCACATCTATCTGCTTCTGAGCAGGCATCCACACAGCCTAACACAAGCAGCTTTAGCAGCCTCTCCAACCTAACAGCAGGACGTGTTCTAAAGAGCTGCAAGAACAGCGAGGACCGAATTTAGGGCCTGTAATTTGCATGTCACCAACTCCATGCAGCTTCATCACTGAAGCAAAAGCCCTTGTGATCTAAACAAATGCCAGGGCAGCATTATCAGATTGCAGTAACCTTGTTCTTGGAGACAATGAGAGACACAAGCAGCGTGGACTGGTTCGCTTTACCTGCTTGCTTGTCCTGAATTTATGGGCACATTAATTGAGTGCAGCCATAGCTTTCACCAGTTTACAATCCAAATAACAGCACTGAGGGGGAGAGGGGGGCTGTGCCAAGGTTTCCAGTGAACAGAATGAAGGAAAAACCAACCGAGGAGAGTAACCAAAGGCCGCAACAGAAGGAGAGGGCTGGGATGCGCAGAGGTGCTTAAGGACGTGCAAGGTTCATGGGCAGGCTGCTACAAACATTCACTTGGCAGCATTTAATTATTAACAGCGAGAAGGAGAAGCAGAAAGAGCTGTTCCCTCGTGTTCAAACTTGAGCTGCACAAACACCCGCAAATTTTCAAATATTAATGAAAGAAAAGCCATTCGGCAGCAAGATTCCTACCTGCTGATTGCTGTGCAACAAAACCCACATCCATTTCACTAATGATGAAGGACGTAAGCACCACGTATGGCTTGGAAGCAACAAGAAGCTAACACGGCACCCTGCTGAATCCTTAGACACAAGTTATCAGGGCTGCTTCTGCAAAGTAACAACCTGTGAGAGAAGCCTATCCACTAGCGACTGTGACAAGCAGGGCGTTCCAGCAGGGAATTCCTTTTTCTGGTGATACCTGGCCGCGATCTGCGTCATTTCTGTGCTCGGAGCATTCCCGGACACTCCAGCAATCCAACTCGGCCTGCACTTAAGCCAGAATTGCTTTCAGATGCCCCAGCTTGCTGCAGGAACCGGCCACAAACGCTCGCGGTTTGGGGGTCACGGGGCTCTGTGCAGAACCACCGCCGCGGCTGCAGAGCTCAGCCCTGCGCCCCGAGGGCACAGCGGGGACCCCAGCGCTGCTCTGCAGGAACGCGTTCCGTCCGCCAGCCCCGGACCCACAGCAACCCTCCACACCCGAGGAGCTGCTGCACACGCATCCACGCTTGGGAGAGCGGCTCCTAGATACAGACCAACACAGAAACAAACGGGTAGCCACACTGTACTCGGGCTCCGAGAAATCTTCAAGCATCCAACGAAGCCGGCCGGGCTCAGAGGCGCGCACCCCGCGCTCCGCCCGGACCCTGGAGGCGGCGGCGCGCAGCGGCACCACGGCGCCCGGGGG
>JACDJE010000128.1:832517-867706 GCA_016647715.1 Pavo muticus
GCACCCGCGGCCCCGCGGCGGCCCCGCTGCCACTCGCGAGCCCTGAAGGCGCCCTCCGAGCCCCAGCCCGGCCCCGGGCCCTCGCCTCAGCCCTACGCAGCCGGGCCGGTCAGAGAGCCACCCAGCAGGACACCGCTGCCGAAAGACGCCGCGCCGCCGCCCTTACCGCCGCCGCTCCCGTCAGCACCGCGCGGACGCATCCCCACCCACCCGCTCAGAGCGACGGGGGCGCCGCGCGCATGCGCACAAGGCGACAAAGACTCGGGCCGGGAGCGCGCATGCGTGCACGGCGGACGGGTGGGCCGGTTCGGTGTGATGGATGTTGGGTGTGATGGGTTTTGTGTGTGATGGTTGTTGGGTGTGGGGTGTGATGGCTGTGGTGTGATGATTGTTCATTGCGATGGTTGTTGGGTGTGATGGCTGTTGTGTGATGGTTGTGGTGTGATGGTTGTTGGGTGTGATGGCTGTTGGGTGTGATGGCTGTTGGGTGTGATGGTTGTTGGGTGTGATGGCTGTTGTGTGATGGCTGTTGTGTGATGGCTGTTGGGTGTGATGGTTGTTGGGTGTGATGGCTGTTGTGTGATGGCTGTTGTGTGATGGCTGTTGGGTGTGATGGCTGTTGGGTGTGATGGCTGTTGTGTGATGGCTGTTGTGTGATGGTTGTTGGGTGTGATGGTTGTTGGGTGTGATGGCTGTTGTGTGATGGCTGTTGTGTGATGGCTGTTGGGTGTGATGGCTATTGGGTGTGATGGCTGTTGTGTGATGGCTGTTGGGTGCAATGGTTGTTGGGTGTGATGGCTGTTGTGTGATGGTTGTTGGGTGCGATGGTTGTTGTGTGCGATGATTATTGGGTGCAATGGCTGTTGTGAATGATGGTTGTTGGGTGATGGCTGTTGTGTGATGGTTGCTGGGTGTGATGGTTGTGGTGTGATGTTTGCTGGCTGTGATAACTGTTGGGTGCAATGGCTGTTGGGTGTGATGGTTGTTGTGTGTGATGGTTGTTCAGTTGATGGTTGTCGGGTGTGATGGGTGTTGGATGTGATGGTTGTTGGGTGTGATGGCTGTTGTGTGATGGCTGTTGGGTGCTATGGCTGTTGTGTGATGGTTGTTGGGTGCAATGGCTGTTGGGTGCGATGGTTGTTGAGTGTGATGGCTGTTAGGTGCGATGGCTGTTGGGTGTGATGGCTGTTGGGTGCAATGGCTGTTGGGTGATGGTTATTGGGTGCAATGGCTGTTGTGTATGATGGTTGTTGGGTGTGATGGCTGTTGGGTGTGATGGCTGTTGGGTGCAATGGCTGTTGGGTGATGGTTATTGGGTGCAATGGCTGTTGTGTATGATGGTTGTTGGGTGTGATGGCTGTTGGGTGTGATGGCTGTTGGGTGTGATGGTTGTTGGGTGTGATGTTTGCTGGCTGTGATAACTGTTGGGTGCAGTGGCTGTTGGGTGTGATATCTGTTGTCTGTGATGGTTGTTCGGTTGATGGTTGTCGGGTGTGATGGCTGTTGTGTGTAATGTCAGCTTTGTGAACGCTTATGGGTCTGAGTTGTTCAGTGCTCAGTGTCAATGCGATCGCTTTCTCGCAAAGCCTGAAAGCTGGGGTGGAAATCAGTTGTTTTTCCAGAGGGGCGGCTTCGCACTGTTTGTTTGCCTCGGCGTGGCGGCAGTGTGCTGTTCACGGCCGGCTCCCACTGCTGCACTGAGGTTATTGGTGCAGGACGCTGAAGTGGCCAATAAAGCTCTAATCTTTTATATGTGCCGTAATGTACACAGCGTCGTGGCGTGGGCCCTTGCCAAACAGATAAGGAATCCTTTCCCAGAAGGTTTACAGTCTGGCAGAAACCACAAAGGCTGCGAGGAAACAACACCCGATAACAAAACGGGAAGCACAGGGGAGCCGTGTTGCTGGCAGCTGGGCTACAAGCAGGGCCTGAAGTGGGGGCTTCTCTCGTTCCTCTGTGCTTCCCCCATCAGCGAGCTTTGTCCCCATGGCAGGGAGCAGCAAGATGGCTGTGCCGTGTGCCAGAGGCAGCACTTCTGGTGCTGCAACAGCGCTCCATGCACCCTTTGCTGGATGCCAGTGAGGTCCTGTTTGCTTTCTGGAAGCCCTGAGCAGTGCTGAAGCTGTCATGGAGCAGCCTGCCAACCCCAAGAACTCTTTCCATGCTGAGGCCATCTCAGGATGCTTTGCTTTTTAGTGCAAAATGGGATTTTTGTTGTTGCATGCATCACTTTCTGTTTATCTATGTGAAATTTCATCCGCCACTTTCTTAGCAGCTTACTTCCAGTCCTGAGGTCCTTCTGCTATTCTTCATAGCTGCTTACCTCCCTTGCCTTGGGTGTCATCACCAGGATGCCCGCCCACCTCGCTGTGCCACTTAATGCAGTTAATGTATCACAGCCTGATCGCTGCAGCTTTAAATTATATTCAATGGAGGAAGGGGATTGAGATCTGTGTGACAGTGAAGGGCGAGGGAATACTGTTACTTTAGGAATCAGCAGGGAAAAGCCTCAGAATTATCCCGAAGGATCTTGAGAGGGCTCCCTTGAGAAGGTAGCACTGCTGATGATAACCTGGCTGTAGTGCCTCTGTGCAATGACTGCAGCATGGGAAATAAGCAGGAGGATTTGGAGGCCGCAGTATGCCCCTTGTGAAGAAAGGCTGAGGGAGCTGGGCTTGTTTAGCTTGGAGAAGAGAAGGCTCCGAGGAGACCTCATGGCAACCTTCCAGTACTTGACAGGAGCTTATAAACAGGAGGGAAATCAACCTTTTACATGGGAAGGTAGCGATAGGACAAGGGAATGGTTTTAAACTAAAAGAAGGGAAATGTAGATTAAATGTCAGAGGGAAAATTTTCATTGAAAATGATTAAAAACTTGTTGAGGCGCTGGCACTGCTGCCCAGAGCTGTGGGTGCCCTTCCCTGGAGGTGCCCATGGCCACGGATGGGCCCTGGGCAGCCTGAGCTGGGGGGCACAGCCCACGGCAGGGCTGGGGTTTGGGCTGGGAGGGCCCTTCTGACCCAACCGTGCTGGGATTCTGGGATTCTTTGTTGCTGAAGCCCACAACAGAACCACTTCCAGAAGCGGTGCTGGGAGATAGCTCGTTTTTCCAAATGTCACAAATGTCCTGGGGCATTTACACCCATGGAAACGATTACAATCCGGTGCCAAATTAAGTTGAGCTAGTAAGGGAGGTGGGGTTAGAAAAGGATGAGAGTAGATAAAGAGCTGCGGGAACAGAGAGAGGTGTGGGCAGTGCTAGATAAGGTTCTGTAGGAGGATGAAAACCTTCCAGCTGTCCTCAGTATTTATAGCATCTTCTCGCTGTCGTACGCATGCCCCGGGTAGGGTGTGTGTGTGGGCAGGTGGCAGCCCTGAGGCAGAACAGGGCAGGAGCTCCTGAGCTTCTCAAGGGAAACTGAGGCAGGGAGAAGTGTTGGCGTGGTGTGTGCACAGATCAGGGGACTGATGGGCTGTGGGGAAGCAAGGCAAAGCACACAGAAACATACCGGACTGCAGGGCTGTGTCAGCTAAGTGTGAACTGTGATTCAAGCTGAGTGTATCCTTCAGACAAATGTTCTCAGTGTTCCATGCAAAGAAGTAATTGAAGACTCCCGTCAGATTTCTGTGCTGATGCTCCGTGGTTCTTTACTGAGAGAGCTGGGAGGAGTATAATAACTTTGGTCACCAGAGCCTCTGTGCTGCCTGACAGCATCACCGTCCCGGTAACCCCAGCCTGTGGGCTGCTGGCAGCTGGGGACATGGCAGATGGCGTGGGCAGTGTGCACGCTATGGTGTGGGCAGTGTGCACGCTATGGTGTGGGCAGTGTGCATGCTGTGGTGTGGGCAGTGTGCATGTTATGGTGTGGGCAGTGTGCATGCTATGGTGTGGGCAGTGTGCACGCTATGGTGTGGGCAGTGTGCATGCTGTGGTGTGGGCAGTGTGCATGCTATGGTGTGGGCAGTGTGCACACTATGGTGTGGGCAGTGTGCGTGCTATGTGCTGACTTAACACGTGCAGACTGCATGGCTGCATGGACACCCTTCGTTACGCTGCGCTCAGGCTGTCGTGCCATCTGTGACTGTGAGGAGAGGGCGAAGCCCACACTTGGCTGACTGCCTGCTTGCTGATGGGAAACTTGTTGGAGTGCATCTGCTTTTGTTCCTGCAGAAAGGTGTTCCTTGCTGGCAGCTTTTTACAGAAGCCAAGGAATGCTTTGAGTACTGCAACAACTCAAATAAAGAGCAAGACAGAGTGACTGCCCAGGCACTGAGGGCAATGAGCCTGAAAAGGCTTTGTAGGGATTAATAAAGGGCATTACTTTATCGGGCTGCCAATCAACAACTTCCCTGAGCTTTGGAGAACTTTCACATGGCATGAAATAAATAGTTTCACAAATACAGTGTTTAGTAAAGCCTGCTTTCCTCTGGGTTTATGTCTTGAGGATGGTTTCTTTCTGTATTTCTGAAGACTGAAAACAGATGAGCTCGTGCTGAGCCATTTATTTGGATCATGGTGCAGGAAAGCTGTCCCTGTAGGTGTCTGTCAGCGTGGGAGAGGGGCTGGTACCCATCGGCTGGGGACAATAGCAAGGAGGGACAGCAGCCAAGCCCTGAGCTGGGCTGGTGACACGGCGGCTGTGTCGGTCCTCAGCAGCGCGGTTTGCACGGGGCAGATCGCGCTGAAAGCCGATAAACCCGGCAAAGTGTGACCTCCTGTGGGTAAAACTGGGAATTACCGTGGGATAATTAAGCAAATCCTTTCCTATCACACGCTGGCATCTTAACGGGATGCTTGCCCAGTGGTGTTGATCACCCTCCTGTCCACCTGCAGCAGCCAGACCTGCAGCCCTCCCGTGGGCGAGCTGTCGATATTCCTTCCGGCATGCATTCCAACCTGCCCAACTGCGAGTGTGCCGGTGGCTGTGCCAGCACAGAGTCAGGAGCACTGCTAGTGTGGGCAGCACCTGCTCCTGTGGCTCCAGGAAGAGATCTGTGAGCACTATGCTTCCCGTTAGCTGGGCAGGTCGCAGCCCTCTCGTCCCGTGTCTTTGTTCCTTCCCTCTCCCAGCGGTGCCCCTCTGGGGCAGGCAGTCATCCTGTCACACCTCAGGCGCTGGTGGCACCGAGTGATTCTCTTGCCACGCACTGGGGTTCATTAGGAGGGACTCAGGACCTCCCTTCTGGGTGACTATAATTGCCCTCCATGAGAGGGATGTAGCTGTGGGTGACAGGTATGAGCGTATCGTGTCAAGGATTCTGACATGCATGATGATTGCTTCTTAAACACCTGGCTCTGGCTGCAGGTGTTGCTGTTGCATTGGATACTGTGCAGCGTCGGATCCATGCAGATACCTCTGGCTGCTGGGCACCTTTGGGGCACTCCTGATGGCCTCTGCAGCATCTGGAGAAGGAAAGCTCATTGCAGAGAGACCTTGCACATGGCGATTTGCTGCTGCCCATGCAGCCGCTGCCTGCTGACCTGCAGAATCTCGGGGCAGGCCTGTCTGTTTTCTCAGGGTTTCCCAGGGCAGGCAGCTTCACACCCAAACCCATAGCACTGCGTGCTCTCGGATCTCTCTTTTCCCCCGCAGGGCAGAGCAGATCCCACAGTTAGTGCTTCCAAAAGCGTGAAACGGAGCCAGAGTGCAGGCAGGCTGGGTGGGTGCTGTGACCTGGGTCTGCTCCGTGCAGCCCTCACACCTGTGCTGGTGGTGAATCGTCGCTCTGTGCCGCTGCCCCTTTCCCCTCCTCGTGCTGTTTTCATTAGCGCGCGCTCTTGGGTTAAGGGCCGTTCTTGCTTCCAGCTGAACAAACACTTTCCATCGCGCGTAAAATCCAGCCTGGTGCTAATAGGCGTCTCCCCCGCCTTCCTCCTCCCCTCTGCCAACCTTTTGTGCGGTTGGCAGGACAAAAAAGTGCTGCTATTACCTGACTTATTATCGGCACGGGACTGTAATTTACGGCCTGTGCTTGGTAAAGTGCCATGCTGAAAACATTTACAGCCCACTTAGAGCCCTGCAGGGCGGAGGGTGGGAGATGGCCGCAGAGGGGAAGCCAGTTGTTCCACCCTTACAGCACAGTGTGCAGCCTGAGAGCTTCCCCTGCCTCCGAGGGCAGCGCGGTGGGCATCAGACTCAGCATTGCAGTGGGGAGACAGCAGAAGCGGGTACGGGTGTAAGACCCTACTGTTCTTAGGATAAACACTTCTGTGTGCCTCTGGGCACTTAATCTGGTTCTCCATCTTTGTACCTCTGGTCCTGTCTCATTCCTCAGATCTCATACCTGGCCTTCCTCATGCATGTGCCACCTCCCCCTACCCCCGGGCTCTGGTGCTCCGGGCTCTTGTGGACAGCCTGCGCACAGCAGATCTGGCACAGGAGCCCTGGATGACTCCTGGAGGACAGTGTGACAACAGCTCAGCTGCTCTCCACCCACCAGGTCCACGCTCTGAAGCAAGCATCCCCAACATTTAGGTCACCACCTCTGGATTTGACTGCACACAGTGCCCCGTCCCTGGAGGTGTTCAAGGCCAGGCTGGATGGGGCCCTGGACAGCCTGGTCTAGTATTAAATGTGGAGGTTGGTGGCCCTGTCTGTGGCAGGGGGACTGGAGCTTCATGATCCTTGAGGTCCCTTCCAACCCAGGCCATTCTGTGTGATTCTGTGTGTGAAAGAAGAAGGCAAGTGAATCATCAGTGCTGTAGGTGGGCTGGGTTGGAAGACTGACCTTGGGGCAAGGGGGAAGCCATTCGCAGTGGCAGTGACTTGTCAGAAACAGGAATTTACATCCTGGTCCTACAGAAGTTCAGCATGGAAAAAGTGTTTTTAACACCAGGTGATTTGCTGGTGACACAAATGTTCATGTTTGTTGAATTTCTCTCAAGAAAACATCATCATTCATCATTTAAAGGAGTTTGGAGTTTGTCTGCCTAGTCCTGTTGTTCTGATTCAAAGGATGGGAAATCAGAACACTGTCCAAATCATTCTGCTGCTTCACGAGCATGCTTCCTCTGAGCCTGAGTCGTTGGAGAGAAATCGGCATGGCCAGCAGTGAGCTGGGCTCTGCACACCGTGCAGAAGGACCCCATGGAAGTTTGTCCTTTTTCTTCAGTCTCTGCCTGCTGGGGAAGAACAGCTTGTATGAACCTTCAGCTTCGATCGTGCAGTACGTGCACCCGTGTGCTGGTGTTAAAGGGGGTGTTCTGGCCAGGGCTGTGGGGCTATGCAAGTTTTGGGTGCTCTCTGCTTGTTGTGTTGGAAGCTTTGCAAGATTGAGCCTTGGGAATTTGAGTCTGCGTGATGCCCACAATGCCAAGTTAATGCCACTTCCAAATACACGTCACCCTGCTGCTGTGGTTTCTGGCCATCCTGTCTCAAGGGTCCCAGGGCTGAGGTTTTGGTCTGGGAGATTGCCTTGAGCTGGAGTTGCTTCATTCATGCCACAGTTGGGCAGAGACATGTTTTGGATGGCATTCATTTCCCCAAACAGTAGCTGTCTCAAAGTTTGCCATCTGATGTGATTTTGTCCTTTAAGCTCCATCTGTGCTATGCAGCAGGGAGAGACCGCAGCCTCCCAAGTGGACCGGCTCGTCGGTCCTGAGTGCTGGAGCTGGTTCTGTTTCTGAAGCAGCAGAGCTATTCAGGTGCCAAACTGAGTGCTGAAATTAGAGGAAGGGGAAAGCCACCCCTTGGGCCCCAAGTGAGGGATGGTGGGGAGTTCACATCGCCTGTGGGATTCTGAGCCCCCCCTTGGCCTTGTTCTGCTCGCCCAGATCCAGACACGCCATGCCTGGGTCGAATCCTCACCCAGGTTCTGGGGGGAGACCCCTGGCTCAGATGGTGCCGAGGGGATGGGCGGCAGTGCTGGGCCGGATCCTGCGGCGGCAGAGAGCTGCTATCCCAAAATGTCTCAAGTGTGTCTGCTGGGTGAAAGCGACTCGGCTGATAGCAAACCTCTGCTGAGCATGAGGGTATTCAGCGGGAAGGGAGGCGGGGAGATGCAAAAATACCTGTCTTGAGAGGGTTCACTGTATGTGCACCTGATAAAAATCACAACATGGGATCAGCTTTCTTCTCTGCTTGCTCGGCTTTTGGCATGCACAGCCAAGCTCTGGCAGGCAGGGCGAGTTTCTTTCTCCCCAGGGTCGTTAAAAAGGACCATTTCCCATTTAAAGAGCTGGAGGTGGGGATGGAAAGCGGAGCGGAGCCAGGCAGCGGGCTCGACCTGCCTGCGCAGCCTTGGCTCTCCCACTCCCACCGCTCTCCGCGGCATTAGGCACGTGGGATCGAGGGGGGCTGGACGGGTATGAAAGCAAACACACATCTGGAAGTTCCTCCAGTTAAATGGGCAATTATTCATACCACTCTTGCTGGAAGCAGCCTGCTACCGCCGAGCCAAAACCAACAACAACAGGCTGTGGGCGCGCTCCGGCCCAGCCAGGGCGCGTGCGGTGAGGTGGGGCCGCAGAGGGCAGGCGGAGCGTGGGCATGGCTGCCCTGGGCTGTGGGGTGGGTGGGAGCCCTGAGAGGTGCTGGGGGGTGTGGGCCCCAACTGGGAGGGGGAGCAGTGGGAGAACCCCGGTCAACCTGTGTTGGGTTTTATTAGGAGCTTGGCAGGCCGTGGTGTTGGGGAAGGTAGTCCAGGCCCAGCTGTGCTCTGTAACACTTTGCTCCTCGTAAATAGTGTATTCGCTGCCATTTCTGCCCTGCTCCACCTGAACCAGGCTCTGGCAGCCTCCGTTCACCTTTTCCATCCCTCCTCCTCTCTCTCCCTCATGTCCCCGTCTCCTCTGCGGCTGAGAGCAGCGATGCGGCACATGTTCATCCCCTGCTCGTCCCTGCCCAGGTGGCTGCAGACAGAGCGCAGAGGAAGGGCACTGCTCGCTGCCCTTGGCCCTGACAGCCATTCCCTGTGCTTTGCCCTCAGTCTGGGGCTGTGCGAGCGCTTCAGTGGGAGCAGCTGTCCCCATGGACCTCTGCAGCTCCAAAGGGAGATGATGTGGGGGTACCTGCACACTGTCAGCTCTCAAGCACCGTCTCTTACTCTTGTCCCTAAATACAATGGGATACGGTGTTGCTCCTGGGGCTGAATGCTCAGGGATTGCCCATCAATGGGACAGAGCCTCATCCTGCAGCCATTCCCCTGGCACTGCGGCTGAGTGCTGTGTGGATGCTTTGCCGTACTCTCTCCTCGCTGCAGAAGACCACAGGCAGCCGGTCCCATTCTAGCAGCATCTCTGTTATGGATAAAACCCATCTCACACCCTCGAAGCCACACCAGGAGGTGGGGCCCAGCACTCCCGCTTCCTGCTCTGCCCTGGGGTGCGTCTTTGGCACTGGGATGCTTTGTGGCAGCCTCAGAAGCACACACAGTGTCTGTTCCACCACCGCAGCTGGAGCCAGCCCCAGCCAAGCCCAGATGCCATGGGGACAGAGAAGAGTTCCCGTTGTTCCCTCTTTCCTTGTCTTTTTTCCCTCTTCCATGAGCTAAGTCTTCTCTGAAGAACTTTACTGCCGTTAACTCTAGATCTTCCTTAGGATAACGTCAATCAGACAGACAGTTTGGCTCCAGGGTGAACGTGGGAATGTAAGCAAGGCTACACTGAGTCACAGCAAGGGGCTGCCCTGTGCAGGATCCTCTCCCCAGCACTGCTGGAGTGAATGCTCTAGGAAAAGGCTCGAAACAATTCATGCATGGCGTGCTTTCTCCTGCTCTTTCCTGGCAGTCCCCAGATGTGATGAAAGGTTTATCTAGCGGGTGATCAGCTAATATTTTGCGTCTTTGTTTGCCCATTTTTTGAAGTGTTTTAGAAGCAGCGGTGGTGCTCGCTCGGAAAGGCTTGGGGATGCGTAGTTCTCTGCATGCGACTTTAGTAGTGCTCTCATAAGCACCATGAGGACATCACACCATGAAAAACCACTGGAGAGAGGAGAGCACGATTCCCAGTTTCACAGGAGAAAAGAATTTGAGTGGCTTGACCAAAGCCTCAGTGGGAACCCGTAACAGAGTGAGGTGTTGAAACCGGATGCTTGGACTCCTGTTGATGGTCCAGCCTCCCTCCTTGATAGTCACCCAAGCAGAGATCTAAGCTAGAACAGGAAGTGCTCATCGAGGAGATGATGCAGAAATGGAACTAACTGGAGTGAAAGCCTTCCTCGCTGTCCAGGTGGACGAGTGAGCTGTAGGATGATGAAAGCACCCAGGTGGAGAGGCCAACCAACAAAACTTACTTTGTTAGTGTTTAAGAAGTGGAAATGTTGCTGAGGGTCCAGTGGAGATGGAGGTGTTCAGAAAATCGAGATAAGCCATGTAGAATGAATGAGAGAGGTCCAGCAATCAGGGAATGAGGAGTGAGCCAGGCCAGGGTCTGTCAGCCAGGAGGAAAAGGCTGGAGCAGCCAGCCATGCTGAAGGGATGGGAAAGGTAGCCCTCAGTGTAGGAGGGTGTATGGAGCTGGGCACTGAAATGAAACAGCCGAGATACAAGCACCAAGGGACAGCTCTTGCTCTCACTGAAGGGAATGGACTGACTCCCATTGACGTCAATGAGGGCTGAACTGGGACCCTTGCGAGAAATATATTGAACACAGACAAATCCAGCAAAGTCAAAACAGATGATGCAGGCCGCTTAACACAGTCACAGGGAGCCTGTTGCGAAACCTCCTAACGAGGCACTTCTGTCAAGCAGCCATCTCCAAGCCCAACGGGCTCCAGCCTAGGAATGGAACATGGGAGGCTGTGGTGATGGAGGAGGCACAGCCAAGATGGAAGGAAGGAATGCCATGGGATGGGTCCTCATCGTGGTGGAGCATTACCCCACTGGCTTCCATACCTACCTGATTACGGCCCAGAGAGCTTTTTGTTCAGGCTTTGCCGTCCCACTGACGAAGCTTGTCATGGAGCTGGAGGTGCAGACAGACTGGACAAGTTACCACTTGGAGGAATCTCTGCCATATATCAGCTGACAGCGGGGGGCATCTTTGTGCACGCCCTTAATCCATGGCACATGCAAGTCGATTCGAGTTAGCCAACATGACGGAACCGCACTAAGCTGGCTGGAGTGACCTTATTTGCACGGACTAAGCGAATGCACATGGACTGCAGCGCTGACGCAGTTACCGCGTGATAGCCTGCTCTGTGCTGCGCTCTGACTCATCGCCCCACGCTCTTCCCTTGCTGGGCTTCTCAGTCCCTCATTCCAGGTTCCCAGTTCCCTCTTTCCACTGTGTCAGTGATGTCTGCGGTCCTACCCAGCCGTTGTCTCTCCAGAGAGTGGTTTTGGCAGCTCTTGCACCCCACTCTGCAGGTGCACAGCTGCCCCCAGGGAAGATTGTCCTGGTCCTCAGCATGGCCGAGGGCACTCAAGCATCTTGCCTTGGGGATGCACAGCGCACAATATCTCCACAAATATCTGACTCTTTCCAGCCCAGCAGGCCGCTTTCAGCACCATGACCTGCCTCTCCTCACTCTTTACTTGTTCTCTCCTCTTGGGGATAGCAGTCAGTCAAGACAAGGTGCGGTCCTGAGAGAGCCAGAAGATGCTGAGCACTCAGGTCGTGTTCATGGGAAGATCCTCTCTCTGACACGTGGGAGTTTGGAAAGGTGAAGGAGTTTAAAGCAGAAACAAGAAGTTACCAGTGTGGATTATTCAGCTGAAAACAGAAGGAGCTGTTTCTGGCTGCTTTCAGAATGTGGGCTCTGCAGGGCTTGTCCGCAACGTAGCCTGGCTCTGTCTGTACCACTGAGATGTCGGTGAAGCTGCCTTTCCTCTACACCATGTCAAAACAATCCAGTCCTGGAAGATCTGTCTCCCCTAAAGGAGGAGTAACATGTCTTGGCTGTGGCATGAGAGAGGGGACAGATCTAAATCTACTGATTTGCAGCAAGAAAATGGAACGGAAAGAGAGCTCTGGGATGGAGACAGGCAGGGGGCATTGTTGCTCTTAAAATGGTTCTGTGGCATATGTACAGCTGAGATACTTTGATCCCCCTCAGATAGATTGGGCCACAACTTTGCCTTCCTTTCCTCCCTGGATCCACTGAAATAGCCACATCATAGGCAAGGTTTGGCTTCCTTGGTATAGGAGCAGGGCTTGGGGGGGAACTCGAGGGGAAGCTCCCACAGGAAGGTGGCACAGGAGAGAGCTGTCTGCAGTGACCAGCAGGGGATAGAGTGAGAAGAGCCAAAGCTCGGCAGTGCTGGAGCTAGCAGATGTGACAGAGAAGGGCCTCTTTAAGTGTCCCCACAGCAAAAGGAAAGCTATGGAGGGGGCGGACTTGCTGCTTTCTGGGGTATAGGACCCAGAAACAAAGGAAATGGAGACGGCAGAGATACTCAGTGCTTTTACAATGCTGGAACCAAAGGTGTTTCACATCTTTATTAACGACTTAGAGTGCACTCTCAGTACACCTGTGGGTGATCCCAGACTAAGGGCAAACAGTTGGTATGCTGCGGGCACAGCTGCCATTCAGAGGGACCTTCACAAGCTGCCATCTGTTTTGTGCTGTGATGTGCATTTCAAGGTCCGTGGCCTGGCTTTTCCCTGCTGCCTGGGCTGCTCATTTCCTTCTTGGCTGCATTTTGGGCAACCCCCTTTCTCTGGAAACAAGCTTCCCTTCCCAACACAAGCAGCTGAAGATTGTGTCAGACTCGTCCAATCTCAGTGAGTTCCTCCTTCTCTTTATTCATGAGCACATCGTAGGGTGAAGTGTTATTATTTATAAGGCTGATTCTTCTCTTGTCTCTTTCTAGCAAACACTATTCCCCTCCACGTCCCACAACCATTCACCTCTTTAGGATATCTTTGTGGGGATGTTTATTGACATGACAGCATGTAGCAGCCAGTGCTGCCAAAGTCAATGCATCCCATCTCCATTCCGGGCAGGCTGGGGCTGTCAGCTTCGAGTCCCCCGAGATTTCCCAAGGCTGTTTGTTGACTTAGTCCTTGGCCAGTGTTAGATAAACAAAGAACTTGTATTATTTTGGTGCTTCTTGCTAGGAGCAGCTGAAGCACAATAGTGGCCACATCACACACTGACATCAATCCTTTTCCCTGGGTTGTGTACCGAGTGTTCAGTGAAGCTGGGAAAAAGCTATCGCTGAAATTTACCTCAGAGGGTGAGAAAATCGTGGTCCTTCCTGCAGTTCCGGGGCCTGGGCATGCTAAGTGCTACCTGGTGTTCTTGGATGCTGCTTTCCCAAGACAGAGGCTAGTTCCCTGCATTAGGTACAGGTGTGCTTGGTCACTGTGTTGCTGGGTGTTAACCCCTGTGCTTTGTGCAGTGGCAGTCCCAGTGCCGAAAGAAAGGCAGCAAGAAGCAGCACGATGAGTCCTGCTGCCCCAGGCCTGCCTCCTGTGCCTTGTCCTTTGCCCTGGAAATCGCACATCCTCCCCAAACTCCTCCGTGAGGAGGTATTTGGGGGAGCTTTCTGTACTGGGTGTGTTTATTGGTGTCTAACAGAAGGTGAGCTCTCACTCCAGCTTTCCGTGTGGGCTCCTCCCATGCTGCCAGCTGCAGAGATGGACCTCCTATCACCACTGGGTCAGACCATGAGCTCCTTGACCCTGTGTTGGTTTTGGGTGATGGGGCCGGTGGGCTCCCAAGCCGTTGGGGATGGATGAACAAACCCAAATTGTGTGGTTGCATACGTTTCATTTCTCTTGGAAACCAGGCTGGAACGGCCAGCTCCACCATTCCCTGTGGGATAGCCTGAGACCAAAAACATTGCAGAGGTAATGAGAACAATGTTTCCTCATTCCTGGATGGGATTTTCTGATGGTGTAAACTTGTTCTGTGCCATTGGAATCAGCCGTCAAGTGCTGATTTGCAGCAGCTGGCCTGAGACTGCTGCTCCTGCCACACTGGGTTTCAGTGGGCTCTGCTAAGGCATGCCCAGGTAGCCAGAGGGGAAAAGTGGGTTAAGCAGTGCTTGATTTTGGTCTCAGGCCTCTGCTAATGGAGAGCAAGACCCACTGAACAAAATGGGGTTGCAGAAGGGAGACCAGATCTGTTCCCAAATGCTGGAGACTTTCAACATACATCACAGCAGAGCGGAGCAGCCCGAGATGTGCTGACCTGTGTGGGGTGGGCTTGCTCTGATACAGGTCCTTCCTGCTGGGCAGAATCCGGACCAGAGTCCAGACTCTGCCCAGCATGGGACAGAGATGACAGGAGAGGTGACCCAAAGTGTTTCCAGACTGTTCAGCTTTCCTGGTTACCTGGAAGGTTTTGTTTGCTCAGAACCAGCCTAGCCCTGCAGCACCGAGCTGTTCTTTGGTTCTTCATCATACGTCAATAAACTGCCCAATCTACGGGGTTGGACCATTTCACTGCCGCCTTCCCTTCCGTGTGCTCAGCTGCCTTCCCACAAAGCTCGGGGAAGGAGGGGGCAGATCAAACCATCTGTGGCTGCTGTGAGCGGTGGTTGGCACAAACAACGTGTTGTGAACCACAGAACCAGGGAGTGCAGCAACTGTGCTGGTGTGATCCAGGGCTCTGCAAGAGGAGAAGGGGAGATAAGGAAAACCAGAAAAAGTGTCCTTGGAAAGATAAACAGAACAGAAGAGCAGGTTACAGCTGAGTTGGGATGAAAAGCCGCAGAGGGTAGCAAAGGTGTATGTGAACAAGGAACTGCAAACTTTTTAACAGGGAATCAGAATACCCCCATCGAGCCTGAAGGTGGTGAGCTGGGGGACCCCTGCATGTCACCTCCCCCTCCTAGTGCTCCACGGGTGTTTGCCAGCCCCTTGAGACCTCAGTAAAGCCAGCGTGTGTGGCTGCCTGGGGCTGTGCGAGCCCAGGACACGTGCTGGCTGCTCAGCTCCTGCTGCCCTCACCTGCCCTTTGGCACCAGGAGTGGGAGGGGTGGCCGTGCTGTCATTGGGGTGTGACTGATTCCCACCGAATGCTGGTGCTGGAAGGGGTTCCTGGGTCCTGCAGTTTAGGCACCATTGCTGCCTCTCAAGGTGGTATCATTCCTCTCAGTCCTCAGCCCTGAAACCCTCAGCAGTGGCAATGATGGAGAGCTGAGACCTCCTTTTTGGATAACCAACAATACCCTTCCTGGCTCCTTTTACCAGTTACCCTCTGTATGTATACACTGCCTTTCTTCTCCATCTTCTCATCCCTTCTGTAGCATCCCAGGTGCTGGAAAGCTGGAGATTGGGTCTGCTCCCAGGTGTAGATGGCTCCTGCACGCAGCTGCTGTTTGTGAGTGTGGTTCCTCCTGCAGAAGCTGGCACAAGGTCCTGCACGGCAGTGTGCACCAAAGCTGTGTGCGCTTCTATGTGGAATAAGAAGTAAGAGTTGCCTCTCTGCACTAAGGGTGAGCCTGCAGAGCTGGGTGGAGCTGCGTTGATGCCCACAGGGCTGGCTGGAGGGCTTAAGAGTCAAAGAGGAGTGCAGCAAGTCCTTAACCTGGAGCTGAGTTGTGTGTACAGCTGCCTCTGTGGCTGAGAATGATCCGTGTAGGAAACCATTCTGCAGAGGGACAAAGGGAAATAGACGTGCTGAGGTAATGCACAGCATGGCTGGAG
The DNA here is from genome assembly GCA_016647715.1 of Pavo muticus. Lineage (NCBI taxonomy): Eukaryota > Metazoa > Chordata > Aves > Galliformes > Phasianidae > Pavo > Pavo muticus. The sequence continues at coordinate 848,056 of JACDJE010000128.1, forward strand.
GGAACACACCCTGCCCCTGGCTGCCCTGCCCCAGGTGTGGGCTGCGGGCTGTGCTGGGCCCTGGATGCTCACTCTGCCCATTGGGATCTCTCTGCCAGCTCCCCCAGAGGCCGCTGTCTCCACTTGTGCTCAGACCTGCTGTGGCTTTTGCTACCTCCCATCTGCTGCAGCATTTAGCTGGTTCCTGGGTCACCTGCAAGGAGGAGGAGGAGGAGACTGCAGCTGATGGGGCAGAGGCTCACAGCAGGGCTCCTTCCTACCCCCTAGACAAAGCCATGGATGAAGGCTGGTGGGGATGTTTTGGTGTCTGAGCAAACCCAGGCAGCGAGTGCCAAGGTGGGGTGAGGGATGCTTGAATCCTCCTGTGCTGTTTCAGGAGCTGATGGCTGACGTGCACTGATGAGACCTGCTCAGCTGCAGGAATCAGCAAAGGATTCTGTCTGACCACGCAGGGCTCAGGGTCCCGCAGTGTGCACACGTGAGCTGGGTAGGGGTACAGCACCAGGGATACAAGGTGACAGATCAAATGCTGGGCAGAAAGAAGGCAGTCCCAGAGCAGAGAGAAGCAAAGGAAAGCTGGCAGAGACAGCAGTGAGGAGCTGCTTTCGAGGAGCCTGCTGGCATCTGGGCCTGCGTGGTGACTGAGTTCTCATCCAGTGTACTGATGTGGGCACGGAGCTGCTTGGGGACCCCAGCATCTCTCAGCACACCTGGCCCAGGCTGTGCTCCATGCAGGAGTGGGGCCCTGGGAGGGAGCAGCATCCCATACCGTGCTGCTGGCAGCGCAGCCTGCCAGGGAATTAGGGATTAATGTGGAACTGATCTGAGATGAAACGCTTTGGATCAGGACCACGACCAAAAATATTTTGAGTCGGATCAAACTGAACCAAACCAATCTGTTTGTTTCCTGCTTTCCCAGCAGACAGTCAGCCTTAAAGGTCACAGAGCTGAGAAGTATGGCTGGGCACAAATGCATTTAGGAAAAGGACGATGACAGAAAATTCCTGACCAGTGAGAAATGGGGGATTCACTCCCCCTTTCCCTGCCCTTATTCAGCCTGTTTGTGAGGAGCTGAGGCTGGGAACCCTCTGACAGGACAAGGGGAATGGCTTTAAACTAAAAGAGGGATGACTTAGGTGAGAAGTGAGGAGGAAATTCTTTACTCAGAGGGTGGTGAGGCACTGGCACTGCTGCCCAGAGCTGTGGGTGCCCATCCCTGGAGATGCCCACGACAGCGGATGGGCAGCCTGCTCTGTGGGAGGTGTCCCTGCACATGGTATGGAACCAGATGGGCTGTGAGGTTCCATCCAACCCAACCAAGCTGTGGTTCTATGACTGTGGGTACACAGAAGGGTGCCTGTGGAGGTTCTGACTCCTCAGGGACATGGACAGTGGGGGGAGGTGGCAGCTGGGACCCCATGTCCTCCTGGATGCCAAGGAGAGGCTGGGGCTCCTCCAAACAGCCTCTGTGCCACTGGCATCGGGAAGTGGGAGCTTTTCCAGGTCTCGGGGACTGTGTCAGCAGAGTGTGAAGGTATGCAGACAGGTTTAGGCAGACAGGGACAAGAACAGTCAGACTTAGCCCTTTCAACATCTGCTTTTTGATGACTCCTTGTATTAGTGAGCTGGCACCAGGCAGTGACCAAGGAGCGGACCGTGCTGCTGGTCCCCACTTCTGCCTCAAGATCAGAACCCCCATACTCTGGCAAGCACCCCAAGGGGATTCAGAGCTCCAGGCCAGGCTGGTGAAGGCCAAGCAACCTGGGGCTGTTCTCATCCAGAACTCTTCTGGAGGGGCCGCTGTGCGGTTGGGAAGCTGCTGGCTCCCCCCAGGTGCAGGTCCCCCTCTTTCCCAAACTCAGCTCCGTACTGCGATCTCACACACCGAACTCACTGCAGGTGGGAGCAGCCCAGAAGAGAGCGCGGCCGTGGGAGAGCGGCGCGAGGAGCGGGCTGTGCTGCGAGGTGCGTGGCCCCGCATGCAGCCAGCTGCAGCCGCCGACCCCACAGCCGTCCCGGTTCCGGTGAGAGCCCGGCTCTCCCAGGCAGGTGTGTGGCCGAGCGGCCCCGGGGGTTCCTTGCTGCAGCTGAGCCTGGCGTGGCCGCTGTGCCGAGGATGCTGCTGCAGGAGGAGCAGAGCAGGAGCCAGACACGTCCGTGTGCAGGCAGCCGTGTCTGCATGGAGCTGAGCGCAGGGACCGAGCGCGCCCCGCGTCCTTCGCCTCCGCTGCTCGACGCAGCCTGGTTTGTGAGCTGAGAGCCCACGCCTTGAATTTGGCAGTGTCTCTTTAATTCAAAGAACGCTTTGAGATGCTCGGATGTATTTGGCAACTGTGGTCTGTTTTTATTAGTAAAATGATAGCATATGATAGCAAAGTCTGTTTTCGTTGCCCTTGTTGAAAGAGATGCCAAATGCAAATCCATTTAGAGAGCGGATTTATCAGCTTCCTTTTACTGTGCCTACGAACCCAGCGGCGAGGCCGGGCCTCGCAGCGTCTCGCTGCCCAGGCTGGCAGCTGGGCGGCCGCTTTGCAGCAGCAGAGGGTGCTCTTCGCCTGCCCGGAGCAAAAACCACGCAGCTCTTCGTGCCCGGAGCCGGGAGGGGAGCAGAGCCTCGTGCTTTCCCCGAGCTCGGGTGGAGGTGGTGTATGGGAGCCGCGCGGCCCGGCTCGGGGTGGCTCTCGGTGCCTCCCTGTGCCTTCTCATGGGGTTACCCGGTATTATCAGCATTTCTGGCGTCCACACTGTCCCCTTACAACGCCTCAGCAGCCGCTCCTCAGAAGGTCTGTGAGGAGATCCTGACCCCAAACGCCCGAGGGCTGCGTGCGCCCAGCACAGCCGGCACAGGGGCAGCACCCCAATGGCTGTGGGTGCAGAGCCTCCGCGCCGAGTGTGCAAGCCCAGAAGATGAAGTCGAGCAGCATTAGCAACCTGTACTCATCACAGTGATCTAGAACACTTCAAATTTATTTCTAGCACAGCTCTCTCTTTCCCGCAGCATCTGCAGTCCTGGGGACACCGCTGCTAAGTCTGACCCGAATCTCTTGAAGGAGGCACGTGGTGGGGATGTGAGAGCTGCTCTGCCCTCCACGGATGGACTGCGTGAGGGTGCCTGAGGCAAGACGAGCCCCAGGGCCCTGCGGACAGGAGGGGATGGTGGCACAGTGTCCTTTGGGCAGGTGGTGCAGCCTGAGGTGCCAGCCCACGTCCTGCCCTGTGCGGGTGCTGTGCCCTGTGCTGGGCTGCAGGCAGCCAGGTACGTCAGGGGGCGGCCGCTGCCCCGGCACTTCCCAGCTGGAAATACAGGCGGAGGAAGTGATTCACTCAAAGCCACCCAGTGAGTTAGTGGCAGAGCTGGGAATAAAGCACAAGTCTTCTCCTGCTCAAACCACGAACTCAGCCAGCTCCTCCAGGGAGGTCGGGTGCGTTCAAGGGGACCGTGAACTATTCTCTCGCCTGCTTCAGCAGTTTCCAAAGAATCGGGGCTGTGGAAATAACCCAGTCCCAGCTTCACAGCAGAAGCTCTGCTCCAAACTGCACTTGTGAGATCAGTTGTTTAGAAAAACATCATGAGCCCAAGTAACAAGGCTGCAGCTCCTGCCAGGGCATAGCACGAAGGTATTTGGGCAGAGGAAAGCGCAGTGAGCCAAGTGTGCAGACCCAGGCTCCAGCATCTGTGCGGTCTCATGCAAATCTGAGGTGCCTGGAGGCTTCCATCACAGGCTCTAGCAGTGCATTAATGATTCACTGCCCTTCCTCTCACCACTGCCCCGCGTGCCGTCTGCTGTGTGGCCTCCGATGGAGCTGGCTGTGGTGCAGGGCACAGGGCCGCTCCCTGCTGCCTGGCTGGGCTCAGCCTCACACCACAACCGGACACTGTGCCCCAGGGCCCACAGCATGACCATGACCAGGACGCTGCTGTTCCTGCCTGTGGGCAGACATTGTGGCTGTGCCACCCCGAGCTGTGTGCCTTGCTCTGCTGACCAAGAGCTGGCAACACTGATCTGCTATGGGCTGAGGCCCAGCAGCCAGCGCTGCTTGAGGAGATGTGCTGCAGGCATTCTGCTCCATTCTCCTTCTCCTTTCTCCTTTCTCCTTTCTCCTTTCTCCTTCTCCTCCCCCAGCCAGCAAGCAGCAGTTCTGCTGCCCTCTCTCCTTGCTCTGCTGCCTCGCTGGGACCCAACTGTCGGAGCTGCTTATCTCTGTTTCCCATGTGTGGGCCTAGCCAAGCCATGCATGTTTCTTGTTTGTTTGTTGTTTCAGCCCTCTCTTCACCAGCCATGATGGCAGACAGTGCATGCAGCTGAGCCCCCAGCAACCGCAGGGCTGGAGCTTGCGGCACCTCTCAGTATGGCCGTGCTGGCCAAGTGGCCATGGTGGCAAGCGGCCGCACTGGAGGGGCTGTTTGTTTACCCTGAGCCACAGGCGTGCTCGCGGGGCACAGGCCAAGCCGCAGTGTCTGGCGAGCAGCTGCGATGAGAAGGAGCACGCAGGACGTGGGAGCTGTGGTTTCTGCATGCAGAGGAACTGGTGCACGGCTTTGGCTGCGGCCTGCTTTAGAAGCAGCCCCTGGGTTTGGGAAGGAGGGATGAGAACAGCCCCGACTCATGGTGGCCTTTTGGGTTCCAGTGGCTGCTTCCCCTCCTGCTCTGTGGTGATAAGCACTCAGCCTGGTGGGTCCTGCTGAGCACCCCCAGCCCAGAAAGCCCACATGGGTGCTCTGGCACTCAGTGACCCTGCTCAGCCATCCCTGGGCCAATGCTGGGTGCTTTGCATTTGGAGCCAATCCAGCATGGCAACAGCAATAACCCCTCTGTGACCCCTTTAGAAATGAACCTGCACATGTTAAGCCTTGTAGTCCCCCTTGGAGAAGAGGAGATATCACCACCTCCCTTTCACTGGTAAAACCAAAGTGCAGCTCTGGTGCTGGGGTGGGAGCCTGCTGCTGGCCCTGCCACCCTGCCCAGGGTGCCCTGTTGGCATTCCATCCCCTGCAGCTGCCCGGTTCCTGGATTGCTGTAGGACAGTCCCTCCTGCGCTGCTCCAATACCCAGAGAAAGCTGCTGGGGTTGTGGTAAAGCCACCGCCCCTGGGGAGGGAAAAGACAGAAGTCTACATCCTCTTCTGCACCTCGTTAACAACAGGGTGTCCCATCACCAGTTCACCGCAGAGCCCTGCGTGGGATCCTGCTCCCCCCGGGTCGGCACGCTCTGTTATCCCCTGGCTGCTGAAAGCACTGGAGGGTTTGCTCGCCATGCTGCCAGGCCAGCAGTGAGCTGGGAGGGCTCCAGCTGGCGTGCTGCAGTCAGCCCAGGGCTCGGCACTCCTCTGACACAGAAACCCCAGCGGGAAAGTTATTCCTACCCGGGCAAGCGGTCAGAAACCAGGGCCAGGCTCTGTTCGCTCACCCCGCGTGCTCTCAGTGTCAGGGTATTGTTGCCATCATTGCTCAAGTCACGGTCACCCCACAGGAGCTGGCGACAAGCAGCTCCAGTTGTGCTTGCTTTGGGGTGAGGTGAGGGGCCCCGACCTGCGGGCGCAGCTGCCAGCCCCCCGTCCATGCTCCAGAGGTGTGGTTGGGTGACACCTCCCCAGGCACATCTCACTGCAGTGCCGGCTTCTCCTGTCTGCTGTGTGGCTGTGGCAGGATGGGAAGCAGCAGCTCGCTGGGCGTGTGCTGTGGGGCCAGCACCATTCCCAGCAATCTCTTTATGCTGATTTCATGCCCTGGAGCTGCCCAAGATCTGCCCTTTTCTACATGGAGAATAGCACGCGAGGGGCTCCTCCTCTGCCCACAGGCGCTGGCTCTCCGCCACCGCATTCGGAGGCCGTGGCAAAGTCGTGCCACACTTTAATTACACCAATTAATTCCTGAATACCAGCCTTGCTGTGGCATGGGGGAGGTCAGGGAGGCCAGCAGCTGGGAGCATAAGTGGACCGTTGTATTGTCCTCCAGTCTCATTGCCTGCCAGGCCCCGCTGGCTGTCCATGCCCTCAGAAGGGCGCCAGCAACCCTCTGGCTGCAGCTCCCCTCCACGTGGGTGCCCAGCACTGTTCTGAGGGCTCCTTGTGCTGAGAGAAGAGAGAAAAAGGCCTGGGACCCGTGGTTGGATTGGGAAGGGCTGGGACAGAAGGATTGTGCTGGGTCCTCCTCCCCACTCCCTCTATCCCCAGGGCTGTGCTGCTTCCTGGGGCTGCTCTCAGTGATGTCCCTGTGGGACCATCCTTCATCACACACAAGAGCTTTTCCCAGAAACTCTCCAGGAAATCCTGCTCTGCCTCCACTGCTCCCCAGGTGGGGTTTGCTGCTGGGAGCCGCAGGCAGTGCAGGACCGACCTCTGCGAACTCCAGGGGCAGAGCCCACTCACTCTGGGTGAGCCGGGCAGGGTAAGGCCACGTCTTGCTCTGTCCAACCCTCTTTTTTCTGCGAGGATGCTTTATCAGCAGGGTCATGAGGATTGCCAGCAGCCAGCCTGAGCCGTGCAGTGCAGGGAGTGCCGCAGGCAGAAGCAGAGTGGCAGAGCTGCCTGCTGGGAGCCGTGCTGTAGCATTGCCAACACTGTGGCTGCTGGTGGCCGTGCTTCCAGCAGAGAGCATTCTGATGAGGCAGCTTCATTCAGCCCATTGTAATGCTATCTGCCAGAGCGTTTTTGAGGAGGGTTTTTGCTCGTTACACAGGGGCATCTGCAGGCATTTCCCAGCCCCACTGCTTCCAGTGCTATGAGGCACCGGGGGCTGAGGGTTGTGCTGCTGCCCCTCCTTCTTACCACCCAGCACAGCCCCATGAGCTGCTCTGCCCTTGTGCTGTAGCCCTGCTTGCAAATGGTGCCGGCAAATGATTAATGTGTGTGTGAAAGTCAAATGTGCTCTGTGTGGATTGCATACAGCTGGACCAGAAAGGAGGGGGAGAATGAGAAGAGGAAGAAGAGGAAGTGGAAGAAGAGGAGGAAGAAGAAGAGGAAGAAAAGGAAAAGGAAAGAGAAAAGGAGAAAGGAAAAAGGAAAAGGGGGAAGGAGAAGGAAAAGGAAAAGGAAAAATGAAAGAGCTCTTGCTCTGAGTGAGCCAGCAGCCTGCAAGCTTGGGGCCTGTGAGTAAATGGCGAGGTGTGATTCTACACGTGAGCTGTGGGGTCCTGCATGTATGGGGAGCCCCAGGGGCTGACCAGAAGAGGGGACATCCTGCTGCCCAAAGCCATCTCCTGCTCTGGCACAGCGCCATGTGTGGATCAGCCCTTTCCCTGCACCACTAGGCAGCCCCAGTGCCCTGCTGTGCAGGCAGGGCTCACACAGGCTCTGATGTCCTTTCCCGAAAACATTCAGCCCCCGTGGTTTCCTCTGCTCTCATCTCGCAGAGCGGACGCTGTGTCAGCGCACGCAGGCGCCGGATCGCTCACAGCTACAACGTTCCGTTTGCAGCAGAGGCTTAGAAAACAAACAGCTTTTCCAAAACAAATGGGATTTGTCGGCCCAAGCGATGGAGACAGAGCTGCCAAGAGGTTGCTGGGAGTAAAAGGCCACGCAAACATTGGTTTAATCCCTCTGTCCTCCCGCCATCAGCAGGGATGCTGCAGCAACATCCCTGCAAGCTCATGCCCTGAGCTGCTGCAGGTTAATGGGGGCTGCTGGGGCTGCTCCTTGGTGGATCTCCTGACCCCTACTTATGCCTTTGGAGGGGAGCAGCCTGCTCAGGCCCATCAGTGAGCCCAGCTCACTTCCTCTTCCTCTTCCTCTCTTGCCCCCCTGCTCAGCTGTGTTGGAGCATGGGGTGCTCAGCACTCCTGGGCTGCCCTTGTCCCTGTGATGAGTCTGTTCATGCAGGGATGGAGCTGGGAGCATCTGGGCTGAGAGGAGAGCACTGGTCATCCACACAGGCCTCGCCCTGGGCTGCACCACTGATCTTCAGTCCTGTGTTCAGAGTCCTGGGAAGGCCACCGTCAGGGGGGACAAATAAGGGAATAAGGGCCTGGAGAGGGGTGGGAGTCTTTCTCCTCAGGCTGGGGCAGACTGGGAGCATCCTGCTCAGAGCCAGCCTGGAGCAGCAGGGCTGGAGCAGGGACCTTCACTGGGACCCACAGCCTGGCCATCTCTGTATGAGTACTCCTGGAGGGGGCTGCCCCACACACGCAGTCCATACAGCGTTAGGAGTAGGTGGGTGCAGGGACTGCTGCCAGCCCTTCCTGCCCAGCTGCAGCCCCATGTCCAGGTGCCACGTCCTCATGCCTGGATTCACAAGTGGCTCTCGTGGTCCAGAGACCAGCCTCCTACTGCTGCTCCTCATTCCCCTCCAGCATTTTGCTCCGTGAAGCCCTGCAGTGTGGCTGCCTCACGCACAGTGCGTTGTGCCGTTTGCTTCAGTCTCAACTTGAGTCTTGATCATCAGAACCACAAAAAAGGCAAATGTCCTCTGCAGAGCCCGGTATGAGGCTCAGCGGTGTCTGGCGAGGATGGAATCTGCTTAAAAATGTTTATGGAAGAGGAATAAAAAAATCAAAAGGTGGAGGAAAGAAAGAAGAAGACAGCTCAGCAGATAGACAGCAACCCCAGGAGACCCTCCCCTCGGCAGCAGGAAGCAGGGAACATAAGGAGCCGTTTATTTTAAGTAAACTATAAATATCAGACTACAACAAACGCATGTAAGAAAAGAAAAGCTGGTCTGAATCCAAAGATTTCCAAGAGGTCGCGAGCAAACATGTGTGATTGAGTCTGGCAATTCCGCGTGTGCGTGTGCGCCGGTGCACGTGCTCATCAAGGGCTGCAGCGCTAGAGACAACATAATCCCCCCAAATTAAAACCAGAGCAAATTAAAAATCGAGACAAGGCTGTGGTGGAGCCTCGAGGCTGCTGATAAGATCAGTGTGCAGATGGTGGGAGTGCCCCAAGCAGCTCCAACCCCGAGCACGGCTGTGCTGTGCTGCCCATACCCATGGATGGTATCCCAGGGCTGTGGCTCTGCTGTAGGCTTGGGGATTGGTGGAGCAGCTTGTGGGGCTGGAGCTCAGACACAGCTCTCCCTGGATCTCTGTGGGGCAGTTGGGTGTGGGAGCAGCTCCTGCTGATGCCACCCATGCAGCCCCGACCAGCAGGCTTGGGGAGCAGCGCCTGGGGCGCAGAGCTTCAGGCTTAGCGGCAGTCCTGCAGCTCGGTTGCACCGTATCAGCACTAGTGATGCTGCAGTCACACTTGGGTGGCTTTCAGCTGATGTGACCAACTCTACGGCGCCTGGGTGTGCTCAAGCCTTGGCAGCCTGCTCACAGAGCCCTGCTTTGACCTCAGGCAGAGAGTAAATCTGATGGGCACGAGGCGCTGGACCTCGTCGCGCTCCCAGGCTTGATGACAGTTAACATATTGCTCTGTGAGCAGCGCCTGCTTTGTGTGACTGCCCTTATCGCAGCGAGCTGACATGTTTTGCCCTTTATTTTTGCCCATGTGAAGTATCACCTTGTCCCTGTGGGCCGGCCTGGCTCTCACACGTTGCCTTCTTGGCAGTGGGACACGCCGGCATTTCTGCTTCACTATGTTGCAAAGCTCCAAGGCGAGCAGGGGGACAGAGACCCCCGCAGCACCCCTGAGGACGGGCAGGGTCCTGCAGTGCACCCACGGCCCTGGCTCATTGCTGCTGGATGGCCACCAGCTCCCAGATTGGGTGGCCAGAACTGGGCCACCACTCCACTTCTAATGGAAGCCACTGGAGAGAAGTCCCCATGGCTCTGCTCATGGCCATCAGCGCTGCCTGTTTGATCCTTCAGGAGAAGCAAAGTGTGCTCAGCACCAGCTGTGCCTGTGGTATTACAAGTAATCCAAGTAACAGATTACTGTGTCACCACTTGTTTGCTCTGTGTGCCACCAGCATTGTCTTACATCTCTGTGGTCACTGTGGCCTCTCCAGCTTGTCACCATCAGTCACACACTACTCTCAGGCTTGGCTATTAGGCAGATTAACCTTAACTGATACTGCCCGTCAACACAAATCACTATCTTCATTGTCAACTTCAACACCACCCACCGCCTATGATTTCCACTTATTAGGAGCACGGAGGAGTCACTGACACGTGCTGAGTCTGATCCAAGATCAGATATCCCATCTGAAAGGGACTTCCTCACTTAAACACACTCTGAGGGCGCAGCTCCTTGAGTGGGTTCTCCCAGTGCTCACGGGATGCTGAGCAGCTCTGTCCCCTCGGCTTAGGAACTGCTGCAGTGAGGCACCTCTGGTTCAGAGGGAAGAGGAGAGGCAGTGTCGGGGTGCCCTGGAGTTGGGGTATCCCTGCACACCATGATGCTCTCCCCATGGCAGAATGCACAGCTCTCATCTGATGTGCGCCTGTCCCAGTGAGGGGGGAGCAGATGCTGCTTGTTTAGGAGAGACCCAGAAAATATTGGGGTGGACTACAGGGAAGGTCAAACAAACCATTTATTTTCAGTCAGAACAGTCAGATGTGAGCGTCTCTGTTTAGGAATCACATCCAGATGCTGAAGTTAAACATCTGGGCTTCACCTCTGTGTTTTGTCTACGCCCCGCGAGTGTGGCACAGCCCTTGGAGCCATCTGCCGAGGCGTTATCACCTCGTCCATCAGCTGCCCCTCACCTCTGGCCTGGGCTCCCAAATCCCCTCCATTTCCGCAGCTGTCACTGCTGCAATGAGCCCACAGGCCTCATGTTCATCAGTATGTCAGCCCTTTCCCTGGGGAGGTGGGGGAATAGCGATGCGGGAACCCTTTTGGTCCAACTTTAAGGCAGTCCTTTCATGTCCTGAAGAAGAAGAGGGCTCTCCCTGCCAGGAGGACCTGGGGGACGCGTAGAGCATTTGCACAGCCCTTCCATGGGGTGTGCGTGGTGCTCTCATCCTATTGAGCAACTTGGCTGGCACAAACAAATCTCTCTGCAGGAAGAGTCCTTAAAACCCTGACTACATCCAAAGCCAGAGCAGAGCTGTGAGCGGCTGTGGTGCAGCAAGGCCAGGAGCAGGCTGACCCCAGCAGGAAGCTCTTTAGACATGTCTGCTGTGCAAAGAGCTCCTGGTTCTATGGACTGGAGTCCTTGCTTTTTTTAGATGGCCTATCTCATACAGCAGCACAGGAGATGGACAGGATCGTCATACTGATATTTGAATACTCCATGTATTCCTGCTGTGGTGACAGTCCTGCCTTCTGTGCAGAAGCCCAAGGCATGCCATGTATGACAGTCTTGCTCCAAGGATGCTCACCACCTCTGGAACCAGATGATGGGCTGGATAGGGAAACCTGCCTTCTGGAGGTTGGCCACCACTGGGCATTGGAGGAGCTGGGGCTTCAAAGCAGAGCACAGCACCAACATCCTCCGGGGAACCATGAAATCTTGAAAGCCCAGATTTCCATTTGAACATCCCAAGCGATTCTCCGTTGTTCAGAAGGGGCTGGATGGCAGGAAGCCTGTTGTTCAGCTGGCAAGCCTCGCCCTCTGAGCATCCTGGAGCCGAAGGACCCTGTGCCATCTGTAGGGGCTGTGCTGCGTGCACAGGGACCCCACGCTTAGTGCTTCCCTCCCAGAGACGTGGAAGAGGCTCACCAGGAGATGTCCCTTCTGTTTAGTGTAGGGGAAAAAAAAAACACTGAGGCGTATCCCCTTGCCTAAGGTAGGCAGCAATTGGGATCAGCCCCCAGCCTGCTACAAGGAGACCTGTCTGGCAGGGTGAAGGTTTCTGTGCTGCTCCCTGGGGGAGGAGATGAGCCACTGCCAGGAGCCGAGATCACAAACCTGGATGTGAAGTGCAGCTTCATGCTCAGTGCTTCTTCAGCTCAAAGCAACAGGCACATAAAGATCAAAGAGCTTTCCCTTGTTTTGCTTCATTCTTCTGCTGGGAAACTGTGTCCTGGCACATATGGCCTTGGAGCACCTTCTCTGTGAAGATCAGATCCAAGGTCGTAAAAGTAAAAATTGGTTCCTTTCAGGCTTTCCAAGAGGAAGGGAGCCTGAACTGGAGCCGATGCAGCAGAGCTCGGTGTGTTGGCAGCACCTCTGCTCACAGCTCCTCCGCTGGAGGTGGGGCAGCTGCTGGCCCCATGGCACGAGGGCTCCATCCCAACACTGTGTTTCTGGCCTCCCGCTCAGGCAGGCCACGCTGAGACATTTGGAGCCGATTAATTAGTCAAAGGCAAAGGGCTCTAGAATAAGGAACAGCTGGCCACCTGGAATGGAGACCAGCAGCAGGTTTATTGCAAGGCCAGAGGCAGCGAGCGGGAGCTGTGGAGGGCTCAGGGATTCCTTGCAGCTAATTGCCATCTGACAAACTCTTCTCGCCCCTCCTCACCCCCCCGGGGCTGCCCTGCGGTGGTCTGCAACACCTCCATGCAGCTCCTGTTTGAGCAGGCCTGAATGAACAACACTGTGAGCTGTGTTTGATTCACAGTGGGATCAGTGAGCTGTGCTGTGTTGGTGGCTGCTGAGCACGGGGATTTGGGCATCCTGGACAGCTGACAGCTGCTGGGAAGGCCTCGCTTCAGCTCTTGTGATTTCCACTAATATCACGGTCAGGCCATGCTGGACACAGCCCCGCCACACAGCCCTCTGGTAGGGCACCCCAGCAGCACATCACGGGGCCTTGTCCCACCACCGTGTGCTCTGCGGGATGGCGAGATGGGTCATAGGGGGGTTAGTGCCAAGCTGACCTCAGAGCCTCCTGGTTTGGCTCCGTAAGGCACAACCGTTGGAGGAAAACCAGGACTTTGTTGTGGGGAAAACAGGACTTCTGCAGGAGCTGTGATTTCCGCCTGAAAGCTGCTGAGCAGCAGTGCTGTAGGCAGATGAGGCTGGGTTGGCTGCAGCGCTCCCCAAAAGCAGGGAGAGGCTCTGCCCAGCCCTGGGACTCTGCTCCCACCCTGAGCTCTTTGGCTGCAAAGCACAGAGCCCAACCACCCACCCGCCTCTGGGCAGCAGCTCCTCTCCCATCTGGTGGAGCTGCATCTGTCACTGTCACACCGAGTCTCTCTCTGGCCCAGTTTCCCCATGCAGAGGTGATGCTTCCAAGCGAGTGTGTCCGGTTAACCCTGGGCATCACCAGTGAAAGAGGAGGAGGGCAGCTCCCAGCCTTTCTCACACAGCTGGGCTCCCACCAGGTGCCACCCTCCATCCCTTTGCGGGAAGTGTGGGTTCTGCACCGGGGCCAGGTCTGGCTTTTCTTCACTGGGAGAAACAGTGGAGCAAAATATCTTGTCTCTTTGACTCCCCCCTGGGCTGCTGTTTCCGCAGCCTCATGCAGCCACTCGGTGTTGTTATTTGGGCCAATTTGTGCAGCAGATTAGCTCGTTGCCGAGATTGGAAAGATGTTCCCATTTTTCTGTGAAAACACATTAATTAATACCACTGGAGATGCTGTGATTTTGTCCATCTGTGGAGGAGTGAGGTCTGGCAGCACCTAATGCAAACCAGCTGAGTGTCGAGCTCAGGCAGTGGTGAATGGGCTGGAGATGGGCTGCAGCAACTTGGTTTAGGGTTAGGCCGTGGGTCAGGGTTAGGGTTGATGGGAATGATGCACGAGGTACCAGGATATGGGGCAGGATGGGCTCCCGTTTTGGGGAACATGGATTTGGGCACGTGTTTGGCTGCACACGGATGAGCCTTGTGATGGAATGAAGGGTGCTGGGCTCTGCTCCTGGTGGGACAGATGCCCCAGAGGTGTATGGGCACTGTCTGTGATGCCCATGCAGCACTGGGATGGGGCTGTGCAGTGCAGTGAGGTGCGGCCGCATCGCAGTGCTTCCCAAACGCCGACCGCCTTTGCAGGAGCCGCAGACTGCAGAAGGAAATTTTCCAGCCGCCGTGGAAAACCCAGAATCATGAGTCAGAGGGCTCAGAAACCAGGAGGTGAAGAAACAGATGGGCGTTTATTAAAATTTTTTGCAATCTTTCAGTTTTTAAGCCCATCTCGTAGTTTTTCTGGCTTTCCGAGGGAGTTCTGTCGGAAAGGCGTGGGCACGTCTTGTCTGGGTGTGTCCTTGGGGACTTTTTAATGGCTTGGCAAATTTTACACCAACTTTGACACCAGATCCTGCAGGTTATGCAGCAGGATGCTGCCGCCTGGCTGACTGAGACCCTCGACCAGAGCAGCTCCTCCTCCTTACCGAGAGATGTGGTAGAAGATGGCTTCAGCCTGGCTCCTTTTTGTGCACTTATGAATCCTGGAGATGCGGCCACTGCTGGGGCTGATGGCATTTTCTAGGAGACTTGCATCTCCTGGTTTCTGGGCACATGGGCTGGTGCTGCACTGCTCTAAGCAAGCAGCATGCATCCTGCCAAGCCTAGGGCTTTGCTCCCATGCCTGGAGCACTACTGTGAGCCACGCAGATCGCTGTGTGAGCAAGTGTTCAGCGCAGGGGGAAATGCGTCGGAGCTCTTCCAGGCTCTCAGTGCTGCAGGGTGAGGAGTTCCCTGCTGCCTTCCTGGCTGCTCCAGGGCAGCCGCTGCGCAGAGCTGGCCTGCGTGGCTCGCTGATGGCAGGGGTGGTGGCGAGGAGGGGGTCTTTTCTCTCAGCAGACTGCCACTTCTAAGCCCATCTTCATAGCGCGGGCTGACTTTGAAGGAAAGCTCCCAAGTATGTGTTTCATTAAGATTTAATAAAGCAGCTGCCTGCTCCTGAAGCACAAAATGATTATTAGGCCCTTTATTGAGGATTAATAGCTATGTAATCAGCACGTATCTGGTTCCTACAGGCATCTATTACATAGCTTCTAAACCTCAGTGAATATGTTTCTAATTGGCCTTTAAGAACATGCTGTTGCTTTATTAAACCCTAATTAAATGCATATTGGGTGAGGTCCATTCAGAAGTGGTTATTGTGAACTACTTGTCATTACCTAATATGTGCGACCTAATGTGTGTTCAGCTTATTTGCCCTGTTAATTATTGCATTTTATGGCCTTTGTTTGGGCTTTGTGTCCGTAATTCGGATCACGTATGTTACTTCCCCCTCCATCAGAAGTGTTCTGAAGATGTGGGTGCTACTGGCCAGGGAGGGGAGGATCAGGCAGGCTTCCCAGCAGCGCAGGGCGGGGATCTGCAGGCTGGGCTCCATGGGGGTATGGGCTGTCTCCTGCGGGATCTGCTGGGGTGAGAAGCCTCCATGTTGACCACGAGCTTTCCTCCCTGGCTTCTTCCCTGCCAGTTGGGACCGCTTTGCTGCCTGTACACAGGCTCTAAGCCCTGTCAGACATCTCCTACACGTACACAAGCCTGTGTCTCCAATTGCTGTGAGCACAAGCCTTCGTACAGCAAATATGAGAATTAAGGGATCTGGAGGAGAACAGAGCTTAGACCGGCTCATCAGCAAAACGATGGATGCTGTGGAGTATCTCAGCGGAAATGAAGTGCTGCAAGGGCAGCTGGTCAGCAAAGTGCTGATGGGATGATGCTGGGAATGGGGTGGTTTGGCTGTGAGCAGAGTGCTCTGGGAAGCAACTCAGACCGGGTTTCGGTTTGGAACCTGTTTTCCATTTTTGTCTGGCAGTGTCAGAATATCTCGACTCAGCAGGTTCAGGACAGGACATCCAGCACAGGTTTGGGAGGAAATGACACTTTGCTGCAGTGTGCCGTTGCATCATGTTGTTTGAGGCAGAATGGGAAAGTCAAAAATCAAGGAAAGTCGGAAGTGGAGCAAAAATGCTTCAGTTTGCCCCAAACAAGCTTTTTATTTTCTTTCTTTCTTTCTTTTCTTTTTGGAGGGAGAGAGGAAGGAATTTTCCATTGTTGTAGAATTTCAAAACTCCCCAGAGCCTCTGGGAGGGGGACAGTGCCAGTTGTGAGTGCTTTCCCAACAGCCAGTTCCTGTGCTTTGCTCAGTGCTGCTGCCATTTGCAGTGAACTGTGGTAGCAGTCCTCCATGGGCAGTGCCACGAGGGCACACATCTGTCCGGCTCTGCAGGAGCCGTGTGCTCTGCACGGCTGGGGACACGCAGTTGGGTGTTTAATGGAAACCACATCATCCTGGGTTCATCCCAATGGGCCGTCAGGGCTGCCGCCATCTGCATGGGGCCAAGCTGGACTGCTGGCCCCGCGCTGCCCCGTGTGGGCGAGGGCTGGCAATGCTCACATCCCACCCCTCCTCGCTGCCCCTTGGGCCTTGGCATGGCTTTCCACTGCGATAAGTCCAGATGGACGCTCAGATTGCTGGAGAACCAGCAACTTGCCCCAAATTTCACCTCCAATTTGAACCACCCCCGAGGCAAACTTGCTAACGTTTGGAAACGTTCGGTTGACTCCCCTCCCCCGCTTTTATTTTTTATATATATATTTTTTTAGGTTTTGCAGCCTTTGTACTTTCTACATCCCTTCTGGAAGCAAAGGTGCCAAAATACTTCTTGAAAGGCTGCTCTTGCAGTGTTTCCCAGACCTTCCCGCACCAGGAAATGCCGGAAATCGTGGGAGCAAGGCTGCTCTCTGGAGAGCCTTGACACAAGTTTTGCAGACCCAGAAGATCTGGAGAAGCCTGAACTTCCCGAGACGTGGACTTCTCTCCAAAGCCAACAGGAACTCGGAAACTTTGGGGCCTCTTGGTTTTGCTGCTCTGTAGACCCTGAATCTTTAAGCTCAACTTTTGTTTTATATTTATCTGTTGAGGAATATACCCTTGTTTTTCTTATTAGGGAGCCTGGGCCACAAATTCATCATAAAAGCCGCCTTTGGGCCAGGATTTGTCTTGCTTGACTTGAGGCCAAATCACAGATGTGTTTGGGCTCAGGGCTGTATCTCCTTGCTTGCCTTCAGAGCCGGTGGAGAACGCCAGCCAACGCATCAGTTGGCATGGGGAGAGCAAAGGAGTCTTCGTGGGACTGAGCAGCATTGCTGAGCTTATCAAGGCAGGCCGAGAAGGATGTGCTCTTCCATCTGAATTTTGGTGAGAGCCCCATCCACCCCCCTGTACAAGAACTCCAGTTTGAAAAAGAGATCATTCATCTCCCACAGAGAGGTCACCTTCTGCCCAGAATGCAGCAGGGGATCCATTCACTGGGGCAAGGCATGGGTCAGATGCCTGGGTCAGCTGGGGACATGGGGCAGGGTGCGTGGGGAGGCGAGGGGCGAGCAGGATGCGCTCTCCCCAGGAACACTGGCTCTGCAGGGCCGGTTTGAGTTGAAGTTTAAGAAGAACAGCAAACTATTGTTTGTTCATTTAACAGACCATTTCCCAATGACTTTGCTCCAGGCTAATTCATTTCAATGAGTTTCTCCTTCCTGTAGATTTATCTTGCCTTTCTTCTCCTTCCTAGAAAATGCAAGGCAGAGGGGGAAGAAGATATTTCCTCTGGAAACGTTATTTCAGTGCTCACCTGCCCTATGGGAGGAGAGGGAAGATGTCATGGGAAAGCTGAGAAAGGAATCCTCCTTTTGAAATTTCCCATAAAATTAAAAAGTAACAATTTTGGCAAAGCCTTCTGGCTGCAACCTCATCCTCTTCCATTGCCAGACAGGGAGAGACATCTAGGGGGACATTTTTCTGCCACACAGATCCTCCTTTCAATTTGTTCCTGCTCCAGTGCTGGAGTAGGGCCAAACCCTGGCCCAGGGCACCCCCAGACTGTGTGTGGGTGAACCCAGAGCACCCCGAGCCACCAGCCCAACTCCCTGCCCTGCCCCCCACTGCTGACCATGGCTGTGGGTATCTCTAGAATGGCCAAATCCCGGCCAGCTCGCTCTGCACGTGGTTCCCATCTGCGCATCTGTGGCAGCCAAGGGCTTGAGCAACGTGATTTCCAGAGCTTTCCTGGAGTGTCTTCTCCCTGTGGAAGAGACCTGGGCTCATGCATGCCTTTGCCTGCCAGTGTGTGTGGGCAGCAGCACCCACACCGTGTCCCCGCGGTGCCCCTGTGCCTGCCGGTGGCCCAGGGCAGGGCAGAGGTCGCAGTGAGGTTCCACCTCTGAGCAGAACTGGAGCCCTCCCGGCCCCCTCCCTTGACGTTCGCCTTGGCTGTGGATCAGCTGGCGGGAACCAGCGAGTCTTGCAACAAAGATGAGCAAAAAAATCCCTTCATGCCTCTAAAAGGAAGAAGGAGAGCACGGCAGAGACAGGGCGGCTGATACAGCTCCGCTCTCCGCTGCGGAGGCGGGAAGCCTTTCGGACAGGATTTATTTTGTATAGTCTTCCATGCAAACTGGATCCCCCTCCCCTCCCAGCCCTTCCCAGCCCTAAATCATATCCTTTGTAATGACATTTCATGCTTGTGTGGCGCCTCGCTTCTGAGCATCCCCAAGTGCTCCATAAATAATGGATGTCTCCGGGCCCGCTGGGAGGACGCAGCACCACCCTGTCCGTGTCCCTGTCACCAAAGGAAGGTGACAAACCCTTCCCACAGCCTCACCTGGGGGCTGGGCAGGGATGGGGTGCACCTCCCCTGCCTTCCTCCAGGCTCTCCTCCTGCCTTGGCTGCCCTGGGGATGTCTCCTCTGTCCACATCCAGGTGAGCTGTGGGTGGTGGCGATGGGCGCACCGCCATGCCTCCTCCCTGCGGGCTCAGGAAAGCCCTGGCCATGCAGCAGGGCCAATGGTAGAGCAACACTCTGTTCTCCCAGCCCCATTTTTTAGGTCAGGGATGGATTTGTCTGGCACACAGGGTCCTGACACTGGAGCAGGGCGGGTGTTAACCGCATGGAAGCCTTGCTGATGAGTCCAAATAATACAACGTCTCAGATTCCCTCTTCCCTGTCCAAGACCTTTGCTGTCATCAGGTCCTTCTCAGTCCTGTCCAGAGGTTTGTTCACAGCTGCAGCATCCCAGGAGATGGGGTGGTTTTCATAGGACACCGCTCTGGCTTGGCCCGGCAGCCTCTGTTCACAGATGTGCTCCGTAGCCCATGGGCTGCCTGCCTCCCTGCGGGCAGGGAGAGCCACGGGGCGCAGCCGGTAGCGGGTGTCACATCTGCATGCAGGCGGCTTAGCACAGGATTTTTGCTGTGCTGGATGGTTTCGGAGACCGTCTCAAGCTGTCTACTGGATTCTTCTGAAAATCACTCCCCTGGGAAGAGGCTTTCTAACTTGCCTCACAGCTGCAAAGCCGCAGCTCAAGGCCTGACCCGTGGCGGGTCCCGGTGCCAGCTCTGCTGCAGCTTGCAGGGCTGCCCTCAGCCTGCATGGTGGTGGCTGTGAGGGGCCTTCACCGGTGAGGAACTGCTTCCCTACGGCCTGATCCATGTCAGACCTGCAGGGTGGGTGTGGGAAAGACAGTCCTGGCTGTGGGTGCATTCTGGAGGAGCTTCCTCCAGCTCCTGCTTGTCCTGTCCTGAATCTTCATGGACATGAGGGCTGGCTCTGTGTGCTGATGGGGCATGGCCGCAGCCTCCATACAGAGTAGACCTCATGGCTCACTCAGCCCCAGGGATTTGGCCATGGGTCTCTGGGCAGCCCTGCCAGGTTTGTGTTCCTTCTCTCAAGGTATCCTAGGGAAAAAGGTTGAAATGTGGGGGAAGGTTTGTGGCAAAAAGGGGAAAAGCAGGTAATTTTATCACCTCACCTCATCTTATCCCATCCCACTCCATTCAGTTTCATCCATTCCAATCTGTCCCACCCCATCCTGTCCTATTCCACCCACATCATTTCACCCTGTCATACCACATCCCATCTCATCTGACCCCATCCCACCCTATCCCATCCCATCCCATCCCATCCCACCCCATCCCATTCCACCCCATC
>JACDJE010000128.1:876497-924743 GCA_016647715.1 Pavo muticus
GCTCCACGCGGAGCGGGGCTGGGGGCGGTGGGGGGCAGGGGCTGCGCGCGGCCTCGCTCTGTGCCTCGGGGAAGCTGAGGGTGGTGGTGCTGGGGTAGGGGTGCCCTGTGCCTCCCGCCCGTGGGGACCCGGCCCTCCCTGCTCACCCTGCACCTCCACCGCTGGCTCTGTGTGGCCACTGGGGAAGAGCTGCCCTTCTGTGTCACTTAATTTATTGAGACATGGCCCCCGGAGGGGATGGTGGAGCTGCTTGGGAAGGCGCAAGAGTGAGGTTGTGGTGGTTTTGGTGGAGGGTTCCTTGTCCAAGGCTCGTAGGAGTGCTGATGAGCTCCTGTGCCGGGGTGGTGCTGTCTGTGCCAATGTCCCCCATGGCTGCTGCAGACCCTGATGCATGAATGCATCTGCTCCTGCAGAGGGACTGAGGAACCAGCATGGAGTCCAGGGCTGGTGACACCGTGATGCACAGGGAGCTGTGTGCCATGTGCTGGAACCGCTGTGCTGCTCACCCCTGGGAAGGCCAAGACACACCTGGGACAATCAGAGCGAGGGCTGCATGTAGGATGGCTCTGCTCGCTGTGACATCCCACCCCCGCTCTCAGTGCTGCGGGGGCCCATTGCCAGGGTTCAGTGCCTGCAGGAGGACACGAGGAGAGAGAGCATCCCTGATGTGCGTCCTGCACCTTGCCCACCCAACGCCAGGGCAGCTCCACCAGCAGCTCCTCGCTGACCCTTCCTCCACCCTGCTCCCTCAGCCCCAGCTCTCCATCCTCAGCCCCAGGGACGGATCCTGCTGTCCCGCTGCCCACAGCAGGGCCCAGCCAGCAGCCTGCAGGGGACGGGCCTGGCAGGCTCCAGCAGCAGGAGGGCTCATGCATTACAATCCAGTACAATCTGTCCCCCTTCCCGCTGCCCAGCGGTAGAGGAGACGGTTACTGTTTAATCCCATTTGACAGCTCTTTCATCATCTGCCTGCCTCCCTCCAGCTACCCCGTGGTTCCTCCAAGGCTCCTTTGTGGCCATAATCAAAGCCTGGTGAGTGATGGCTGTTCGGGGGGGAGGGAAGGAAGGGACAGCGGAGGGTGGCTCTCCCGCTGGGGGGCGAGGGAGTGTGGCCTTGCCGTGCCCTGGGGAGCTGATGGGGACAGGGACGATAGGATGCAAGGTGTGGGGTGCCTCCAGTGTGCAGCTCCCGTGGGCATGGCTGTGGGCGGTGATGCTGGGGCTGGACACAGCATCCCTGGTGCTGGGAGCTGGGCCCTATTGCCACACTGCTGATGGGCCCATGTGGCTCTGCTTCACAGCGTGAAGTAACCGCCCAACAGTGACACCAGGGAGTCGTTGGCACTGCCGGCCTGGCCTGACCCTCGTAAAGTCACTGAGTTTTTGTCATGGGTTTCAATAGGAGTTAGGCTGTAGTGCTCTGCCTTTGCCTGACTATAAATTTTCCGGGGCTTTATTCCCCCACCTACCACCAGGCAGAGATGAGGCATGGTGCACAGGAGGATGGCTTGGCACACACTTCAGTTGCCTCCTGGACTGACCAGACAAACTGCAGGGTCTGTACCGAGGCATCTCCTCGCCCAGGGGTGGCAGAGCTGGGAGGTATGGGAACCTCCCAGAAATGTGCCGCAGTGCTGCTCCTGTGGCCCACGGCGGCCAGCCCAAGTGCCATGGCCAAGGGTAGGCTGGAAGCAGCGCCCTGTGCTTCCCAGGGAGGGAGTCTGCACGCCCGCGGGTTATCGCCTGCATCAGGGCTCGGTGACGGCACTTCCCGAGAACACATGTTCCCTCGTAAACCCGGGATCAGCTTATCTCAAAGGGCACATCCGACAATTAGCTTATCTGCTGTGAAAGTGAGGAACAGCTTCAGTTATCTGCCCAGCTTCCGCAAGCCAAAAAAAAAGGAGAAAGAGCCCCTGGAAGGACGAGGCGCATACACGGAGTCCTATAAATAAAGTGAGTGCTGTGAGTGTGCTGCAGACAGGCTCCATGTGCTTGTGGTGGGAGCTGGAGATGCCCCTGAGTTTTAAGGACGCTTGGTGCTTCCTGGTGTCAAATGCTGCCTTCGGCTGCTGGCAGCTTTGCCAAACCATTCCAGGCTGGGTGGTAATATTTCAGGGTGGGTTGTGGCTTCTTATTAAATTTTGGGGGAAAAATCTCATCCGGAGAGCCAGGCTGTTTCCAAGAGCGAGGGTACAAGGAGATAAAGCATCTGTCCTTATTTTGTTTTAAAATTCTGCCTTTTGAAGCAAGAGCTTGAAATTTGGCAAGTAGGGAAGGGAGAGAGGCTGAGATTTGTCTCATGTCCCTGGAATATACTCAAATTTGACCAAGTCAGAACACTTTATTTGGGAAAAAATGCACTTAGCACACGCTGGCCGTGGAAGTGGGCCCTGCTCGGAGGTGCAGGTTCACCCCACCCCAGTGGCACCAGGGGACGTCTTGGGATGTCGGTATTTCTTCCCTGGTGCTGCTCTTTGCTCGGCTCCCATAGCAGCATGGCAGTGCTGGCTTCCCAGGTTAATCTTCATGGCTGCATGGTGCGGCTGCGGCTGTGCTTGCTGAGCCCATGGGGATCTGATGGAAGCTGTGGTTTCCCGAGTGTTTGCCTTGAGGCAGCCTGCAGACAGGTGAGCTCCTTTCTGCTGTGCTGTGTTCAGTGTCATTCTGAGTGCCCCACAGCTTTTTTCTCAACAAACCAGCCTGAATCACACATATATAATGAAGCAGAGAGTTTAACCAGCCCTGCAGTGAAGCCATCCTCTGCGCTGATGGACACCGGCAGTGATGTGCAAACTGCCCAAACCCAGGGTGCTGCAGGGAGGGACACTGTGAGTGTGGCCCCTCTGCTGCTGCCCCCCATGCTCTACTCCCTGTCCCCATCACTGCCACGGGCACAGAGGTGCTGGCAGGAGCAGGAGCCGGGGCTGCCGAGCAGCTCCTTGGGCACCCAGCAATGAAATGAAATCGCCAACAGATGTTGGAGAGAAGGCTGTCAGAGTGCTCACGATGGTTTGGAGCCCGACTGTGAGGCCATATGATGCCGGTTGGCATCACTCACCTCCCTCCCTGCCCTGCCACCACCTCCTGGTGCCTGCTGGCCAGGCTGGCACCCTCCTGCCTGCAAGGCAGGGACCTTGCTGCTCTGCCCGGCCCGGAGCACCACATCCCTTGCTCTAACACCAGCTGTTGGACAAGTTACTTTGCTGCAGGTCACTGCTTGAGGACTCCTTCCCGTGGAGACCTCAGGAGTGTAGTGGTGCCAGTGCCCAGCCTGGGGGAGGCAGGGATGGCCCTGGGGCCTCTGCTACCTGGTTATGGTCACTGCCCGCTACCCCCTGGCCCAGCACTTTCTCCCTGCTCTCCCCAAAATCCACACGAAGAAACAAGTATCTTGTTTGCAAACTAAAAACTAGAGATGATTTATATGTTTATAAGCCCAGCTCTGGCTCTCTTTATTTTGGCAAAGGGATTGTTTGCATCTTTGCAGAATTCCTTCACCCAAACCACTCATTAGATATGAATTTCAAAACAGCCGGAGGGAGCGGGTGACTCAGGGGAATTAGCACATGGCTTCCCAAAGCCTTTTACGTCAAGGCCAGCAGCTCGATGCCAGTGGCCCAGAAGACGTTGTCACTCGACGTCGGGTCAGCACCCCCAAGCCAGAGGATGCGTTGGAGAAGCTGGGCCTTCAATGCCCCGCTGGCAGGTGCCTCAGCTGGGGAAGCGGTGCAAAGAGAAGGGCTGAGAGCCATGGATTCCATCCCCAGGGCTTCGGTGACCTCCAAGCACAGGGCCATGTGTGCTGCTTGGGGTGGAGATGCATTCCCCAACAACCTTGCACCCAATTGTAGAGGACTTCTGGAGGAGTAGGCCTGCAGCCTGGGCACGGGGATAGCATATGGGAGCTGTGAGGGCTGTGGGGAAGCGTAAGGGCTGTGCTGCTGGGGAGCAAGCAGGCTCAGCCTGTGCCCTGAGGCGTGGGGCTGAGCTCCTCCCCGAGCACAGCTTGGCCCTCGTCTAGCGAGCAGAGATGAAAATAAACTCAGCTGAAGGGTCCTTTAACTTTCTCTACTCGAGTGAAAATAAATGCGATTTCCCTGCCACCCGGCCCTGTAAATTCCCCTCACTGTGAAATATCTTCCAGATATAGTAAAGAGACGGCTTTCGGCTATTTTTTTAAACATCTTTAACTGCTGTATATATTTCCAGGGAGACGTAATAAGCGCTGCAGCTAATTTATCTGCGTGTACTGTAAATATTTTCAGGAGATAGCAGAAAGGATTTCAAACACATGGCTGGAGGACTGGCACACAGCGTACGCTGGGTGGGAAGGATGCTGTTAACCCTCCGCTTGCCGCTGCCCTTCGCAGGCCGTGCCCATGCCCCCAGCCGCATGCAGGGTACCCACAGAGGGGCAGAGGCTCTGCATCCCCCTGCCCTGCCCTCCAGATGATATCTGCCCCAGCCTGGGCAGTGCTGGGAGATGCGGTGCTGATGCTGCCAGCACAGGGTGGGCTCTGGGAAGGCAGCAGCTGCAGTTTTAACCTCTGTGAGTGCCCGGCAGTGCTTGCAACCCCGGGTTTCTGCAGGGCTCCCAGCCCCACAGGAGAGGCCAGGCTGGCTGGATAATGCTGAAGTGGGCTGTCAGCCTTTCAGAGGACACATTTCATGCTGTTCCTCCTGACTTCAGACAGTGTTCTCTTCCTAACTGGCTGACCACATCACTGCTATGTGCCACTGCTGCATGTCCAGCTCCTGGCCTGTCTGCAGCACTGTAATTCACAGTGGGGAGAAGTCCCAGGGGCAGGTGAGGGCAGGGCACGTCACAGGGCAGATGTGGGGTGAGCGGCAGGGCACTGGGTGGGAGAGCAGAGCCGTGTCATCCTGAGAGCCTGTGCCTGGTGTCAGCAGGAAGCATCACAAAAATCACATTCAATTCAATGCCTGCTATGGAGCTAACAGCCTTGTGTCACGAACAGCCTGTCCTGAAGCTGTGGGTCGTCACAGTGCAAAGATCACCCCTCACAGGGGCTGCACTCTGGCCGGCTGGGCAAATCTGCTGCAGGCATCCCTCGCTGCTATGGACACCCCTTGCTGCTGTGATTATCCTTCATTGCTATGGACACCCCCTGCTGCTGTGGACACCCCTCACTGCTGCTCTATCCCTGGGAGAACCTGGGGAGACCCTGGCCCTGCATCCTCAGATCTGGTGGCTGTGTGTCCCCTGCCACATCCCTGCCCACTGCTCCTGCTGCACCTGCACAGTGTGGCTCTGGGCTCTACTGCAGCTTTCTGCTTTCACCGAAGGAGCTGTTCTCTCAGCTCGATTTGTTCCCAAGCCTCGTTTTTACATGATGCAATTTAACACAAAGCAAGGACACGAAGTACCTGTTGGCTTGGAGCCCACCCTAAAAGCCATAAAAAGGAGATAAAAGCCTTTAAATGCTAAGCCTGTCCGAGGAGACAATAAAAGGCAAATGTCTTCCCAGTTTTATGTCTATGCCTTTTACTTGATTTATGGAGATTTTGCCATATTCTTTCATGGTTTGTGACTCTTCAAGCAGCTTGACTGTTGTAAAAGGACCATTGAAGTAAACTGCACCCTCCGGAGGCTGCGTGGTCTCCAGATCCAGGCTGGTCCTGCTGCGCAGGGCTGCGGTGCCCCGGGTTCCTCTCTCAGCAGAGGGCACCGCCAGCGGTGGAGGAAGCATCGAGCAAAGAGAAAAGGCCAAGATGTTTCTGCTCAGCCTCCTCATGATCAGCAGCATACTGGGGAGAGAGCTGCAAAGAGGATGCAGATGGGGAAACCGCAGCTGCTCCCCGTGAGCAGTGCTGTGTTTGCTTTGGGGATGCGTGGCCCCGTGGGAAGGTTGGGGTCAGCACAGGGCCGTGCGAGGGGTGTGGGGCCAAGAGACCGGGGTCTTCATTGAGCCAGAGCACTCAGATCTGGAGCTCATCAGCCCAGCGGCAGGATGCGTGCATGCCTGTTAGGGCAGGGATATGAAAGCAATTTCTCTCAGTAAAACAATGCTTCCCTCCCCTGCTTCTTTCAGAAGCAGAGCTGTGAGCCCGAACGTCCTCAGCTGACTCTGGTGCTACACGGCCTCTTCAGGGGAGGCTCTGTGGGATGCTCAGGGAGCGGAGCAGCCGTGGAGGTCTCAGCCAGAGCGGGAGAGCAGCACCTGACTGCTCGGGGTGCTGCTGCACAACGCCAGCATGGCTGCCTGCACCATCCCTGTGCCACCAGGTGCTGCAGCGCTCGGACACATCTCGTTGTGCTTTACCCAGCAAGAGAGAGGGATCGGTGCATATGAAGCAGCACTTTTTTTTCCTATTTCTGACACCTCCAAGCTCCAGATTCAGGTGCTGACTGGGGTCTCCCCATCCAGCTCTGTGGTCATCAGCCCTGGCTTGCTGAGCCTATCACGCCTGGGGAAACACCCAACGTGCATTTGTGGTTGGGGGTGCTGGAGAGCAATGTGGGGGAGCAGAACTTGGCTTGTCCTTAAAAGTCTCTAAAAATATATATTCTTGCCTGTAAAAAAATTAGTAATTTTAACCACAGGCGAGTGCTTCACATTCCTGAGGAATGCTGCCCTCTGTTTACTGCTCGTATTGTTCTCAATGAGCTGGAACCGTGGAAATGAATATTCGCTCTGACGCCATCCTTCGCCCTGAGAAAGAAAGGAAGAAAGAAAGAAAAGGGAAAAAGAACCAAAACTGCCGAAGGAAAACAGAGTCATTCTCCCCATGACTGAATGAAAGAATAACATGGGACCGTGGAAACAGAGCTGCCAGGGCGCAGCAATTGATTTAAAGTGGGCTCTGAATGCCGTCACTGCGGTGGTGCGAGGGCTCAGCCCAGCCGGGGGTCACCGCTGAGGTCCCTGAGCCCCTCCCCAGCACAGAGGGAACATGAGGGGTGAGGCACTTGGGGGTCCCTGGCTGGGACATGGTGAAGGGAGGAAGATTTAACGCCCAGCCCAGGGCTTCCTGTGCTTAGGTTATCTCAGGCTGGGGCATTGCTTCAGACCACACAGGCACATGCCGAAATAATTTTTACTGGTTCCGCAGTATAACGTGCAGCACATGGGGATGGGAGCCGTGCTGTGCTGACACGCTGCCTCAGCACGCCGGCATGCTGCGGGGCTGCCAGAGCACGGGTCTGCAGCGGGTCAGGCATCGGGATGCAGGGGTGATGTTCATTGGGATGCAGGAGGATGCGCATGGGGATTCGGTAAGGATGCGCATTGGGATTCAGGAGGATATGCATTAAGGTGCAGTGAGCCTATTCATTAAGATACAGTGAAGATGTGCATTGGGATGCAGGAGGACACACACTGGGATGCAAGAGGATGGGATGCAGTGAGTATGTGCAGTGGGATGCAGTGAGAATGTGCATTGGGATGCAGTGAGTGCATGAACAGGGATGTAGGAGGATGTGTATTGGGGTGCAGGAGGATATGCATTGGGATGAAGTGAGGGGATGCACTGGGATGCAGTGAGGGGATGCATTGAGATGCAGTGAGGGGATGCACTGAGATGTAGGACATGCATAGGAATGCAGTAAGGATGTGCAGGCTTTGCAGCCTTGTCCTGAAGTGGACCAAGGGCTTCCAGGCTGCTGTGACCTGGGAGCTGAAAATCTTCCTGCAGGATGCAAGCCTCCTTGCCTAGGTTTTCTCTCTCCAGGACATACCCTGAGGGCTGGAAGGAGCAGCAAAAGCAGCTGAACATTGGGGCTTTGAACCAGGCAGCCCCAGTGCCCCATCTCTGAGGAGGGCAGGGACAAGGCAGCACAGCACCGTGGCACAGCCAGCGATGGACCGGGGGGGTCCCACACCACCTGCACCTTGGGACGAGGGCAGTGTGCTGCTGGCAGGGAGATATCCCAGTTAATCATCACGTCGGGTAATTGCGCCAGCGGCCGAGCGGGCGGGCGCAGGGCTGGCCTGCAGGTGTGGTGCGAGCCGGGGGCCCCGCGGCCGTGGGCAGGCACAGAAAGCTTTCAACTGGAATAGGGTTACCGCCAGGCAGCCCAGCAATGCCAGGGATGTGAGGAATCCCCTATCTGCTTCAAAAGGACGCATTCTTTATCGGCTAATTAAAAAAAGGGCAGCGGTGGGGGGGAGCGGAGCGCACCTGTTCCAGCAAGCACACGGCCAAGAAGGGGGCGAGGGGGGGCTGGGGAGAGCGGCAGAGCGCTGAGCAGGGCAGTGCTGGCACCTGGCAGCACTGCTGGGTGCGGTGACACCGTGGTGTATCGCTGTGGATGCTCCTGCTCGCTGCATCCCAGGTGCTGCAGGGACACTGAGCCCCATCGGGTCCGTGCTGAGCACAAAGGGCTCGGGGCTGTGGCCAAGTCTTCTGCATCCCCATGTAGCTGTCGTCTGCCACCCGGGTTTGGTTGAAACTGTCCCATAGGAAAGACTCAAGCTAGAAAACATTTGCGCTATTGATTTATTGGCAGGATTTATCACTTATCCGTAGAGATGGCTCCTCTGGGCAGCGGTGTGGCTCATCTCCCTGGCACTGGCCAGGTTTTGTGCTGCCACTCTGTGGTTGCTGTTTCCTCTTTCTTGGTTGCTACTGAGTGGGAAGAATGTTCAAAATCTGGGTTTTGTTCTGAATTGCTCCCACAGGGAATCGATCTCAGCAGCATTGATATGGGCAAAATTTTGAATAGAAGAGAGGAAATAATTGTTCTCAGAGCTGGTGAGCAGTGAGCCACAAACTGACCTCCTATGGATCCTGCTGCATCCTGCTCCTTTCTTCACATGGCACATGTGGGGACAGAGCGTCTTCAAATTCTCCTTCTCTCTCTGAATTCGGGTGCAATCAGTTGGTGTCTTCAAGTCACAGAGCTGGAAAGTGGGACATCCCCACAGACACCATGGTTGCACCAACCTCGTTTTCTTTGGAAACCGAGCCAAAACAGAAAGAAAAAAAAGGGTGAACCGTGGTGGAAATGAGCCAGTTGTAAGCTGTCAGAGCGGTTTGCACACACAGCTCAGCACTGATTTAATGAGATCATTTCACATCTTTAATTAAATAGGTGTGACTGGGACTGGAGGAGCTGGGGATGGAGGATCCCAGTGGAGGACTGGGGCTGGCTGCCGTGATGATGCCGGGACAAGGGACCAATCTGTTGCTGAGTGCACAGGAGAAAGCATGGTGGAGTAGCTGGATGAAGGGGATATCCTGCCTGCACACCTTCATGCCAGCACAGATGGACTCTACACAAGTAGAGTCCCCATTGTCCCCAGGCCCTCGTGGGATGCTGATGGCACCTGATCAAGTTTGGAATGGGACATGTTACCCTTGCAGAGATGTAGGAGGGACCATGGAGATGCCAGGGGCCAGGGCCTGGAGCCTGGGCTGGGGATTTGGGCAGCAGCTGAAATCCAGCTGAAGCAGGTCTGGTTTTTGCTATAAATCCCCACTCTGAGGCAGTGAGGGTTTCTTGGGGGGCCCCGAGGACTTCCTCCCCCACAACCAGGTGGATATTGGCAGCAGGGCTGGGGACTGTCCTGACATTGGCAGTGGTGATGGACATGTCCCACCACCTGAAACACCCGACATGGTGTCCGGGTTGGGTATGCAAGGGCTCATCCCATGGGTCCCATCCTGCACCATGGCTCAGACCACAGTCACACTTGGCAGGGGCACAGCTGGACACACAGGCAGCAGTGTGTGGTGGAGTTTGGGATGGCTCCTGGCTCCTGAATCCCCTTCCACCCACATGCAGTTCAGTGCATCCACTGCTCTGCCCTGCTCCTGGCCAGCCCAGCCCTGCTGGCATGTGGGGACAGCACCATCCTGCATCCCTTGTGGACAGGGGATGGATGGATACACCCTGAGCACACACATGCTTCCTCCCCTGCACCTTTTCCCTCACTCTTGGCTCAGCCTCCCCTCCTCTCTCTGCCTGGCAGCAGGGCTCCGTGTGGCCCCATGCCAGCTGAAACCTAGTGTCCTCCTGTCCCTCCCCGGGGATGCAGGGGGTTGCTGGCAAAGCTGGGACCCAGGTGATGGCAGAGGGAGAGGAGGCTCTTGAAGTCACACTGGGACCACACACACCAGTGGGACAGGCTCCTGCCTCTGTGCTGTGCTGGGGCCAGGTGACAACACGGCCCTGCTATGGGGACACTGCTGAGCCCTTGCTGAGCCCCTGCTCCCCCAGCTCCTGCTGCAGGAGTGGAGCTTCAGGACGTGGAGCTGAGCCTTGGCAGCAACCCCACAGTGGCCGGGAGGGGACAGATGGTGTTCGGACGTGCAGAGGACATGAAAGCTGTCCCAGTGCCGTGGTCACCTGCGCTGGGGCAGCTGCAGGCTGGCAAATGGCCTGGTTGCCTCTTGCTGAGCCAGCCCTGGGCACAACATGGGATGCATGTGACACCCAGAGGGCTGGTGTGTTCCTTGCTGGGCCACTGTGGCTCCCAGCTTTCCAGCACTTCCCACCTTGCCGTAGGATATGGACTCATTGCCACTCTGAGCCTTGTTCCTGCTGGCAGCATGGCCAGTTGGCCTGTCCCCATCCGTCTTCCCAAAGGACAACATACTGCTGCTGCTTGTGCCAGAGAAGAGAAGCTCCTGCCACCAGCCCCTACCCTGCGTGTGCAAACGCATGCAAATGTGTTCCCATGGCCAGTGTGCCAGCTCCATCCTACAAACACCTGCTGGTCCCCTGCAAACTCAACACATGTGCCTCAGGGCACCCGGGATTGGGCTGGCGGGTGGCTGGGCAGAGCAGAGCTTCAGGCTGTGTGCCTGATCCACCCCTTCCTTTCACCCTGCGTCAGGTGACAAACCCTAAAGGAAGATTTCAGGGTTAGCACATCCTGGGGGGAGCTCATCTATTTCCCCAAGAAGAGATTGAAGCCGAGCACAGAATCCAGCTCTGTGATGTGCAGAGCTGCTCACGTCTCCCAACTCCCAGTTGTGAGTGCTCACAACTTGGCACACCTGCACACCAGGGACACAGTGCAGGGGGAAAGCACCAAGCTTCAGCCATCTTCAGCAACCTCCATGTTGGCACTGGGATGGCACAACCCGACAGCCCCGTGCCCCACACCCATCCATGGCCATGATGTCGTTGGATTTTCCAGCAACAACGTGAGAAGCTGAGCTGCCCCCAAGGAGAAACCGGGGGTGGGGGAGTGGTAGGAAGAGGGAGGGGGAGCTTCCCCTCCTAATTTCAATAAACTAAATGAAAGGGGTGGAAAATTGGTATTTCATGCAAAACTTGGCGAAGGTTAAACCACTTCCAGATGCTATCTCAGAAGGTTTCGCTCCAACCTGATCCGTTGCAGATAAAGCCGTAGACACCCCTGCCAGATATTGTATTACATGCCAGTGGAGTTTCCAAGCGGCGCTGAGATCCAGTCAGCCTTTTGTGCTACATTGTCCCATAAATGAAACAGGAAGGACCCAACAGTGTCCCTGTGGTCATGCACCTGACTGGAGTCCCACCAGGCATCTCTGGGGACCTGCAGCAGAGCAGGCAGTGTACTGGCTGGGCAATGACAGCCTCAGCACTGGGGACTGGGCACAGTGTGGCTGCTGCTGGGTTTTAAGGTTGGAGAAACTGAGGTACAGCCAGGCCAAGCCTGGAGATGGGCTGCTGTCCCCCTGGGCTACCGCCCTGCTCGTCTCCTGGCTGTGCTGGGGCAAGGAGCTGCTATGCCCAGCACGGGGTCAGCACACCTGCCCATCACTGGCATTCCTGCCCCCTGAGCCTGCTTCCTCCTCCCCCTGCCTGTGTTTTGACCCAGCTGCCTTTCGGCCTCCGCTTGTTTTCTTAGAAGGCGGCTCCTGCACTCACCGAGCCCAACAATTTCCTGCCCAGGCGAGTGCATTCCTCATCCCTGTTGCAGGTCCCTCCCACTGCCTCCCCACTTTGGGAGCACAGCCCAACCCCGTGCCCCCCCTTACCTCCCGCTGCCCTGCCTCAGTTTCCCCAGCTGACACCCCACGCTGTTTTTGGGAAGCAAATCAAAGCTTGGGGATGCAGAGTCCTATGGGCTGGGCTTGGGGTGTAGTGGGAGGTGCCATCTGCTCCTCCTGGCATTGCTGGAGGGGAAGGGGTGGTCAGGATAGTGGTCTGCAGCAGATCCAGTGTGCCAGTCCAGCCCCAGCCTGGGCACTGGCTCAGGTCACACTGCTGTTCAGAGGAGCCACTGGCAGTGCTGATGGCACCAGGGTGTGCCCTGGCTCTCCAACGGAGAGCATCCCCATGTCCCCCCAGCACATGGCACAGGAGGGTGATGTGGTGAACAGGAAGGAGCTGCTGGCAGCTGTGGGGCAACCCTGAAGGAATGCTGCTGCCCTGCCTGTGGCACTGCTCGGGTTGTCTTCCTGCTGTGCGAGCTGGGAAAGCCCAGAGCAGCCATGCGAAGGTCACCCAGGACAGCCAGGGTGGCTGTCACCTCGGGGCACTGATCCTGGCACTCGCATGAGACTGATGCACATTGGCTCCCACTGGGTGGCCACCACCAGGTCCTCAGTGGCCCAGTGGGACCTACTTCACCAGAAGGACCCCGGTGGATGGGGCTGGGGCTGCGATGGGTGCGGGGCGGGACCGGGGACACGGGGCGGGCAGCCCAGCAGTGTGGGCACAGAGGCCGGATGCGCCCTTCCCTCTGCAAGCTGCCAGCCCAATACCCACCCATGGCCCGAAAAGAAAGAAAAGCCCCGGCCCGCCTGTCAGGAAACCTCAAATCAGGGCCAATGTTTTTGAAAGTTTTTTTATCCTCTCTCTTTTAACACATCTGCCAATATAATCTGACCTTTTCCAAATAAATAAAGCCCTCGCGCTCCGGCTTTGATCCCGCACTCCAAATTTTCTATTTACTTAATTGGCCCATCCAAGGTCTGAGCGAGCCGCGGGCCAGCAGCTGCCGCCGCCGCATTCCTGGGGGCTTATCGCCACCCGCTCACCTGGTTGTCATTACTGCAGGGCCGGCTGCCCCCCGACACAGCCCCCCCAGCCCCATCCTGGCACCCCCAGGGCTCGCAGGGACCCCCCACTCATGTGCCCAATGCAGGCACCGCTCGCCTTTCCCCAGTGCCACCAAAGGTAGGGGAGAGGCTTCCTGGGGCAGTGCAGGAGTGCTGGGCCGGGGGGGGGGCAAAGCCTGATGTGCTGCTCTGAGATGCAGATTGCATCCTGGTGATCCCCTCTTCCTTCAGGTTTGGGAATGAGTGTGCACTGCAGGAGGGAGCGCCGATCTCGGAGTGGCAGTGATGCAGCATGGCACAGCAAGGACCAGGCTCTGCTGGGCAGCTGGGACGGCTGTGGGTCCATGGCCATGAGGAGCAGCCCCAGGGAGGTCGGCAGAGCTGGGGACTGCACCGTGCCAGGTGCCTTCATTGGGGTCTGTCTGCCCCCTGTCTCCCTGCAGACATGGCTGCAGGACCATGGGGGGATGGGGAGCCCCTTCAGCTGTCATTCTTTTGTTCAGGAAATGGAAAAATGTTCAATGAAGGCTCTAGACTGACCCAGACGTGCTTCTTGGTCCTGTGTCTTTCATCCACATGTTGGCTAAGCTCGTCCCTGCCCTGAAAAGGCAGAGGATGCTTTTTCTGGCTGTGACTTCTCAGCATCTGAAGGCAGGAGGCAGGGAGTGGTTGGAGCCCTGGGGAGTGGGCTGCTCACCAAGCAGGAGAGACCAGCACTGCTGCATGGAGCCTCCAGCCCCAAACTGTGTCACTCCAGGGAGTGACCTGCAGCGGCTGTGCCCGAAGCATGCTCTGTGCAGGGGACGTCACTCCTTGGCGATGCCAGTTTGCCCCAATGTGCTCACTGCCTCCCCGTGTCCATTCTCTACTCTGGAGCCAGGAGGAATCCTCGCAGCCCATTTACGCTGCTTTGAGTGGCTCCCTGGGTGATACCATAATTCAGTTTGTGCCCAAGAGCTCCTTTCTCTGGGGAAGGCTGCCTGCATCCTGTGACTCACTGGTGCCCACCTGCTCAGCTGGGTTCACCCAGAGGCTGAGAAAAGTCTTTGCTTTCCTTGCTGGGATGGTGACTGTCGCACTGCAGCTGTGTTCTCAGCTCTCTGAAACCACAGTGGGTGTCTCCTCCGCTGCCCAGCTCTGCCCCATCCACCCCACCCAGCTCAGCCTGCTGATTGGTAATGCCTCCTGGTGACACCCAGTCCCCAAACCACCGCTTCCTCCTCCGTGGCAGCAGCAGGAGGCAGAGCAGAGGGCAGTGAGGGAAGGAAGGTGGTGTAGGGTGGGATTTCCACGTTTGACGTGTTGATGTTTCCCAAGTAGAAACCAGTCACTCAACATCTGGCCGAGAATATTGAGTCTTGCTTTAAGAGCAACTCCAGATGTTCCCAAGACCTTTTTTTCATTATTTTATTTCTTTCTTTCATTCTTTTCTTCTCCCCCCTCCCTCCCAGCCACTCTTGACTCACTAAATCAAGGGAGACAGGCTTTTAACTCTCTGGAACGACTCAATGGTGAGATGAAACGAATTCTCTGGAACTGTGCGAGCAGATGTGTGCTGGGGGAGGGAGAGGGGGAGCAAGGTAAGGCAGAGCAGGAGACAGAGGGGGCACGTGCATGTGGCCATCTCTTTAGCATGAGGTGCCCCACTTGGATCCATAGCATGATGGTGGCCAGAGGGATGAGTGGCCTGTGAGGAGCGTGCAGGGCTGGCAAAGGCAGGACCTGAGACTGGGGGTATAGCGGATGGACCAGGTCCTGTCTCACTGGATAAACTGGTGATCTCCTCTCCAGCATAATTGGGTCCAGTTCTTACCTCCTGAAAGCGGCTCAGAGCCGAGGAGGTCAAGAGAAGGATGGGGCTGGTATGTCGATGACGCTCATCCAAGGAGGTGATTTATCATCGCTGACGGGAATGGGAGAAGGAGCAGCCAAACAGCAAGAGACTTGGGAAAAGGGAAAGTGTGATGGGAGGAGGGGAGAGGTCAAAGGTGAGAGAGATGAGTAGCAGAAAGATGGAGGAGGGTGGTGAGAACGTGAAAGGAAGACCCAGAGATGCGGAGATGGATCGGTCTCACGTTTCTTGACTCCTGCTGAGGCTCTGTTCTGGTTGGCCCTGCAGCATCTGTACCAATCATGTGCCATGCAGGATGGGGCCTCAGGTGCCTAGAAGTCCTAGAGCTGCAGTGCCCAAAGTCTCCTCAGGCAGAGGATCACGAGTGTGGTGCCTGTCTCCCATTAGCTGCCCTGTCCCCTCCTGAGCCGTCAGGTCTGGCTGCAGCCATTTGTCAGAGCTGCTCTGTTGAGGTTTGAATGCTCCCTGGCAAGCTCACCCCTTCCCAGCGGGGTTCTGCGCACTCCTTAGATAAAGCCAAGAGGCTTAAACCATCTGCTTTCTTCTCTTTCTACATTTGCAAAGTTACCCTGACCAAAGCTGCAGTGGGGGGGGGGAGGGGGGAACAGAAAATCTCACTTTGCTGCCTTCCTTTAGAATTAATGAGCTAAAATACTGGATGAGCACTGCAGTCAG
The DNA here is from genome assembly GCA_016647715.1 of Pavo muticus. Taxonomy (NCBI): domain Eukaryota; kingdom Metazoa; phylum Chordata; class Aves; order Galliformes; family Phasianidae; genus Pavo; species Pavo muticus. Next base: position 891,988 of record JACDJE010000128.1, read on the forward strand.
CCAAGAGGAGCAGCCTGATGGCATACCTCCATCCAGCGTGAGGCTGCACTGACAAACCCAGGGGAGCTCATCCCAGAGAAAAAACCCACAGAGGGAGTTAGCATGGCAGGACCAGCCCCACGAAGTCAAACCTCGTGTCCCCACCAGGCTTGGTGTCACCAGGGCTGAGTCCATTGCCATTCCCGCTGCTCAGAGCCCAGCCCAGTGATGGCCCCAGGTGGGCTCAGTGCTGGCTGCAGGTGGCCACTGTCCTGGGGATGGGGCTGGGAGCGTGTCCCGGCTTCCTGCCCTGCATGGGGGTCTTGGCTTCCGGCTCCTGGCTCCGGAGAGCGAGGCTGAGAGGCCATCCTGGCTCTCAGGAGGACCTGTGCTTCAACATTTTCCAAACAAATCACTCGGATTATTTCTAACTGACGTTTTTTGGAGGGCTTTTCCTTCTGCCGGAAGGGAATGACTTGATTTATTTATTTCTCAAAAATTCCCGAGGAAGGGAAGTTCTGACTTTGGACAACTCCATGGAAAGCTTCACCCAGCCATAAGCAGCACCTACATCACCACGTGTGCTGCCCCGGGGAGACCTCCCCCAGGAGGAGAACCAACTGTGTATCCCCAGCCCCAAAGCACCTGAAGGAGCGCCTTGCTGGAGGAGCCAGGCTGCTGGACCTCAGCCCTCAGCCCCAGCTCTGTGCTGGCCTGCCTGCCTGTGCTTGGGCTGCCTGTGGTAGGGACAGCCCAGGGATGTCCATGCCATGGCCCCATTGTGGGCTGGGGTGGGATGCGGAGGGCTGACACCTGCCCAGCTTACTTTTTAGCAGCAGGGATGGGGCAGATCACAGAGGCTGTGAGATTCGGATGGAAAAAAATACATATTTTTTCAGTCTTTATATTTCACAGAAGGAGCTGTTCGTCTGCTTAGAATGTAGGTGACAAGTACAAAAGGCATTTAGCGTCATAAAGCAGGCCAAATTTTCAGGAGGTCGAAGATATACGGTATGCAACCGAGTCCCAGCTTCAATCTGCTTCTACACTGTAAATTCCAATTACATCATGCTGCCTTGTTTAAATACCGTGAAACCTGGCTCATGCCCGAAGTATGTTTTATATATTGCCACATCCATTTGAAATAGATGGGCAATGTGTTTTACGACACATGTGCAAATATCTCCGTATTTTTCCATCTGGGGGTTTATGAGATCTTTCAGAAAATTAATAATGGGGCTCGGAGGAAATGTTCGACTCGGAGGCAGTAGCAGAGATTTATGGCCGTCCCAGTGGATGCCAGGGAAAAGTCTGGGAGCGCCCGCAGCAGACAAAGGCCCGCGGTTTCGCCAGGCGCTCCCCGAGAGCTGATTTGGCAGAAGGGAGGAGCGCGGGAATTTCCCCACGTGAGCCGGCAGGTTGTTGGTGAGGGGTTTCTCTGCAGGCACCGGGCAAAGATTGGGCTGGGAGGAAGGGATGTGGCCATGCCTGCAGGCTTTGGGTGAAGGCAAAGGGAGGGGCAGGGGACAGCACGCAGTCGGGCTCTGTGGACAAGGACCTACCCCAGGCACCCCTGGGCTCCGTGGGGCCGCCAGCCGCCCTGGGACCCCGTGTCTCCACCAGGCACCCCTCTCTCAGTCTCCCCAGAACCAGCCATTCTCTGGGAGTGCTGCACCTCCCCGGCTCTCACCGTAAACAAAAGCAGATTATTTCCCCTCGCGTGGATCCTCCATGGGGGAAACGCTGGCTGGTGTTTATTTTGCCAGCAGAGAGGTCTGTTCTCTGAGCGTTCTGGGCACTGAGCGTTGTCCAGGATGAAAAAAATGGGCCGTTTATTTGAGTCTCACATTGGCTGTGTAAATAGAGGACTCCCTGCAACAGATGCTGGCTGGCGGATCGGCGGAGCGGGGCTGATCCTGCACCATGGCTGCCTGCACTGAGGCCGGGACATGGCAAACCCTGGGTAAGCACCACCCAGCCCTGCTCGTGCCTGAGCATTGACCAGGGCTGAGGCTGCTGCAGGCTTCTGCAGAGGAAGCTTGGGAGAGATGCAAGGCTGAGCCCATCACTGAGCCTGTGTCACTGAGCCCGTGTCACCGAGCAGTGTGTCACCATGCCCATCATTGAGCCATGTCACCGAGCCCATGCCACCAAACAGTGCATCACTGAGTCTGTATCACCAAGCCCATGTCACCAAGCTCTGTGTCACTGAGCCTGTGTCACCAAGCACCAGCCTTGGTGCTCAGGTGGCAGCTGTGCTGGCCTGGCCCCACTCCCTGGAGGACACATGTCCCTTTGCGTTGTGCCACCATGGCTCCCGTTGGCTGTGGCACAGAACTCTGTACACCGGCACATTGCAGCTGTGCCATAGGTCAGCGCTGTGCAGCAAGGGGGTGGGCATCCCATTTTCAGCACCTCACCGAGGGGACTGAAGAGCTGGGGGCTGCCCACCCGCTGCCAGCACCTCAGAGCCCCATCCCTGCACAGCCCTGCCTGGGATCGCCTGTCCATTGGGACCACAGGGACCACAGGGACCATAGGGACCCCTCTTCTGCTTTGCAGTCGCTCACCATTGCTGCTGAGGTGGGAAGCCCCGGCAGGAGGGGCCCGGCGGGCTTCTCCAGATGGTGCCCCGTTGACCTCAGCCGTTCTCCGTCTTCAGCTCTTCCTTAGGAAAACACGGTGTGGGCCAGCCCATCGATTAATGGTTTCCGCATGTTCCCCCCATGCGGCTGCCGTGGGAAGCTGCCTCCCCAAGCCCGACCTGCTCCCCGCTCCCAGAGGGGGGGTCCCCTTTTTGGGGTTGGCTCCCTGCACCCAGGGTGGGTGCGCAGCTGCTGGGCACAGCGCATGGGATGCTGAGTGCTATGCCCAAAACACGCCCTGGCAAAGATGAACAGATAGCTGGGATGAATGAGTGAGTGCACAAACGTGTCAGTGACACAGTGATTAACTCTGATGTAAAAAATGCCCTGAAAGAGTGTGAGAATGCGCTTTGGAAAGCAGCATTTGGGAGATGGGAGGCAGGTGAAGTGCTCAGTGCCCACGGCACGGCTGTGAGCTGCATGCCCCAGTGCTGGGGGGGCCTGGGCATCCCCGTGAGTGCTCAGCTGGCTCTCAAGAAGGGGCCGAGCAGCGCTGCTCAGAGATGGTGATGCCCCGAGCACAGCACTGAGCCATGGGAGCTGGGATGGGAATACGCAGTGCATGCATCCGTCTGTCCGGCCATCCGCCTGCCTGTCCGTTCAGATCGGGGCTCAGCTGTCAGCACTCGCATGATCTCTCATAACTGGAGCTGGCTGGAGAATATGGAAAAAAGAGAATCAAATTTTCTTGTAGTATTCTCACATTTTGCTTCTTTCCTTGGCCAAATTCCGGCTTTCCATGACAAAAAATGTCCATCAGTGTTTTAAAATGAGAAAAATTTCAACCAGCTGCAAAATTCAGTCCCAAAGCAGGGGGAAGCTCGCAGACTTGGCCTCTTTCAGAGACAGTTTGCCCCAGCTGACTGCACAACGCCAGGAGAAGCCCCGGAGGTCTGCGCAGGGAAGCGATCCCAAGAAACACGCCTGGCCGCCTCGCAGGTCCCGGTGCAGCACTGCCTCACACCTGGAGGGAGCTGCTCAGTTGGCTGCTTATTACCCCATTCCTTCCCCCAGCACTCTGGCTTCCAAAGCAGCTAAGCCTACTGGAAATTCGGTTTGATTGTGCCTTGCGTTAATTGTGGCTTGGTTTAAGTATTAGTGTTATGAACAACAATGAAATAATGACATAAACTATTAATGACCATATAAAAGTAGTACCTAAATAAAATAAACAGCAAGTAATATTGTTAGTGTTCCTGTTCTGCTCGGCTACAGCTCTTGGAGTTGGAGCTGGAAGACTCTGCGTGGGGTCTAAGCCTGCTCCATGAGAGCACAAAACAGGGACATGGCTCCTGAGGCACCCGTGGGACACTCATGGAAACCCATGGGACACGCATGGGACACCTGTGGGGCACCCATGGAAACCAGTGGGACACCTGTGGGACACCCATAGAAACCCAGGGGACACTCAGAGCTGGGCACAGGAACACCGTGAAGCCCTTTGGCTTCCCAGCACCCACAGAGAAGACACGGAATGAGGCGGTCGATACTTATTAGACTCGTGTTATTAAAAATAATAATAATAAAATAATAATAAAAAACAAACGTACATATATATGTTACACTGTGGTCCACAGCACTTGCTGGCTGCTCTTTGTACATCTTCAACACGGCTTTCATGGGTGCCCCAGGTGGTACATATATTGCACATCTCAGCAGACCAGAAAACCCAGCAGAGCCCCCCAAACCCACATAGGGATCCCCAAAATGATCCTGCCAGCCCCCTGGGTCTGCTTCACCTGGTGATATGCTGCAGTTATAAAGCAGATGGGAAGAGGTGACAAAAAGGCATGCAGATATGTGGGAGTTACACACCTTGAAGGACCCCTGGCAGCGCTGCTGGGCCCCCAGATGTGGGTCCCTGCCTGCAGTTGGTGCCCAGCTCTGGTTAATGTGATGGCAGCTGTGCGGTGGTGCAGGGCTGCATGGTGCAGGGCCCCAGCAGGATGCACGTGAGACACTGCTGGGATCACTGGTCCTGGGGGCAGGGTAAATCCCAATCAGCAGCTGCCAACACCAAAGTCCTCCCAGAGCTTTAGGAGCTGATTTCAGGTGAAGAGGAGACAGGTGCCAAAGGAAAACCTGGAGCTTCCTGTCCCGCAGTATGTGTGGAGTGGATTTTGGGGAGCATTGGATCTTCACGCCTCTGCCCGAGGCTGTGCGTGCTTGGAGGTTGCATGCTCCTTCTGCAGTCCTGTCCCCGGCAGCATTCATGCGCTGCTGCTCTTCCACAGCTGTGGCTGAGGAGGAGAGGGCCCAGCAGATCCCAGTGCACCCCAGGGCAATGCTGAGCCCATCCGGTGAGTGACCCCAGCAGGAGTCCCTCCATGCACAGCTGAGGGTGCCTCTGCCTGGCTCCGACATGCAGCGATGTGGTCGGCCAGGGGTTGCTGGGTGAAAGCAGCAGCGAGGAAGAGGAGGGCTGGGTGTCTGTGTAGTTCAAGGGACATTTTGTGGCAGTGGCTGATGGCCTGTGACAACCAGAACAAGCAGCACTAGGGATGGGAGAGTCCCTTTGACTCGTCCAGAGCAGGGAAGGAAGCCCTGAGCTGGAAGCATAGCACAGGAGCAACTCATCCAAAACCACACGGTCCCGACTCACACTTTGCCCCTCCAGTTCTGCCCGTGCCCTGCAAGAGCACCATCGCATCCGCAGAGCCAGAGGGACAGCACTGCTGGCCCCAAGTGTCTCTGAAAAGCAATCATTGGTATCTTCAGCAGCTTCTCCAAGTGCATAGATCCTCACTCCCCAAACTCCCCTGACCTGATCCCCCAGGGCTGTGCCATTTCCTCTGCTGCAGACACCCCTGGGATGGGGTGGCTGCTCACCATGTGATGAGCTCAGAAGGCCAAAGCATCCTCCTAACACATGAGGAGACTGCAGCACAGGCTGCAACACCTTGCTGAGCCTCGCAGCCTTCCTAAACAGACAAGGTTTGTATGGAAAGGAATATCTATTGTCGGATCAACTATTATTTCCACTCATGTTTATTATGCCGAGACCACTATAACCTCAACATGGGAAGAAACTGATGTCTGTTTGAACTGGAGACTAATACAGTATGAAGAAGAAATAAAAGACTGGAGGTTGGTCAGTGAAAGCCCTTCTCTCTTCCTGCCACCTCTGCCTCTGCACCTCTGGCAAGGCCAAGGTCACAGCAGCACGCAGATCTGGCACGAGAGGAGAACGTGGGTATCTGCAGGTCTTTCCTGTTGGGTCACCTGGACCATGCACCAGGACAGGCAGTCCCCTGCTCCCTGCTGAGCACAGCTCCGTGGGGTGGTGGCCAACAACCCTGGCTGTCCCCAAGATTTCCATGGGTCCCGCCCCTGGGCGGCAGCACCAGTCCGTGTAAAGCTGAGGACCTGCAGGATCAGGTCTGGAGAAAGGTCACTTGGTTCTCCCAGCGGAGCTCCTGGGGCTGGTCCTGCAGCGCTGGATGGTCTCCACCCAGCCAGTCCGTGTGTGCACCGGGATGGAGGAAACTGACCTCCTGCTTCTGCTGCACAAGAAAAGGGGCACGGAGAGCTGAGAGCAGCGCATGTGCAGCACTTGAGAGGGAAGCAGACCCTCAGCACACAGCAGAGAGAGCTGTGAGCTCAGACAGCAGCACTGGGCAGAAGGTTTTGTTCAAGGGGAAAGAGAGACTAGGACAGAAGGGTGGGGAACAGCATGCCCGGAGCAAGAAACCAGCCCCTCGAGCTCCTTCAGGCAGCAGGCACCCGCGGGACCCCCTCTGCTTTGCTCCTCATTAAAGGTTTGTCATTACCGCCTTATTTTCAATACACACTGAGAGAAGGAGACCCAAACACACACACACACCCACGCGTGCACACACACACACAAAGGGGAACCGTTGCCAAAATATACACTATAGACAGAAGAGTCCGTTCACACGATATATATGTACAGAGTCTCTGGGCACGGTCTGGGTGTGCAGCCGGGCCGGGACCTGCGCGGGGCACGAGGCCATCAGGGCTTCACACACTTCCCTTTCTTCTCCCGCCGCTGCAGTTTCCGAAGGCGGCGAGTCCAGGCGTCCCTCCATTGGATGACCAGGCTGTTCTTGTCGGCCATCAGTCCCGGCCGGTCGGTGGAGTTCTCGCTGATCCCCATCACCAGGTACTTCTTGCTGATCTGGATTTTGGGGCACTTGCAGGACAGGTCCTTGAGGTGGATCCACAAGAAGTTGTCTCCACGCTTGACCCTCTCGTCGCGGCACTTGTAGACGGAGAGGATGTTGATGGTGAACTTGGCCCAGTTGGCCACCGTCTCCATTTCCAAAATGTTCACTTGGACCACTGAGGGAAAAGAGGGAGAGGAGGGTGACGGGGATGCTCTGCCAGCTCCTGATGGAACCGCCGTCCCTGAGGGTGCAGGGCAGCCTTACCATAATCCTTCTTGCAGTACTTCTTCATGTTGATCTTGTAGTTGCCTTTGGCTGGTTTGCAGTAGGAGTCACAGTCTGCAGAGGAGGAACAGAGGGTTTAGCACGTGGCACAGCACTGTGCATGGGGCCCTGCCCCAATATGGGGGAAACTGTCATGGTGGGGACATGTCCAGAGTGGGCTTCCCTGTCCCAGCGTCCTCCAGAAGGCTCAGAGCCAGGCCTGGGACGCTGCTAACAGTGGGGTCCCTGAGCCCTGCTGTGCCCCCCTATTTTCCTAGCGGCTGTTGCAGGCTGAGACTGGCCCCACTGCAGCCCCCAAAACACAGCACTAAAGCCACAGCGGTGGGGAGGAGAAGCCAAGTGCCCTTGGGCCTCTCAGGCAGGCCGCGTCCCCTCCTGTGACGACAGTGACGATGCCATGAAGGATTATTCAGAACATGGCTGGTGGAGGGAGCCTGGGGACCCTCCTCTGGGAGGCAGGAGTGGGTGGAAGAACCCTAAAGGAACATCTGACTCTAGAGCAAGGGACAGAGTCTGGACTGTGATTCCTACTTCTGTTGGGCCCCAAAGCCCTCAAGGGGTCTTAGGAACAGGGGAAACCAGCAGGTGAGGTCACTCCCTGCTGCTCAAGCACATCCTTCTGGGGCTGACCAAGCATGGCCAGGGAGGTCACCATGCTGAGCTTCCTGCACACACCCACGCAGGCAGCATCCCTCCCTAAAGCATCCCTCCCTGTAGCATCTCTCCTTCCCTGCAGCATCCCTCCCTGCCATTCCTCCCCATGCTGGGGCAGAGGCTCATGTCCTCAAGGAGGCTTTTTTCTGTGCATTTCTAAAGGCTCCAGATTTGCATCTCAAGCAGAGGGAGGGCAGGCCAGGAATGCCTCTCTCCTTCTCCCCAAAGGCTTTGATCCCAACAATTGCCCGAAGCAGCCCAGTTCTCCTCCTTTCTTTGCCCCTGCCACCTTCCTTTGAACATCTCAATTTGTCTCTTTCCAAATGGCATGTTTTTCTAAGCCCATCTTTCTTCCTTTCTCTCCCTCTCTCAGGTTCTCTGTCCAGTTGGCAGAGCCCTCGCCAGTCCCAGGACAGAGGGCAGCCACTGAGCTGCCTTTGTCTCCAGGTTGCCACAGCGATGGCTGGCGATGGAGGGGGATGGCGGGGAAATAACAGCACTCTGTGCCAAGGGGAGGAAGGAGAAAGAGGAAAGAAAGAAGCCCAGAAGCACAAACTCATCCTGAGCTCTGCCGCTCCCCTTTCTGCTCAGCTCCCTTTCAGTGGGGACTTTGTGCCGCCTGTTCCAAATTTGTCATCGACAGAGGCAGCTCAGCACGAAGCTAATTCCTGGCAGAGTGGAGTGAGCTCTGCTTTTCGGCTCAGCCCCGCTGCCGAGCGCGGTGCCCCTGCTGCGCTGCCCTGGGCTGGGCTGCCACAACCACCCCATCCCCATCCTTGTCCCCATGAGGTTCCTCCGTACCCAGTGCCACTGAGCCACACAGGGACAGCACACAGGGGCAGGAGGGACCCTGGAGAGGCAGAAGGGACTGAGGAGCGCTGCCAGGGACCGACCCCCCCGTGGGGCTGAGCCTTTCTGGACCAGAGTGGTTTTTAAGTACCACAAGCTGTAGAGTCATCTGCGGGGGCAGGAAACATGTTTTGTGGATTGGAGCGATTTTTCTTGGAGAAACCAGAATGCTTTCAAGGGGAAAAGAAGAGAGGCATCATAAAGGGAAGGAGGAGCAGCAGGAGTGATTAATTGCATTCTTCTTGCAGCTTGACAGGGTGCCCGGCGGCCGCATCCCCTCCTGGGAGCTGTGCACAGGGACGGAACCACTGGTGGCAATGGGGACAGAGCCCGGGGGCACGGCACGCTGCGGCTGGCAGTGCGCAGCATCTTCAGAGCGGGCCACGCTTTAGGCTCCTATGAAGCGAAAACCCCGCTGGGGCCGCTTTCAGCTCTTTGCAAATCTGGCCAGAGCCAAGCTGCAGTTTCACAAGGACACACGGGACCATATGGGCTCGCGGTCCCCTCCGCTGCTGGAGACGGGGGTTGGGAGCAAAGCCGCCGCAGTAGCAGCCAGCACCGCACAATGCAGGGCCAGGCGGAGGAAGCTGCATGGAAACCCTCCCGTGTTCAGCCCCGCCACAGCCGGGCTATGGGGCGGCGATGCGCTATGGGGCGCTGAGCTGTGGGGCAGCCCTGGCCAACCTGCCAGCCCCAGCCCTCCGCCAGCTCTGTGCTTGGGAACAAAGAAAAGGAAGAAAAGAAAAAAGAAAAACAATAACTGCCCTGGGCTCCCGCTCATGATTAACATCATAAAACCGTGATTCTGAAAAGCCAGAGATGGTATTTGGAATTAACAGCTTGGGATTCGTTTGGGGACTTTTAACCTCAGCTTTGCGCTGAGGAACATTCCTCAAAAATAAAAACAATTCCCGCTCCATTTATGTAAGAAACTTGGGGGAAAAGAATAAATGAAGAAAACTTGTGTCTGCCCATGGGCCTCAGTGCGCTGTGGAACTGAGCGCGGGGTGCCAGGCAGGGTCCCAGCCCCACGTCCCCACTGGGGCTATGGGATGCCCAGCGCTGGGGGATGGGGGGGTGCAGGGGGTGGTGAGTTTGCACATCTGGTTGACTTTTCTGCGCCTCGAAAGAAAAAAAGGAATATTTTGTTTTAAGAGAGATGTAACTTAATTAGGTGTTACGGCTGCAAATCTTTTACTGCTGACTTTGAGTTCCTTTAAAGCCCTCTTTTGCACTCCGCTAGTTTTGTTTTGTTAATTCCGCTAATGGGGAACAAGGTGTTTTTTTTTTAACTATTATTATTTTTTTGCAAAGTGGAAAATATTTGGGGCTAATAATAATAAAAATTACAAGAAATGGAGGCGGGACGCTTTGCTGCAAAGCTGGCCAGCGTTTGGGCAGGGATCAAAGCCGGACCCCAGCGGCCGTGAGGGGCTGGGGAGCAAAACGTGGGGATGGGATGGCGATGTCAGCACACAGCCCGGATGCAGACAGGGCTGGGATGTGGTGGTGGGGAAGCACCTGAGCAGCCGCAGCCCTGAACAATGTCCCCCTGTTCCTGCAGGCACACCTGCTGTGGGGCGGAGGGGAGGGGGCTCTGGGGCTCCAGGGAGGTAGCAGGGGTGCAGGCAGCGGGAGGGGGGTAGGGGGAAGCGCACAGTCCTGGACAGCCCCTGGCCATGCCCAGTCATCTCAAGAGGGTCCTGAGGGACCCCGGTCCCTGGTGCAGGCTGTGGGCAGAGGTGGGCTATGTTGCGCTGAATGTACTGGAGCTAGAAGCCAGAAACCTTCCAACAAGAAGGGCACAGGTACAGCGACAGGCTGCTGAACACAGACCTGCTCCATCAAAACAAAGTGAATGCCGGGGTCTCCATTGAGTGCCATTTATTTTCATGCAGCTGAAAATATCAGACAGGATACTAAGAATGCTCCTATTTATAAAGCACTGGAGGGAGTCACCCTGATTAACTCTGCCCCACGCGTCCCTCTCTGTTTACAACAAAATCACTCAAATCCACTCCTTTTTCCTTTCACCAAAGCCCCTTCTCTGGCATTCCCAGCTCCTGCTTGGATGCTTCATGGCCAGAAAGCAAAGCAAACTGGAGAGCAGCCTTCACCTCCACTCCCATCACCCTCCATGCCCAAACCAGAGCAAGGAAAGACAAGCACCTGCCCCCAGTCCCTGGCCTGCTGCAGATGCCAAAGGCCCTGAATGGTCCCCATGAGAACCAGGCACAGTCCATGCACTGCCAGCCCTGGTGCTCCCTCTGTCAGCAGCTCTGCAGGTTTGTTGGTCCCTTTCCAGAAACACAGAGGATTTCCACTCTTGTTAATTCTTTCACTATAGGCAACCTTGTGGCTGGTGATGTGGGTTTGGAGAGGTTTGGCACTCCTGATAGGTGTGCTGTGGGGCAGAGGGTGCAGGCGGTGTCTCTGGGCAGGGCCGGGGCCGGGTGCTCAGAGCACTTACCTGCAGGTGCCTCCGTGCTGGTGACGAGAGAGGTCGGGTTGATGGCAGGGATCTCTGGAAGAGAAAGGGGGAAATGTCTTAAGGAAAGGGGTCCCCGACCCTGGCAGCCCCCATTCCCAGCCCTTCCTTTCCAGACAGCGGGGTATCCCAGCCCTGACTGCTTTACCAAGAGCTTTGGGGTCTGCCTGAAGCTGGGAAGGGTTCTGGGGCTGGCACACAGACAAGAGCCCTCTGCAAATGGGGTGCAGAGGGGATTTAGTGCGTCAACTCTAGTGAGCTCACTAAGAAAGACAACAGACTGGGTGAGCCCGCCCTGAATAACACAGGCCATAAAGTACCCCTGGGGACACTTCATCTGGCGCAGGACTCACTGATGCAGGGGGCCACGGGCGAGCGGCTCTGCTGGAAGCCCTTGGCGCAGCGGTTGCAGGTGAGGCCGGTCACGCCGTCCTTGCACGGGCACTGCCCTGTTGTTTGGTTGCAGGTCTTGCCAGCGGCACCGACGGGGTGGCAGTCACAGGCTGGACAGGAAAGGGAAAAAAGTCTTTGGTTATATGGGAGGCAACGCATGGCACAAGCCCACGGCTTGTCTGTGGTACTTTTGGCCGGCCACCCGCTGCCAGTTCTAGGGGACAGTGGGGAGAGCCCATGGGGGAAGGTCCTCTGATCCTCCTCTCCATAGAGCTGTGCCAACGTAGAGTTGGTACACCAACCTGAGCTTTGTTTGTTCTGGGATGGCCTGAAGCGAGTCTTCTGGTAGTGATAGGTCAAGGGGGAATGGTCTTAAACTAAAAGAGGAGAGTTAGGTCAGAGGCTGGGAGGAAATCCTTTACTTGGAGAGCAGTGAGGCCGTGGCACTGCTGCCCAGAGCTGTGGGTGCCCATCCCAGGAGGTGCCATGGATGGGCCCTGGGCAGCTGAGCTGGTGGGGGCAGCCAGCCCATGGCAGGGGTAGGGCTGGGGGCTGTGAGGGCCCTTCTAACCCAACCATGCTGGGATTCTGGGATTCTATGATTCTCAATGCTGCCTCAGCTTATAAACCCTAACAGCCATCCAATCTCCTGCAGGCCTTTGCTGGAGAATGCTGTTCTAATGGCCTTCCATCACAGTCTCCCCAGGAGACAAGCCAAACCTGACCTGAGTGGAAATTTGGTTTCCAACCCTGGGATGGATCTGGAGCAGATCATCATCACACTGGGTATACCCATACTGGATGATGGAGCTAATGATCTGGATGATGGAACCAGGAATGTGGGAGGAAGAAGACAACGATTTGTCAGGAGAGGACCTTCCCTCTGCTGGCCCAAGGCTGGGCCTGGCTACATGATGGAGGAGGTTATCTTGGCCTCCATCAGTGTAAGAGTTGAACGTGATTCCAAAGCAAAACAAAAACATCTCCCCCACCCACCCCCACAGCCCCCCGATGTTATCGCTTCCCTAATTTTCACCAGATGGGGCTGGTCGCAGCACCACGGCACAGCTCCCCAGGCTTCTCCTGCACGGCGAGAAACAAGAGCAAGCAGCCTCTAATGGGGACCAGATGCTGCGCTCCTTATCAGATCCTGGCTGGGGCTGGAAACGGACGTGTTTCTGACAAGGATATTTTGGGGGCTCAGCTGTGATAACAAATGGCAGTGAGTGAGGGAGCCTTGGCATGACGCGGGGAGCAAGGGGCCTTTCTCCAGCCATAGCCATGCTCTTTCCAGGGCAGTTGGGGCCATGAGCACCAGCTGCAGCCATTTCCTTGGGGCTGGGGGTAACGGCGTGCCGCAGTGTCCCTTCTGTGCGGGCCTGGGGGGCACAGGTGCCCTTGAGGAGCTGGCAGGTATGGCTGCTCCTGGAGAGCGGCCACTGCTTTGTCTCTGCCACCAGGAAGGCCTGAATTGCTGCGTGAGGCTGCACACAGAACCCAGGCAGGGCTGCAGTGCCAGGTGGGCTCGGATGCAGCCACGGGCACTGCGCACAGGCTGTGTGCACAGCGAGGGATGGTCTGTGCCCTGGGAAATTTATGGCAGAAGGCACACGTCCAGCCAAGATTTATACAAGCGCTCAGCTTCACACATTGTGCCTAATCTCCCCGGTCTCAGCGGTGTATTCCCGGTGTAAAGTTTAAGTAGGTCCATAAATCTCAGCTCGGACAGGATCCACTTCATCCAGCCGGATCCTCCTTGCGCTGTGTGAAGAAGGCTTCCAAAGACTGGACACCTTACCTGGAGCAGCAGGTGAGCTGGCTTTGCTCATGCCGTGTCCGGGAGAGACGGGTCTGTCCCAGCAGGTTGCTGTGTCTCACTGTGTCCCCTCCCCTCCCAGGGCTGACCCCTGCGTGCCCCCACCTCTGTGCCCATTGCCTGCAATGCCTGAGCTCCCGCTGGGTGCTGGGAAGGAGTCCCCAGCCCGGGGCTTAACCCATGGAGCTGTGCTTGCCAGGAAGCATGTCTTGCACCTAATATCGAGAGTAGCTGTGCTTCTTGAGGCTTAGCTGCTGCTGCTTCATCAGTTTTCATTGGAGAAAGCTCCCGTTTTACAGTTTTGTTTAAATTACAGGGATTAATGCACAGCCATTCTTTATTTGACTTTCCAATTACCACCGCTGGATTAATCCTGCACACTGTCCTGTGTGTTCCACTCTCCAGGCTCCTCCATGCCGCAGTGCCCTACGGTGAGGCTGGTTGCTGGCTGCTGGTGGCCATTACTGGGCTCACCCTTACTCCATCAAGTGCTGTGGGAGATGCAGGCTGGTGCAATCCACGGGGAGCATCTTTGTAGCCATCTTTGAATCCCAGCAGAGATGAAACGTACTTGGATTGTTATTTAATAAAACAGTTTGGGTTTGTTTAAATAACTCACATTGTGATAATGCTGGCCTCTGGGCTAGCATTTCAAGCCTTGAATATGAGCTGAACTTTCTTCCAATGTTTCCCTTTGCTAGGCTGCTCCGCTGCTGCCCTGGACCAGTGCTGGATGAAGATCTTCGCTCGATGCCTGCAGCTCTCCTTGCTCTGCTCTATGCCCTCCATATCTGCTCTCATGGGCCTCGCCTTTTATTCTCCTCCTGTTTCCTAGCAGAAATGTAGCTACTCAAAGCAGCAGGTGCATGGCATAGCTTTGGAAAAAATGAGCCCAAACCATCCTATTGCATCTCCACCACCTGGGGCAGGCACACTCTGGAGGGCATGGATCCACACAGATCCACTCCTGCATGCACACAAGGGGAAATGCTCTTGCTTTGAGAGGGAGGGACGGTCAGAGGAACAGAAGCATGAAGGATTTTATTATTGACTCGGATGCCTGGGACAGAGCCAGGAGCTGGCTCCGCAGATCCAGGCACTGCTCTGCTGCAAGATCCTCTCCAACATATGCCCCGTAGCGGGGGACAGGCTTTGTGCACATGTTCATCTGGCTGGGCTGAGCCTTTGCAGCATTTCGAAACCACTCGCAGGCACTGCCAGCCTTCAGGAAGCAGCACCACAGCCTTGCATGGCATGGGGACCTGCAGGAGAGCTCTTCTGTGCAGGGGGACCCTGCTGCAGCACCCCGCTCCTATGCTGCGCTGGGGTCGGTGGCTTCACTCGCTGGGCTGGGTGCTGCAGCCCCAGAGCAACGGTGATATCTGAGCCTCTGCCAGGGTAGGAAACACACTGAACCTCTCCTGCAGCTTAGTGCCTGCGTCCAGAAACTGGATGGGCCCTCAGCATCTTCATGCACACGTGCACCACGTGTCCCCATGGCTGGAGGATGCCCCCGCAGCCCCAGGCACTATGGGATGAGCGGGACATTGCCCCTGAGCTCCTGGCACAGGGCACCACAATGGGAAGCACTCACAAACCCGCACCCAGCTCATGCTCACACCTCGAGGCTGGGCTGTGCTGAGCCTTCCCGTCTGCAGCATCTAGCAAAATCCTGTTCCTTTTTTTCTTTTCTTTTCATTCTGTAAGCACCCTTCCCTGGATGGACCAGCACTGGGTAATGGCAGGGTGAGAGGGAATGCAAGGTGGGGGAGAGTGCACGTGTGCCAAATGTGGGGATAGCAGCCGGACTGGGGTCTTCACTGCAGCTCCATTTCAAGCAGCCCCCTGCCTGCCCTCCAGAGGAAATGACTCAGGGCTTTCCCTGAAACCGCAGGCTGACGAGGCTGCCGCCTGCCCGGCTGCTCCTGCGCATGGAGGGCTCTTGCCTGGGGCTGGGGGCACCCCTGGGGATGAGGGGGGATCGAGCACAGCCCCAGTGTGGGGAAGTCCTCATGGAAAAGGCCACGGTGCTGCACTGCTCTAGCCTGACTGTGTTGCAGCAGGAGCTGGGTCTGCTGCTGTCCCGCTCCATCTCATCCCATCCCATCCCACAGCTGCTCAGTCATGGCCTCGGTCTGTGCCACGATCCCACCTCTGGCTGTCTCTGGTCCCAGGAGGCTGGAGAGGCTGTGGGGAGGTGCTGCACGCTGCAGGGGAAGGGAGCAGCCTCCTTTTCCTCTGCTTCAGCCTCCTTATGTGCAAAGTCATGGAATCTCCAGAACTGTGGGGAAGTTGGGGGCCATCCCCAGCAAAGGATCCTTGGAGCCTGCCTGGTGCTCCTCAGGATCAGAGCACTACCCACGATGTGGTGTACAGACCCTCAGGATGTGCTCCTCATCCTGCATCCTTCTCTTCCTCTCCCACTGTCACCCGAAGGACACATGAGCTCTTGCCAATGGGAAACACTCACGTCCTGTGGCTCAGCTGTGGGGCTGCTGTGCCCAAAGCTGGTTTCCCTTTGCTTTGTTTTGCCAAAGCCCCAGAGAGAACAAGGATGGGGAGAAGCCAAGGTGGTTCATACAGCATGGACAACAAAGGGCTTTTACTTATGACAACACTGGATGCATTCTGGCTCCAAACGAGCCCAACCTACCCATGAAACCAGCACGCCACGGAGCCCTGCGAGCCAAATACTTCAGTTCTATGGCCACAAAGTTGCTGCACAACACCAGCATCAGCAACTGCTGTAGGTCCCATATTAACACACACAGACACGGCCAAGTGCTCGTCTGCTTTGAGGGCACTGATGGGCTGGGGGGCGGGCAGCATTCCACTGCCACCCCAACACATCCCCACGGAAGCAGCTTTCCCTGCTATCTGTGCAGTACCACTGCCAGAGGGGAAGCCGCACTCCATTCCGGGAGATACTTGCAATCTCAGCTGGAAAAATGGGATCAGGGGTGAGTTCCTGGCCTTGGAGAAACCATGGCAAAACTCCCGTCCCCGCTGGTGGGGTCAGCACAGCAGCGGCAGTCCAGGGGGATGGTCAAGGTGGCTTTTTGTTATCTGACGGCCACCGGTGGGACCAATGTTTGGAGGCTCCACAAAGGATGGAGGCTGCACAGAGAGGGCTGGACAGGAGAGATAAGGCAGGGCAGCCCCGGGAGAGAAGAGCCTCAGGCTTGGCATGGGCCAGGATCTGTGCAGCCGGGCTGTGCTCCCTGCTTGGAGCCAGAACAGCTCCCAGATGCCTCAGGGCAATGCACCCTGCCCACGGGCAGTGCAGCTCAGCACCCCACAGACGGAGCCGCCCATCAGCAGCACCCATGGCAGCGCAGCAGGGAGGAGGGAATCCCTGCCAGCATCGCCCCAGCCCTCCCAAAGTGAAGAAGCACTGCAAATCCTTTTGTGATGCACTGTGAAGACTTCCAAATGTATCTACAGCCAAGACTATGTTGGTGTCAGAGCCTAATCCCCAGCAAGCTGCCACAGGCATTCTGCAGCACCTGCACAGCTCCGCACCTCCCCAACACCCAACGCCAACGGCTGTGCCTGCAGTTGTGCCAGGGCCAAGGACAGTTCCTTGTGGGGCAGAGGGGTCTCCCCCAGCCACCTTGGATCTGGGCGCCCGCAGACATGCTGGGCTCAAGGCCATTCCCCACCATTCCCTTGGGGCAGCAGATTGCTCCCGGCTCACCTTTGCAGGCCTTGCGGTCCGTGATGGACTTGCTGAGGTCCCGGTAGAAGCCCTCCTTGCAGTAGTGGCAGTGCCTCCCAGCCGTGTTGTGCCGGCAGTTCAGGCAAACACCACCACTCTTCCTGCCCGACAGCTTATACAGCTCCATGTTGAAGCGGCAGCGCCGAGCGTGCAGGTTGCAGTTGCAGGCTGCAAAGGAGCAGAGTGTCAGCAGGGGTAGGGGCAGCTCGCCGTCACCGCGTGCACCAATTGTTGGGGTCAGACACAGTGCTCCCTGTGCTCCACGGTCCCCAGCATGGTGGCCGTGCCCTCTCTGTCCACACAAACATGCAGGCATGGCTTTTATCCCATGGAGTCCTAAAAGCTGGGGCTGGTGGCCTGCTGGGATTCTGCTGCACCAGCACTTGCCTGAGCACATGAACAGGGAAACAGGAGGGGTAAACCCACGCCAGGTGCACAGTGTGGACCCCACAGAGGGGCTCTGGTTGCAGGGCCAGGAAGGAGGAGAACATGGCTGGAGGTGGCGGTGCTGCTGAAACGCTGGGCTGTGGGTCTGCACCGATCCCAGCAGCACCACAGAGGTGAGGAGCGGTGTGGGCAGCGCTCGGTGCGGCCGGTCCCAATGTGCCATCCAGATGTGCAGCATCTGCCTCCCAAAGGGGCCAAGGCTGGAGGTCAGTGAGAAGGAGAATGGGCACATGTGGGCATGGAGCATGGGGCTGCTCGGCCAAAGGCAAGACAGAGGGGTGCAGCCAGGCAGGGAGGGGCCGGCAGTGCTGGCCGGGCAGCGCCATCCAGGCACCTGCAACCTGCTGCCCCACAGGGTGTCAGCCTCAGCGCCAGCAGCACAGCCCCCAAACCGCTCTTAGTTAAGGCTCTGCTCTGCACACACACACTCGGAAGCCCACAGTGACACATGCATGCACAAATGTGCAGAAGCATGTGTGCACTCTCACATGTGCTCACATGCGTGCATGTACGGTCACGTCACAAGCATGTGCACAAGCATGCGTGTTCATATCTGCACACTGGTACACATGCTCACATATATGCACACACACAGAGATGCATGCACGTGCCCCCACACACGTGCATGCTGATGCAAACACACCCGCTATTTCTTTCATTAGCCACAGGAACAGAGAAGACCCCCCCGCCCGATTCCACGTGTGCGAGATAAAAAGGAAAAGCAGTGCCAGTTCCTGTTTAACACTCTCGCAAAAAGATAATGGGAACAAGATTTCCTTTGGCAAAACACAGCGCCCGCCCCCAGCCCCCTCCCTGCGCTGGTAAATTGAGGCTGGGTGAGAGTTTTTCCAGGCGTACTGTGAAATTCATTAACATGTCAGCCCAGATTTAACTGCTGGGCCTGCTTGTCGTTTGTGTGAAGTTTCCCCCTCTCGCCCCCCCTGAGTCGCCCAGGAGCACACTGGGAGCCTCAGCCAGCGCAGATCAAACAGTCCTGGCATCGTGTGGGGAGAGCAGCAGCACACCCCAAACCCGGAGCCCCTCGGAGCATCCCAGCCTGCTTCCAACTCCCACATGGCCCCACACACCCCACCCTCGGCTCCCTCACATTATGAGATGAGTGTAAAAATCCCAGGGCAGGCACAACACCGACACTCCATTGGGCAGTGGGCGCATCCTGGGGTCTGTGCCTTCTGAGCTCACTCTTTACTGGTGCTGGTGGGGTGAACTCTCGCTTGGCTGGACAGTGGGACGCGGTGCCTGATGGAAGAGCAGCACATTCTGCTGGGTGGTGTGGATGCAGCTGCATGGCAGGGATGGTGTTGGAAGAGTGGGGACGGTGCTGGCATGGTGGGAATGGTGTTGGCATGGTGGGGGTGGTGTTGGTATAGTGGGGGTGGTGCTGGTGTGATGGGGATGTTACTCCAGTTGTTACCCACTCAGGAGTTAGGACATTCAGAAACCAAGCACCTGGTCCTTCTAAACAAAGACCTTCATGTGTGCTTGTTGACTTGATGCACCAGGCATGGACCAGCTCCCAGTTCCCAACTGGGATAACAGTGATGCTGTGGGCACCATGGGGATGCAGTGCAGCAGGGATGTGGTGCAGCAGGATGAGGTGCAGCAGGGATGTGGTGCAGCAGGGATGTGGTGCAGCAGGGATGCGGTGCAGCAGGATGAGGTGCAGCAGGGATGTGGTGCAGCAGGGATGCGGTGCAGCAGGATGAGGTGCAGCAGGGATGTGGTGCAGCAGGGATGTGGTGCAGCAGGATGAGGTGCAGCAGGGATGTGGTGCAGCAGGATGAGGTGCAGCAGGGATGTGGTGCAGCAGGGATGTGGTGCAGCAGTATGAGGTGCAGCAGGGATGCAGTGCAGCAGGGATGCAGCTGCTCTGCCAGGCCCTGTGCAGGGCCAGCACCAGAGCACAAGCTGCTGCTCTGTCCCCAGGCTGGAGACAAGCTGGCCTGGGCAGCTTGTGCTGCTGAGCAGAGGCGCCTACAAGGGAGTGATTCTGGGGGCAAAGGGACCCTATTTTTGCCTTGCTCACTCAGAAGAAGGAACCCTGGGCCCCTGTGAGCTCCCGCATCCTCTGGGAAGCAGAAGGGACGTGGGGGCAGTAGAGGAGGAAGGTCAGGTAAATGATTCACCCCGGCCATCACAGATCCCTCTCTGCCCCAGTTTAATTGGTGATGGAGTAACCGGCCCGGCCTCCCTGTGGCATTGAAGCAGGGCCAGGGGCTGGCTCGCTGCCCTGCTGCTGTGTGGCATGTCCTCACCAGCCCCAGGGCCACCCCTGCACGGCCGCAGCACTGTCCCAGCACTGAGAGCTGCTCCGAGGGCACCAGGGTGATGTTGGCCATCGCGGGGACCTCAGTGTGAGGATGTGGCCGGGCTTGGCCACGCTGGGATGGGGACAGGCTCACAGTGTGGCACATGAGAGGCTCTGCACTCCCAGGCATGCAGTGCTAATCGGAGCGGACGGTCCCCCTCGCACTGCGCTAAATGCTTGTGCTGTTCTCAGAGCCGACTTGGTTGCAAGCTCTGTCTGTCTCCTGTTAATCACTAATTAAAGGCTTGAATGCTCCCTGCTGTTTGGGGTATTAATAAGAATTTAATTGCACAGTTTGGGGCTAATTACGTGGTGGTTTGCTTCTGCCCTTGTACAGTATGCCCAATTAAACAATCATATGATCAATTAAACAATCACAAGATCTAATAATTTGCGATAATAGACTAATTAAACGTCAACACCTTGAAATGGGGCCGCCTTCTGTCCCCCCTTTGAAGGCTTTGAACCCCCGCCCGGACTCCAGCTACCCCAATACCTCCTCCCCCCAAACTCCCCATGGGTCAGCAGTGAGGTGATGGTGGGAGGGGTGCAGGGCTGGGGACCCCCTGGGGAACATGGGACGGGCAGCACCGTGCGTGGGGAGCACACGTGCAGCAGATGCTGGTGCCAGCAGGACATGAGGGGGTTCGCCGCCCCCACGAGCTCCCTGGGAGTGATTAGTTAACGGAGCTGGCTCAGCGAAACCCTAGACCGGCTGCCGCTGCCAACCCGCAGCGGATTCGAGCTACGCCCCTGCTTTGGCTGGAGGGGAGCCCAGCCGGGAGGCGAGGCGGGACGGCTGCACCTCAGCCCCGGAGAAGAGCGGGGCAGGAGAGCCCCTGCTCCCAGTGCCAACACGTGGGCCGTTTCCTGCCTCTGTGGGATGCGATGGGGACAGGGATGGGGGTGGCACGGCCGGGACGGCACTGCCGCACAGCAGCCCGGCTCGCCACCTGGCTGCCAGGAAGCACCCAAGGGCCTGTGAGCCCACAGTGAGGATGGCACGAGGCTGAGCCACCGCAGCCCATCCCAGGAGCAGGGCTCGGGGCTCCCAGCTGGGCGCTAATGCCCTCTGTTGCAGGCAGACCCCCGGCCCCGGCTCGCCCAGTGCCCCACAGCCGCTGGAGGGAGGATGCTGGCAGGGGTAGGGTGCCCACTGCCCTGCTCACCACCTCCCAGAGCCACCTCCTGCCTGGCACCAGTGTAAAGGAGGCCAGGTCAGCTCACTGGGCTTAAAAAGGGGATTTCTGAAGGAATTCTGCATCAGGAGCACTGAGATAAAAACAAGAAAACGTACACAAGAAGGAGACAGAGGGAACGAGCGAAGGAGAGGGGGGCCTGCAAATCCCATCAGAGCTCCTTCGTGCACCGGCATCCCAGATCGATGCCCTCAGCTCCTGGCTGCTCCTCTGCCCGGTGCGGGGGAAGAGCGGTCCCACTGGGAGCACACAGAGCCCGGATCAAAGCGATCCCCAAGTGCTACCCTTGCGCTCCACGGGACAGGTTCTGCTCTCGGAGCAGGGTCTCCCCTTTGTGCCGCGGGCAGAAAGGCACTCCAGCCGCGGCGGCGACAATGGGAACAAGAGCGCCAGCATTACCAGCGAGTGGATCAATTACTTCCAGTGGCTGCTTTGCACTAATCCGCTCCCCCCTGCATTGGGGACAGCCTCCCCAAGGGGGAGGGGCACCGGGCTCTGGGTGGCAGCTCCGCGAGAGCAGCAGCGGGGACGGAGAGCAGGGCAGGGCAGGACTGCCAGAACAGCGCTAATGCGTCCCCCAGGGGGCTCGGGGGGCTCGTGACCCTGCTCCTGCTCGCACCTCTGTGAGGATTTCCTGAGCCCATCCCAGAGGTTGGCAGGGCCCGGCTGTGCCTGGGGACAATGGCACCGCTCTGCAGCCAGCCCGGTGGGCACGGGGCCATGCACCCTGCAGCATGGAGCTGGCCTCACCTTCATGCCGAGCTGGCAGTGTGGCAAAGCCACCGTTGTCAGCCCAGCTGCGACCTCCACAAACCTGCTCTGTGAACAACACTCGCTCCCACAGCTATGCAGAGTGGCAGCATCTCTGCTCCCTACAGACACCACAGCACCTCCACGGCGCGCACATCTCTGCCTTCAGTGGCTGTTCTCACCTCTGCACTTCTTAGCACCGGTGAGAAGTGGAAATTCTTGTGACATGAGAAAAGCAGAACCCATGGGAACCCCCGTGTGCTCCCCTAAAAACAGCGCCCGCCTGCCCAGACCTCCATCCTCCTGCACACACCATGGGCCAGCTCAGCTGCTGCACAGACTACCAGGAAAGTGGGGATGGATGTACCAGCTTTTTGACCCAGCCCTAGACACACACTTGGCTGTGCCTGTATTCCACCGTGGGGCAGGACTTCCCCTCATCCCCTATCCAGAGCAGCTCACACAGCTGGGTGAGCCCACAGCCCCATGCGGGGCAGCTATGGGCAGCACCAGGGAGCACAGGGCAGAAAATGCACCAGCCCCTCGACTCCATCCCCAGCTGCTCACATGGGGATGCAGAGCACTCCGGGGCACTTGGACCACCTTCCTCCTCCACCTCCACCTCCTCCTCCACCACAGGGCAGCGCAGGGCTGGGGCGTGGGACGGAGTCGGAAACCCCACAGCCTGGACTGAGCAAAGGGAACTTCCCGGGCGGCCTCTCCTTTTAATTGGTGCTAATTGCTGCGTCTGTTCGTGCTGGCTGGGGAGATGTCATTGTTGAAAGGCACAGAGGGGAAGGCTCGGGGAGCTAATCCAGCTTTCAGCCGCTAAGCCCTTCGGAGGCGTGTGATGGAGGAGCTCTTTCAGGTCCCTTCAGAGAGGGCACAAAGCCCGAGAGGGAAAAGGGAGAAAGAAGGGGATCGAATCAACAGGAAAAACCACTTTCACACGCAGCTTGGCTAAGGGCCTTTGTGTGCGGGGTTTGTCAGGGTGTCTTGAAGGGACCGCTCTGTGCCCCCCCCTCCTCCCCGCTCTTCTTTTCTCTCCCTCGTTTATCTTTTCAGACTCATCTGCCAAAAGGGATACCCGGCTGGGGGAGGCCCTTCGGTCTCCTCTGCTCACCGGTCCTGCAGGGGCTGAGCGAAGGGCACGGCGCAGCACGGGGCGGAGGGGCTGCTGGGTCGGGGTCCTCCTTTTGGTCCACCTCCACATTTTGCTCCAAAAGGGCAAATGGGGAAACATCAGGGCTAACCCAATCCCACGGGGGTGCAGAATGGCTCAGGCTGTTCCTTCGGACCAGTGAACTTTTTTAGCTTTTTTAGCCTTTTTTAGCCTTTTTTTCCCCCCGGAAGAAATCCCTTCTAACACACATATATTGAAGCCGGCAGCTGGGATCTCAACAAGCCATCGATCACAAACACTAACAGGTCCCCTGACCTCTGGCACATCCAGTGGGCCATTCGGGGGCTGATTGATGGTGCGGTTCCCTTGTCCCCATCCTGCCGCCCCCTGGGACCGGGAGGAGGTCCAGGCAGGGCAGGAGCCGGTTCCTCCCTCTCCCAGGGCTTTGTGGGGCTCTGGCATCCCCCACGCTGCATGGACAAAAGGCAAAAGCCTCACAGAAACCCCAAAGAAACAGACATGAGAGCGGGGCAGGCGAGCAACACGGGGTCGATATTTATGAAAAGTTTCCTTCAGGTTACACCACCTTTAACCTGCATAAAGTTTTATAAGGAGAGATGAGCCGAACCCACAATACGCAGCACCATGCCAGACATGCTGAAATGGGAAAGCTCGGACATTCCCTTAACTCCTGCTGGGTTTTAGCTGCCCGCTCCAAACCCAGTGCCCATCTCTGCCTTACCCCAAGGACAACCAGCTCTGGTGGGCACCACTCCCCTCATGTGCTGATGTCCCAGAACACACCCTCATGCCTTTAGGGGGGGTTGAGTGCTCACAGCCAAGCCCACACATCCTGTGGGGCGCAGGCAGCAGGGGCTCATGCCTGTCCCCATTGCACCCGCAGCTCAGTCCCGTGTCCCCTCCCCCTGGGCTTGCCCCGTGGGCAGCACGGTGGGCACTTACCCAGGCACTCGTTGGCCTCGCGGGCGCTGGCCCGCTGCCACGGCCGGTCGTAGTGGAAGGGCTTGCAGCGGTCGCACTCGGGCCCCTCGGTGTTGTGCTTGCAGTCACACACCAGCTTCTGCTCCTTGTCCTTGACGCAGCGCGAGGCGTGCCCGTTGCACTTGCAGCGCCCACCGACCTGCAGCTCGCCCACTGAGTAGTAGTAGGGGGTGGCCCCGGCCCCCCCGTCCTCCTCTCCAGCCTCGCGGCCCCCCAGCTCACGGAAGAGGTGGGGACGGCTGAACACCACCCGGATGTCGGTGGCCGTCACCCAGTCCTGCAGCACAGGGCTGCTGTCGAAGTCCTGGGCCGAGGGCCGCCCGTCGAGCGTGCTGAAGGCGATGAGGCCGCCGGTGAGCGGGTAGAGGTCGGTGAGGCCATCGGTGCACAAGGCCTCCTGCTCGTTCTGCTTGGTGACGGTGGCCTTGCTGGGCTTGCCGTAGATCTTGCGGCACTGCGAGGAGTAGTACTGGTAGGGCACCCACGTCTTGCCGTAGTCCATGGACTTGAAGATGGCGGTGGACTCCGGCCGGGGTGAGCAGAACTGGAGGCTGACGTAGACCACCTCGAACTTCTTGCCGAGGGAGAGGGTGAGGGTGACGTTGTGGGGCAGGTGGTGCAGGGTCTCGGAGCGCCAGCACGTCATATTGGCGGCGGTGTTGAGGTCGGTCAGGTAGGCGGGTGGGTGGGCTCGGCGGGGGTCCGAGGCATCGCAGTGCCGCGTTGGGGGCTTCCCACAGGTGCTGGAAGCCTGCACCTCCTTCCCGAAGGCAGCGTTGACAAACTCGGGGATGCAGCGGCGGGGAGCCCCACTCTCATCGTAGCAGGGGTCTGGGGGTGTCTGCTGAGCCACGAAGGGGTTTGCAGTCTGTGCCAGGCGCAGCACGCTGGTGGTGAGCAGCAGGCGCAGGAGCTGTGGGGCCTCCATCCTCCCTGGGATGAGAGCACAGAGTGAGGGATGGCACGGCATGGCGCACCCGTAGCGTGGAGCAGCCCCTGCAGGGGGCACAGGGTGCAGGGATGAGCTCAACACCTGGGCATTGAGCTGCAAATGTCCTCCCACACTGTGCCCTGCCACAGCATCATCTCAGGATGCCCTACTGACAGCACTGGAAGGAGGAGGTCAGAACCAGTTTCCAGCCCCTTCCCGCACAAACACCCTGCAGGTTTCAGGCAGGATGGGGACATTCATACCCATATCATTGGGCTTTCATGCACAGCCCTGCATGCATGAGGTGATGCCTCTGAGCTGAAGCTCCCCACAGCAAGAGCATGGGGATGGGACAGCCCCGCAATGCTGTCGCAGCTTGCTGGGGTCAGAGCCCCATTCCCCTCTGCCTCTCTGTGAGGTGGACCATTACACATCTCCCTTGTTGCTGACCGTGAGGTGGTTGCAAGCCGGTGCCCAACCTCCCTGCAAACCCCACTGCCAGGCAGCCACAGCATTCCCACTGCCAGGAGCTCCCTCCGGCCTTGCTGCCTCTACCCAGTGGGGGAGGAGCCCCCACCACCCTTGTGCCCCCAGCACAGCGCTGCAGGATGGCTGGGTTCTGTGCTGCACTGCCAGGAACGAAGTGTTGGTCCTCAGCCCCTGCACTGCTCCCGGCAACATGCTCCTGCTGCTGGAGACAGCCCTGTTTCTATTGCTCTGTTATTTTCCTTTTGCTGTGGAAGGGAGCTCGCCCTGGCCAGACTGCCAAACCACTAATGGGGGAAGCTCCTCCCTGCCAGGCCAGGCCCAGCTCTGCAGCCCCTGAGCCAGCAGCAGGGAGGGCAACAGCAGCCGGTGCCCAGGGAGTTCACCACTGCGGACGGGCCCTTCCCTCTGCTCCACCACCACAGATGGGAGAGGAGCGTCTGCAGCCAACTTGGTGGCCTGCATCGCCCAGCACACATCCTCTGCTACCTGCGGAGCCTCTCGGGGACAGCCATGTGTGTGGCTCAGTGGCCGGACACTCAGCAAGCAGCACCAAGAATCCCTTGTGCCACGAGCACAGTGAGTGGGTGGCACTGCTAGAGCAGAGGTGGGCATGGGGACAACCTTAGAGAGGAGAGCACTGCCCAAGGCCATGCCCAGCAGCTTGTGGGCAAAAGGCACGGAGCTGTCACCACAGAGCAGGAAATGCTGTGCCACTCTGCAAGCACTGCTGCACTAAAGCTGGCAGAGGCTGGAGCTACAAGAGATGTGCCTCACCCCAAACCCTATTCTTCCTGGGCAGACAGTGATGAAAACGTACTGGGCTGCAACCACCCTGACCCTAAGCCATCCACCTGCTTCTGTGCACGTGGCATCACTGCTGCTTGCAGGACACCTGCAGTGAGCAGGGGAACAGCATCCAGAGAGCGGCGATGCAGGAGCACGAGGACTTGCACACAGTGGAGCCTTGCCCATGCCCCACCACCTCCAGCCAGGTTTGCACCATGTGCTGCACCACTCATAAAAGGAGAGCACCTGTGTGTTCCTGGGCTCCAACAAAACCTTCCCCATCAGGATCTTTTCTGATCTTTCCAAATCATTTTTTTTCCTGATCTTCCCCTGCAAACTTAGCAGCTCTGTGCTGGCAGCAAGCTGCTGGGTGCTCCCTGAGAGCTGCACTGCAGCTAAGCCACGTTCCAAGCCCCCCGGTGCAGCTCAGTCTGTTTGCTTGCTCCCTGCACATTCACCCCAGGCCCTGCCAAGGGGATGAGGCTCATGCTGTGCACAGGGGGAGCTGCCCAGGTTGCTCTGGCCATCACATCTGCCCGGCACAAGCTGGTGAGATGCCCTGCTAGATTCCAGCCACACACAGACCCACAGAGCCCAGAGCAGCCCCATCCTTCCCACGAGCTTCCAGCTCTCCCATTGCTCACATCCCACGTGAGCAGGGAACTCTCCCTCCTGCCCCAGGGAGGGAAGGATGGGGTGCAGTCACCACCCTGACCCCCAGCCCTATGCCGCACATGGGGACAGCTCTGAAGGGATGGATATCCCGTGGGATGACACCCAAGGCAGAGGCCTTCCTGCCCTACGCTGTGTTCCGGTGCCCAAACTTTTGGGGCTATGCTGGGGAGCAGCCGTGGGGGAGCCGGGCCCCGGCGCTTGCCAAGCGGCGTGTCGGCGCTGCAGAGGCACTGTGTGAATGGAAATCATTATCATCCACCAGACCACACACATGCACACACACTCCGTGTGCAGCTCACCCCATTATCCCACTGAAAGGGAGCCGGGGCCGGTGGTCTCCACGGGTCTCACCTCTGCATCGGAGAGGAGGGCAGCTGCAATCTGCTCCCTTTTATGCATATTCAGCGTGACCCCCGGGCTGCCGGCAAGCTGCCAGGGAGGCCCAGCAGCGGGTATTTCTCTCCTAGCTCCACCTGCCCCCCTTTCACTTCCCATCTTTGGTGCCCTCGCTTCAAACCTAATGGAGACACTGCCGGCTGAGCACTGGAGAAGGCATCCAAGCAGCAACGCTGACCCTGCATCAGGATGGATTTGGCCCTCCGTGGCCCCAAGGCGAGGCTGAGGTTCCCTCATGCCTTCCAGCCGGGTGAGGACACGATGCCAGCTCCAGCAGCAGCATGGCACAGGGTTTGCCCTCCCCGAGGCCGCAGCCTCTGTCCCAGCTGCGGCCGTGGCCACACTCCTCCCCAGTGGCGGTTGCATTTTTGAGGTGGGTGATTTCCTCACTCCTCTGGATGGGGAATGCTAACAGCCATGCGGTTTGGAAGGAAGTCCTCATGCCTTCACACTCGGAAGTGCTTTGCACTTTAAAAATTAGCTGCTATGCACGGCATCTCCACACCCCTGAGCCCCAGAGCAGCACTGCCAGGGGCACCCGCCGTTCTGTACTGCCCGCAGCCACGTCAGCGGCTCACTGGGACAATGCAGACACCCCGTCCCCCCCTGTGGGCACCGTACTGCAGGTGCACTGGGTTTGGATGCAAAACACAGCTCCTAGTGCTGGCTGGGTGCTCGTAGGCCGCAGTGCAAAGCCCGGATGCACGAAGGCAGGTGCAGCAAATGAGCGGCACGGGAAGAACACACTTCCCAGCGCTGACCCCGGTGCCTGCAGCGGGCCCGGGGTCACTGGGGAGCAGAGCGAGGCCGCGGCAGCTTTGCAAAGGTAATTATAGGATTAAGTGGAACAACATGGGGAGGGGAGGGAAGGCGGTTATTAGCCAGATTTGATCCCAGGACCTTTGCGGCGCTGGAGCAGCCTTCTCCAATTAAAGCAGCGGGGAAGCCGTGAGCAGCCTGAGCAACGGCCACACCACGAGCTGCAGCCCAGCCACCGCAGCAGCACTCCAGGTTGCAATGGAGGCTCAAGTCATGCACTGGCAAATGCCATTTAGCACATGGCCGACAACTGCCACAGCTGGGTAACGAGCCCACAAAGGGCAGGGGAAGCGCATTGGGCTCACCCAGCCCTATCCCTGTCAGCCTTGTGCTTGGGCAGAGGGTGCCCAGTCCCCACTGGGGGTGGGCAGAGATGCGGGGTGCCGGCCCCACAAGGCTCCCTGCAGCACGGCACAGTGAGGGATGGAAGGATCCAGCAGGGTGCAGGGGACCCGATCAGATGAGGGGCTCCGCCCCACGGCCACATGTGCTGCAGGAGAGACCCATGGGGCACCTGCCCAGTTCCATGAGCCTGGGGACCGTGGGGCCCCTCTGTATGTGCCTGCCGAGCCAGTGCCAGCTGGGGGCTTCGGGCCCCCAACAAGAGGCATGCACCAGGACCAAACTGGGCTCCGGACACAGATAAATCATTCCATGTGTCGGGAGGACAAAAACACAATGGAGAAATATTTAAAAGGAAAGGAAAATCCCGTGAACTGGGACCAGGCTTGGCTTTCGGGTAGGAAGGAGCGAGGCAGAGGTGAGCGTGCCGCAGCGGGGCTGTGGGCATCGGGACAGGCTGGAGCTGTGGGCACTGGAGCAGCTGCCCACCAGGACAAGGCTGTGGCTCCCGCACAGCACAGTCCTGGCCGAGCTCCCTCTTCCCCCTTCATTTCTGATTTCAGAGGGCTGTCAATGCATACAGACCCACAACCACTCCCCTGCTGCGGAGCCGCTCGCTCCTTGCAGCCTCTCAGGCTTCCAGCCCGTGCCCCACGCTGTGCACAAGGCTCATGTGGGCGACGCGAGGCAGCGCGCTCCCGCAGCAGGCGCTCGGCGATAGCTATTGCAATGCTCTCTGGCAGGCCGGAGGCAGCATTACACAAGCCATACGGTACCCCAGCAGTGCCAAGAGACGCGTACATATTACCCCGCACACAGGAAAGGATGGTCCAGATTCTGACCTCAGCCCCTCTGGCATCAGACAGAAGCAGCTCCATTCAGACCAGGCCAAGCAAGACGTAAGCGACTCCATTCAAATTTACACTGGCATACCTGTGGTCAGCATCTGGCCTGGCTTGAATTAGCTTCAGTCTGACGTTACAAAAGGGAGGAACGGAGCCCAGATTTCCTAGGTTATCGAAAACAAAAAAAAAGGAGTCCACCCAAACCACCCCAAGGCCGCTCAGGCATTGCACGGAGCTGTCAAAGGCTCTCGGATGCATCGCCCACTTTGGGAGCTTTCGGTGAGCTGCCCCCAGGGAGGACCTGCTGGGGCCATGCTGTGCCCCACGCAGCCCTGGGCAGAGCCGGTCCCCTTACTGGGGTGAGGCTCGTGGCATGGTGAGGCTGAGCCCACTTCACTGTGACACTAAATTCACCGCAGACTGGGCTGAGCACTTCCCACCAGCACCAGCTGCAGATCTCCTCCTCACCCAATGCAACAGCAGCCCGAGGAGCCCCAGCCTTGTGGGAGCAGAGAGCACAGCTGCCTCCATGCCGCCATGTTGGTTCATCTCTGCTACCACTCGACTCGCTCTGTCACACACTGCGGGCAGAGGGGACCCTCCCAGCACTCCCCACGGGCACCCGGCCCCATCGCAGAGCCCTCATGGCTCCTGCCCTTTCCACTCCATCTGGGAATAAAGCGATCTGGTTTCCATAACGGCCCTTGTTGCCTTTTCACAACATGCCGGGCACAGATGTTGAAAATAGTCTGGATGAATATTTAAAATGGTATTCAGAGATGAGAACATTTGGCCAGCTTTGAAAGATCTCTCACATCGGGTAAGGGATGGCTCACGACAACGGGGCCGGAAGCGCGCTGCACTCTGACATCTCGTTCCCTCTCTCTCTGGCTATGGGTGCCACGTTTCATGCCCCTGGTGTCACACTGCCTGTTACTGAGTGCCAGCCAAGTCTGCAGCATTTGGAAGAGGCTGTCACGTACGTTTTTAACATCACGGGGCAAAGCGGAATATGGAAAATCTGTCGCATTTCCATACTGAGCCTAAATGTCCTGCGCAGGCTCAGGGAGGGACTCGTGGGGGCACAGAATAATTGCTTCCTCATGGAGCAGGGCCTGGGTGGGAGGTGGGGGAACAGGAGGCAGAGGTGCTGCTTCTCTGGAGAGAGCAGATGGAGGCAGCCCCATTGGGAACAC
Organism: Pavo muticus; assembly: GCA_016647715.1. Lineage (NCBI taxonomy): Eukaryota > Metazoa > Chordata > Aves > Galliformes > Phasianidae > Pavo > Pavo muticus. The sequence goes on from JACDJE010000128.1 coordinate 922,271, forward strand.
ATGTCCAGGGCCTGCACTGCCGCTCGCCTCCTCCCAGGACCCTTGCCCAGCCCTGCACCTCCCCCAGCTGCTGCCCAAGGGAGCCCCTCAGGACGCCATGCCCAAAGCCCTCGGCTGCCAGCACCCCTCCACCTGGGCATTCTGCAAGGCTCCTCAGTGGAAGCTGCATCCCCATGCACAGATCCTTCTCTCCAGGCTCACTCTGGTTCCAAAGCCAGCACGGCACCTGCCATCGGCACAGACCTGATGCCTTCCTGCCGCACACCGCACCTCACTGAGCGGCGAGGATCCCACGGCACCGCATACCCGGTGCTCGAACAGCAGGACCTCCACCGGGCGGTCAGAAAAGCACAGCAGCTCCCTCTGTTTTATAACGGGAATACTGCAGAAAGGAAAGGTGCCACCATCCATCACAACGCCTCGAAGCGGGTGTCTGCAGCGTGGCTCAGGCCCCGTCTCTGCTGCACCGGTGACAGGGAGCTGGGGTCCCTCCTCGCCTTGGGAGCAGGCAGCAGTGGATTCGGCGAGGGAAGAAGGACCTGTGTCACTCCTGGCTATCCAGGGGCTGCACGCCCCAGGGTGCCCTCAGCACCACCGTGGATCCCTCACAGACAGCACGGCATCCTCACAGACAGCACGACATCCCCAGAGGCGGGGATGCTCAGCCCAGCTCACATCTCACCTCCTGCCCATGTGCATCTGAGCTCACCCCAGAGCTGAACACACACACGAGTGCTGCCCGGCAGGACCCGCACTGCTCCATGCTCGGCCTCCCTCACCTCCCTGCCCACAGCACGGTGAGAGCCGGGCCGTGCGGGAGGCTGCCGAGCACCACATCCCCAGTGCAGCGGCCAGTCCTTATCCCAGCAAAGGCATTTCCATCCACCCACCCACTCTCCAGCGGCACGGGGAAGCTGTGGAAGGAACGGCGTTTTGAAAAAATGAGGGTTCAGCAGCAGCTCTGGAACAGAAAGGCGAAAGGAAAACCACCGAACGCAGCCGGGCTTCCCTTCTCCCCGCCTCACCCCCTGCTCACACACTGCGCTGTGCAGGGGCAGCTCTTCCCCCATCTGCAGTGTGGGGCCAAGGCATGGTGGGGGTATGGGGGGAGGGGATCCGGGGGTTCTCCGGCCCTAACGCGACGCAGCTGAGAGCAGCCCGCGGGAGCCTTTCCCAAGGGGAACCCCCCCGCCACCCTGCAGGATGATGGTCCCCGATCCAGGCAGAGCCGCACCGCCGAGGTGCCAGCCCTCGGTGCCCGCAGCAACCGGGCACTGCTCCCGCACTGGGGGTCGGGGTTGCTGTCCCTCCCGGCAGCGCGGGGACATGAGGCCGCGGAGCTCCACGCAGCGCCGGGCACTCCCTTCCCCCCTCCGCGGGGCCGGGCCGGGCCGGGACAAAGCGCGGTGCGGCGGAGCTCCGTGCCGGGGGTTCGGCTGTGCCCGGTGTGGGCACCGCGGCGAAAGTCCCGTTTTTCGGCGAGCTCGGAGAGAAAGGATGAAACGGGGAGGGGGGGGGGAAAGGGCGGGTGGGGGAGAAAGGGGAGGAATAAAAGGCAGCGAGGGAGGGAGCGGTGGGAAGGGACGCGGGGAGCTGCTTCCCGCGCCGGGAAGTTGGAGGAGCAGCTTACCGCGGCCGGGCAGGTAGCGGGCTCGGTCCGCCGGAACGTCCGGGGCCGAGGCGGCGAGAGGAGCCGGGGCCGCCACAGCAGCGCGGGCGGCAGCGCGGGGCCGCTCCCCTTCCCTTGGCTGATGGCAACAGGAAAAAAAAAAAAAAGAAAAAGAAAAAAAAAAAGGAGAAAAAGAGAAAGAAAAAAAAAAAGCAATAATAATAATTTTCCAGGAAATAAAAAGAAAAAAAAAAAAGAGCGAAAGCAAAATAAGGCGAAATAGTGCGAAGCGGGAGCGCTGCTCCGGCGCTGCGGGCGGGTCCCCAGCGCTGTGCCCGCAGCCGGCAGAGCTCCCGCCCGCTCCACCGCACTGCCCGTGGCTGCTCGGGGGGCGGCGGGGAAGGAGCGAAGGAGAAAAGGAAAAAATAGTAATTTAGGGGGAAAAAAATCCACCAAAAAAAAAAAACAAAAGCCAAGAAGCGGAGAACCCGAGTCCCGGCCGCTGCCTGGAAGCGGAGTAAAAAGGCTCCAATAAATCCCGGGTTGAAAAGAAGGGAAAAGTCACCTCCCCGAGGAAATCAGAAGCAGATTTCGAGCCATTTAATCACATGCAGGGAGGTGTGTGTGCGTGTGTGCGCCGCCCGCCGCGCCGCTGCCAGCCCTGCCTCCGCCCTCCCGCCGCCGCGGCCGCCCCGCCGGGAGCGCAGCGGGCCGGGAAGGGGCCGGCCGGGGGCTGGGAGCGGAGCGCAGCGGGCCGAGAGGAGAAGGGAAGGAGGGGAAGAGGAGCAAAGGGCCGCCCCGCCGGGAGAGCCGTCCCCGTCGGGGCTCCCACCTGCCGCCCGGCCGCTCTGTCCCCCCTCCGCC
>JACDJE010000128.1:932268-943433 GCA_016647715.1 Pavo muticus
TTACAGAGATGCTGCAGCCCCTGACCATCTTTGTGATCCTCTGCTGATCCCTCACCAGCAGTTCTTTGTTTTTCTGGGGAGTGCAGAACTGGACCCAGTGCTCCAGATGTGGCCTCCCAGGGGAGGGCAGAGAGGGGAGAACATCACTGGCCTTGCTGGCCACACTCTGCAATGCATCCCAGTCTCCCGTTTGCCTTCTTAGCTCCAAGGGCACACTGCTGGCTCACGATCAGCCTTTGGTCAACTGCTGGTCAACCATTGGTCAACCAAAATACCACTGGCCTTCTTGGCCATGAGGGCACACTGATGGCTCATGGTCAGCCTGCTGGTCACCAGGGCACCCAAGCCCTTCTCCACAGAGCTCCTTTCCAGCAGGTCAGCCCACAACCTGTACTGCTGTGTGTGGTTATTCCTCACCATGTAGGACCCTACACTTGCCCTTGCTGAACTTCCTATGGTTCCTCTCTGCCCATCTCTCATCCTGCCCAGGTCTTGCTGGATGGCAGCACAGCCTTCTCGTGTGTCAGCCACTCCTCCTGGCTTTGTATCATCAGCAGACTCGCTGAGGGTGGACTCTATCCCTCCATCCAGAAGGCCAAGTGGTGCCTGGGAAGGAAAAGCATCATGTGGGGGAGATGGGTTGGACTTGGAGAGTGTGAGCAGCCCTCCTGCTCTTCTTTGGGTATTGCTGGATCTGAGCCCATGGTTGGGCACCAGAGTGTGCTTTTGGTCTCTGAAGAAGCAGAGGAGAAAGCAAGCTCCAGCCAAAGACGATCAGCCCAGCCTCACAGTGGCGGAGATGCCCTGCTCTGATGAGTCCCTGAGCCAGAGCCACCTCATGCTCCCTTCTCCCCCGCAGCAGGACCAGGGCCCTGCCAGCCCTGCAGGGAGTCTCCTCTGAGGATAAAGTGCAGTCTTTATCCTACTGGGGTTGCAGGCAGGCGTCTTTCCCCAGCACAAGCTTCACTTCAGGAAAAGGAGAGGTTTTTTAGTTTGAGTGTTGTTTTTAAAGAGAATTCTTAGGGAAAACACTCGTTGAGACCAATCAGCTCATTTTCAGAGTTTTCCTGGGGCAAGAGACAGAGGGTGTGGGCTGCGATACACACCCACATCTGTACAATAAGGAAGGCAATAGAGCACAGCAAAAACAATTGCATGAAAAGCTTTCCAACAACAAAGTTTGCAAACCAGCAAAGCCCAGGCTGTTTCTTGTGGTCGGTGGGTACCAGTTCCCAGATAATGGGGCCTGACAATGGAACAATGGGGGCCGAAAGACACAGCTCATGATTAGGAGTTATATAACGGCGGCTGGCATTTATTAATAACACTCTCTTGTGCTTTATTTTCTCAGTTAGCACTTTTCAGGTTCAGAGCACTTCACAACCCCCTGGCTGTGCTGTTTTCGATGCTCGGCACGAGGTGACTAGGAGGAAACGTTGGCCTGGAGCAGTAGGAACGTCCTTCATAGCTTCTGGTTTAGACCTCGAAAAGGAGAATGGGGAAGCATGAAGCGATGGGCTCGCTGACCACGTGGGGCCTCTCCCGTTCCCCACAATCTTATGAAACATCACCTGGGAAAGCAGGGTCTTCCTGGGATGAGTTATGGAACCTTAACATTTTCAGAGTGCTCTTATTCCTGGAGAACGAGCAAAGCTGGCAAAGCTGGGGCCTCGGCTGGGACACAGGAGAACACTCTGGTGGTGCTCCCAGATGGGAAGCGGCGCTGGAAGAGCGGCCCACTGTGATGGCTTCCACCTCTTGGCACGGCTTGGGCTGCAGGAGGGAGACGTCCTGCTGGAACAAAGGCAGCCCTCACAGCCACCTACCGCGTCTTTGGGACGTGCAGACGGACGTGCAGACCATGGCTGCTCCTGCAGGACCCGCTCGGTGCAGACTGGGCGTCCTTCCCTCGGCACGCACGGGGCCTTGACGCAGAGCGGGAGTCATTCCGCCCGGCGCAGGGATGAGCGGCCCAGTCTGAACAGGTTGTCTCCTTCTGGTCTGGGTAGGCTATTTATTGCTCCTCTGACTGTTGCTCGTGGTATGTGCTGACCGCTCAGCCTGCTCATGAAAAACAAGGGAATTCCCGTCCAAGCTCCGGAGCCAAGCAGGCAGCAACAGTTTTCTTCTGAACAGGCCTGGGAACCTCTTCTCAGCCCTGGGCGGCAGATGTCTCCCAGCAGCCCCGACCTGAGGAGCTGGAGCTCGGGACCAGGCTTTGGACTCGCACCCAAGCAGCTCGTCTGATAGTTCCGTGTTCTGTAAAAGCAGAAGCACAGAGAGGAGTGAAACCTGCCTTGGTGTGTGCAGGTGAGAATGAAGGTGTCCTCCTGGCCCTCGCCTCCGCTTCTAAGCAGGAGGCATTGGAGAGCTGCAGATTCCAACAGTACAGCACTTTGCAATGGGAAGGTCAGAGCCAGAGCAAAGGCTGGGATCTTCTGCTTTGCTCCATTGGTGGTTGGAGCTCCTGTGCCCCAGCAAACAGTCCTGAGGCATGGTAATTCACACTTCCAGCAGGAAAGGCCTGGGGACATTAAACAAAGCTGAAGGTGAAGATCCACCCTGGGAGCAGCGCTGTGACAAGCACGGAGAGTCCTGGGGAGGTGTCTGTGCAGTGCTGGCTGTGGTTCTCAGATCGTCGGCTGAGGGCTGTGGGCTGTGATGCTGAAGTGCAGTTCCCAGAGTGCACTGAACAGCCAAATGGAGGCATCCCGTAAGGAGAAAACTTCCTTCACCGGTGTGATTTTAATCCTTCCCATTTGTCCAGGGCAAAGCTCGAGGCAGCAGACACCAGAGGCAGCTGAATTTGAGGTTGGGACCCACTCAGCTTTAGATATGGTTGGAGGTTTGTCCCATGCCTCCGATGTGAGACCTATAGCTGGAAATGCCGAACAGCACCGCACTCCTCGGCAGAGATGTAATTTTCATCCAGAAAGTGCTTAATTACAAAGAATACACTTTGGAAAACAAAAACAAATAAAGCAAGCAACACTTATTGACACATGCAAGCTGATGAGGAATTCTTGCACTCGCTGGGCAAGGATTGCATCCACCGTCTGTCCTGAAATGACCTTGTGGCTCCTTTCTTGCCTTTGGTCACTGCCACATCAGCTTCATAATCTGAGTGTTCAGAATGCTGGCGCTCCTTTAAGCTCAAACTGCATTGAAAGGCTTTGGTCCTATCTGAAGGAAGCCTCTGTAGCACCTCATCATGAATTCTTTGCTACAATTTAACTTGGTGGGAAATGGAAAAGGCAGACAAATAATAAGGTTTCAAGGCGAGCTTTGTCTGAAAAAAGCTTTCTGTCAGCTGCAGTCGCAGCTCCTGGGGCTGCTCCCTTCTGGTGTGAGCCTCACTGCCTGTCCTGCAGATGAGGTGCATTCAGCAGCACGGCTCTGGGTTGAAGGCATCTTGTTTGAAAGCCAACCTTGGCTATTCAGGGGCCTCTTGTGTTTCTTGATCAGCTCTTCCAGGCTGTGGGGTTTTGCCCTGTTGGAGCTTGTTATTTTGGACACTCAAAGAGCTTCCGAGCACCTTGGAGGATCTGCACCTTGGGGATTGAGTTGAAGAGCCATTTAGCGAGGAGCATGGACACCACGTTCTCCAAAACCATCCGTGGCTTTGGGATTTCCTAGCTGAGCAGCGATGGCACTCAGGACTCAGTAGGGCCAGTCTTCCCCTCAAAGCTCAGTGCCATGGCAAGAGGAAAGGAAGATGCGTGGTAGGGGTGGTTGGATCTGTGGACCATTGGGTTTTCTGGTAGAAACTCTGCCATTCTTACAGGGCTCCTCTGTGCCCAGCTGCATGTCCTCACCTCTCATGCACGCTTGCCCAGAGCACACCAAGTGCTCTCATTCTCATGCACATCCACATCTACAGAAGCATCCCCGAACCTTGCTGCAAAGGGATGGAAGCCTGCAGATGGCCTTTCTCGGGCAGCAGATGTGCTGCATCCTGCCAGCCAGCATATTTTAATGAAAAATGGCATCAAAATATGAAATCTTGATGAAGAACAGAGGAAAAAAACCTGACTGGATTTTCACGCTTTCTTTCCTGGCTTGCTTCAGACTTGGTCAAAAGTTTCTAAATTCAGCACCGCTTCCAAATTTTTGACCAAAAAACACGAGGATTTTTTTAGAAAAAGGTTTCTCAGTTTTTCCTTCTGGTTTGGCCATGTGTCCTCCTCACTGAAAGGAGACTCCGGTTGGTTTTTCTGACTAGAACCACACTTTTAAAGAGCGCAACCATTCCCTTAATTGGGGCTGATAAATCTTTCAGGCATAGATGAAGATAAATCACGTTTTGAGCCCGAAGTACAAATTCTCAGGGTTGAAACATCGTGTGGTATTTGTTAAGCAATTTGAAGGCTTATTGAAGTAACTGAGCTGGACAACAGGGCTGGACCCGGACCAGGACAACAACTGTGTACAGACACTTGGAGCACAGGCAGCAAAGATGGAGGGGCTCTGATGTATCCTGGTTCACTTGGGGCACTCATGGAGGATATCTCCTTTCTTCTATGCAGGGTTTCTTTGGTTGTGTCTCTTCTACCACTCCCTCTGGGAGGATGGAGGGCTGCTCACTCAGTCCCCTCGGGAAGCCTTTATATTCGAGGCATGCTAGAGTTTCCTATGATGAGCAAATTCACTTCAGCTCAGAGGAAAGCTGTAACAGCACTTTGGGCTTCTTGGGTCTCTCTGTTGGCCAGTGACTGCCGCAGAGGCCGGAGGGAGGGGATGCATTGGCTCCAGCGAGGCTGGGCAGGCCAGATGTGCCCCCCAGGAATGGTGACAGCGGGTCAGAAGCCAAAGCTTCCAGCCGAACCCTAACCCAACGTGTATCCAACATCCATTGCCCAACCCGGCCTCAAAGCTTTACAGAACCATAGGATCATAAAGGCTGGAAAAGATCAAGTCCAAGCATCACCCAACACAACCCACGAAGCCGCATCCCTGAGCGCCACGTCCACAGCTCTTAAATACCTCCAGGGACGGCAGCCGCCACCAGCTCCCTGGGCAGCCCCACTGCCAGACCACCCTCGCCGTGCGCGAATCCCTCCTAACGCCGACCGAAACCTCACCCGTCGCGGAGTGGGGGCGCCTCCCAGGCCCGCTCCCGCCCGCCCCCCCCGCGGCCGCCAGGTGGCGCTCGCCCCCCGGTTACGGCCCCCGCGGCGGCGCCCGGCGCCGGTCCGCACTGAGCCCGCACTTGCCCGCCCGACTGCCCGCCGCTCCGTGCCGGCCTGCCCAGCCGCTGCGGAGCACGGGCCCGGCGCCGGGCAGGAGGGGGCGGTCCCTCTCCCCTGCCCTGGTCCGCCCGGCCAGCTCCCAGCAGAGGACCGGGGCAGGAGGAGCAGCTCTGGGAGCCCTGTCGGGGTTCCCAAGACTAACACAGACCCTTGCCAGCGTGCCCGAGCCGACCCTTTAGCCCAGCAGGAGCCCTGTGCCAGGGCAGTACCTGGGACCCCGTGCTGCAAATCCAACCCCTTTGATGCAGAGCCTCCCCTAACCCCATTTCCAACCCCAAACCAAACTCTAATCACAGCCCCAAGTGTAACCTCAACACTAACCCCAACCCTAACCCCAACTCTAACTCTAATCCCAGCCCCAAAACCAACCCTAAACCAAATTCCAACCCCAACCCAAACTCAAGCCCCAAGCCTAACCTCAACATTAACCCCAACCCTAACCCTAATTCCAACCCCAACCCTAACCCCAACCCCAACTGCAACTCTTAACTCTTATCCCAGCCCCAAGCTCAAGCCCAACCCTAAATCCAACTCTAACCACCCTAATTTGATCCCCAGCCCCAACCCTAATCCTGAGCTGCAGTGCAGCCCAGCTCAGCAGTGGCAGCTTGGGCTGAGGAAGCACCTCCTGGTACCCACCGGGTGCTGCAAAACTGCACCCCTCCCCCCAGCCCTTCACAAAGGAGTTTGGTTACAGCCATCACTGCCCAGCATCACAGCTGTGTGCCGACCTGCACACCACCTTCACCGGGTCAAAGAGGTGTCCAAGAGGACTGTTGGCTGCAGCTCCTGTTGGGAAGGGAGGAGGCAAAGGAGGCTCTTTCCTACAATATGGTCCAAAAGAGCAGAATGCCGAGTCCAGCCTAGTGCTTCATCTCAGCTCTAGAATGAAATATGGTCACGGCCTCAAGAACTCATAGCTGAGCCAGGGCTGGCGGCCCGGTCCTTTGTGAGCACCACCTCCTGGAGAGACAGTGTCTTTTGGCAGTTAATGGCGTGGAAGCAGACCAGGCAATGCCTGAAGACGCCAACAGCCTCACAGGGATCTGGTGGCTCTTGCGCAACGCTCCCAGAAACACACGGACACCAACGATCCCCCAGCATCTGCAACAAAGAGCTCTTCCTCCGGAGCTGCTGCTGTCCCTTGCCACCCCCAGGCCCGGTGCCCGCTCCCTGTCCTGCTCTGGCACTCAGAGATGCAGCTTTACCTCATGCAGACTCTCCAGCACAGCCAGGGCTGCGGATTGGGAAGCACTGTGTGCACGTGCTGCTTGGTTTTGGAATTGCCCATCCTGGGAGCTTCAGGACATCAGTGCATGCCCCCAGCAACTTCATTTCCAAAGCCCTGAATGGTCATTTTTTTGTTGTTGTTGAATTCAGCAAATTTTATAGTGGGTTGAAAGGATTTCCTGGGGAGAAAGATCTGGACCGTAATTAATGGGGGAGGACAGTGAGTTGGTCACCTGCCCTCTGGTCTGCAGCATGGGACAGCTGGACAGGGCCGTGCGTGGTGGCATGGCTCACCCCCAGCCTCCAGATCCCAGGAGGAGCCTTACCCATCCTTCGTTCCAATGCTTCTCTCAGTGTGTGCTACCCAACCCGCCCAGGACACCCCGGTGACACTGGGGAACTCTTGCCACACCTGGCTGGTTGCCCCTGCGCCGGCGGTGCTGTCCGGTGGTCCCCGGCTCTCAAAGACGTGCACCCCACTCCGGGTAGCTCGGAGCAGGGCACAGCACTGCCTTGGGAGGAGTGCAGGGCCTGCAGGCGGAGGGAGCCAGAATCCTCCTTCCCCAAATCCCTGCTCCTATGCACAGCTTGGGCACGGCTGCACCAGCCACGTCCCACACAGCTGCTTCAGGACTTCCATGTCTCCCCGGCAGGCTCATCCAGCACATGAAAAGAAATATGTAGACTGGTTTGCTGTTTGCAAACTGGACCTGCTTTTTGTGAATGGATTCATTCACCATCTGCCTGAAAGAGCCATTTTAGCCAATGGTCTGCCTGCGAGCGCGTCCTCCCCACCAGCCCTGATTTGCTCTCCCTCGCTCTGCCTCTCGGATTGGGCTCCTGGGTGCCACGTGATGGGCTCCCTTCTCCTTGAAGGCACATCTGACATTTTTAAGCAGAATAACAAGCAGCTAATACCGAGGAGCAGCCATGCCTCCTGGGTGGCATTGCTGTTAGCCTTTGCTTTCAGTCATCAAAGGGAGGGAGGCTCGTGGGCACATTTGCAGAGGAACCGGTGCCTTTGGGGTGGCTGAGGGTGAAGCCCCAGAGAGCCCCTTTGCTGGTGGAGGGGTCCGTGCACAGCTCTGCCTAGAAGCAACCAGGCATGTGGTTAGGTTTGTTGCACGTGGAGACACGGGGAGTGATGGAGCACTGTGGAGCAGGGAGGAGGAACACAGCCTGCAATGGGTCTTGAGCAGGAGCAGAGCCCACACCCTCGAACCCAGCAGCCCAGGGGAGGTGGTGGGACAAGAGCCCAGCGCTGCCTGCTCCCACGGGGCATGGATGTGTCAGTGCTGGCTGCTGCCTGCTGTTGTGGGAATTGAGAAAATCCCTGTTTAGCCTTAGCTTGAAATTTCAAAGGAGGCCAATTATTGCTTGCAGACTGCTTGCCTGCTCTTCTAGGAATGATGAATGATAGGCTTAGGTCATCACCCAGCCTGAGCCGGGTATCTCAGGAGCTGGCATTAGATGCCTGCGAGCCCCGGCCCTGTGAATTCGGGCCAGCTTGGCAGAGCCAGAGTGCCAACAGAGGTGGTGCTCCTAAAGAACGGCCATAGGCAGGGCAAGGTCTGCCCAGAGCTGAGCTAAAGGGGGTGAGTTGGCACAGGTAAGTGGGGTGAGATAGCCTTGGGAAATGGAGACAAAAGAGTTAACCTGCTCTGGTGCCAAAGCCAAATAGGATGTGAAAAGCAAAGAGAAAAGTCCTCTGGGCCGCTGATTCAAATGTCAGAAGGCATCCTGAGCTCTCACTGCCTCTCACCCGGCAAACCAGTCCGTGCCTGCAGCTGGGATCACCTAGACCTGGGGCTGAAGCAGAGAAAAGGCCACATGCTCAGTATCAGGGTGACCCTGTCACCACAGAGCAGTGATGGCAGCCTCAGCAAACCCAAAGGGCTCTCTGCTCCAAGCTGGCCCTGGTAGGGACTGCAAGGGGGGAAGATCCAGAGGTGATGGAACCGCAGGAGCTGCACAACGCAGCACGTGGGGTCGGAGCAGATAAGCACCGCAGTGCCAGCGTTGGCTGTGCAGGGACAAGGCGCCGTTGGTTCCCTGCTGTGACAAAGGGAAACTGCCGGGTCCTCCACCGTGCGTCCTGCCCTGCCCTGCCCAAAGGACGATGGGGTTCAGCCGCTGAGCCTCCCAGATGCTGCATTGTGGTCACCGGCACTGGAAACTCACTTTGAAATCACAGCCCATGATGGTGAGCACAAAGATGGGGAGCAGTGCAGGGCTGGCCATTCCAGAGGTGGGAATGCTGCCTGCAGGGAAAGGCATGGACTGCAAAGCTCCACAGGGCGAGGGCAGCATCAACCCGTGAGGCACTGTGCAGCCAGAGGTGCCATCCGGACACCCAGTGTGTGCATGCCTGCACTTGTGTGGCCACAGCCACCTCTTGCCAACAAGATGACAAGCGTGACCCAGCCTACAGGATGCCCCCAGCCCTGGAGCTCCGAGCTCCTCTCCCTCCGGGTCACCACCCCACAGTGGGGGGGAAAAGAACCACGTCTGCAGAGCTAGCACCCGCCGCACCGCGGGTCTCACGGAGGCCTGTCGTGCCCCCTCTCCCCTCCAGCCCGTCCCTTAATCACAAGCAGCTTGATGAGACAATGAAGCGACCGCACCAAAGAGCCGGGCTCGTTCCCCTTTGTCTTTCTCTCCTTTGAGGCTCGGCGGACGGGTGAGCCATCGTGCCCGCAGCCCGGCTGTCGCACATCCGACTCATCACGTCTCCGGGCAGCAAAGCACACCGCATCCCGGCGTGGGCCCCCCCCGGCCGCCCGCACCCCCAAGCCCCTGCCTCTGTCCTGCAGGAGCCGTGGGGCACCTCGGCGCTCGGCACGCTCCCTTCTGCCCGCAGCCATCGCATCGCTTCGAGCGGGACCACCACGCGCTCCCCTGGGATGCGGGCAGCCCCCTCCTCCCAGCAGCACATGGCACAGAGGCTTTCAGGCTGGTTTTCTCCGGCGTTCACACAAATCTCTCCTTCCCCGCTCCCGCCCCCCTTCCCCACACAACTGAACTCAGCCATTGAGTCCAGCGAACGGTTTATTTCCCAGGTTAGCACAAAGCCGGGGTCTCTGTGTGCCCCTGGAACCAGCAGAACAAAACGCACAAAGACGTTAGAGGGCCATTTGTAACCAAATCTCAACACACCAGATACTGTTGGGATTATGTCAGAAATATTTTCCCAGAATGCCCTCCCCCCATGCTCCCTCCTACAGATGTTCGGCCCCCACACCACAGATGTTGTTCCTCTTGCAAAATGAGCTTTCCCCTTCCTCTCCCAAATGCCCCTGATGTTTTGCACATTGCCGTCGCGAGGTCTCCTTTCCACTCTGCCCTCCACGTCCCCTCGTCCCCGCTCCCTTGCTGGCAGCCCCGTGGGAAGGTTGGCCTGCTCCATGGGGACGGCCACGTGCTCCATGGGGACAGCCACACACTCTAAAGGGACAGCCACACACTCTATAGGGACAGCCACACGTTCCTTGGGACAGCCACACACTCCATAGGGACAGCTACAGGCTCTGCTGCGACATCAGCTGCAGGGCAGCCGTGCGCCTCTCACCTCTGCCCATCAGAAGAGCCCTCTCCTTCTTCTGTTCTGACCTCTCACCTTCCAAACGTAACCTCTCAGGCCTTGCCAGCCCTGGGTGGGCTCACCAGACCCCGGTTCCCTTGGAGGGACCCCAGCCAGCATCCCACTGCCTCCCCACGGGCTCCACACACAGGGCACCTCGGCGGTGCTTTGTTCCTCAGGGACGCCAGGCAGATCTCACACACGGAAAGAACGGAGCAGACCTTCCCCTCGCCACCAGCAGCCCCCATGGAGCACGCAAGGAGACAGCTGGCGGTGCATCGGGGCCCCCCCACGGCCGCAGTGCCCGGGCTCCTCCCTGCTGGCCTCCAGGAGCTCCCACTGGAGCACGGGCAGAGCGGTGCCAGCACCCAGCTGGAGCGGGTGCTGCTTCAGAGCCCAGAGCTGATGGGGAGATGTGGGCGTGACGGCCGCTCCGCAGCAGGCACAGGGCTGCCATCCATCCTTCCCTGCTGCAGCCGGGTCTGTCGTGAGGCTCAAGGCTGCGCAGCCGGGCGAGCCGGGCCGGGATCCTCAACCAGAGCCGGATCCTCCAGCCACAGTGCGTGGAGCCCATGACGGCGAAGCAAAGCGGGAACCTCCCAATGACTTCGGACGGCGCCTCCTGCCCCACGCGCTGCACTCCTGCCCCTCTGCGACCGCAGCTCTCCTCCTGCAGGGGGTTCCCACCGCACGGAGCAGCCCGGCGCTCCCCACGCGGCTCCACGGGCTCTGCTCAGCCCGCGCTCCCTGCGTGACCCCGCGGGGCTCCGGGCGGCGTTCTTCAAAGATAGAGTTTATTGCTAAAAACGTTTCAGTCATCACCGATAGCTCCTATTTACATTGATATGTGTTTTGTTTTGTTTTAAAGGAATATTCAAGTAAACATTTCCAATAGTTTCTGGCATAATCTCTAGCTCTTTTTTGTGTGGTTTTTTTTTCCTATACACAAACGTTAAAAATAAATAAACTGTACACAGAAGATTTCCTTCAGCATCTCTACGTGACTATCCGCATCCCACACAGCAACAACGATTCCACTCTTCCATAGATTTGTACTTCTCTTTCAAACTTCCTCCTTAATTCATTGTTATACACTTAACTCCCCC